>NIGD01000009.1:451881-466342 GCA_003055185.1 Escovopsis sp. TC
GGGCCGCGGAGAAAAGGCGTGGCGATCATCCGCAGGGAGGGGAATGCTTGCCGGCGGGACTTCCCGAGCCGCTTCGGCCGCGATGCGGTGTGGGTGGAGGATCCGACAGCTGGAACATCCTGTGCTACATGTAGGACGTCCGTCTCCCCGATGAGGCAGGTTTGGTCACCATCCTTGAGGGCGTCATGATCATTGGAAAGAGGGGTCTTGGATCGTCCACGGGCCGTGTTGTCTGGCTCCTGGAGAGGGGCGTCCAGTTGGGAGTTGAGGATCAATGACACGCCGGTGGAGGAGCCCATCTAGAGGGCATGACGGTGGTCCATGTGTTGATCATCACGGGAAGGGCCACGGAGGATGGAAGTGGAGGATGCAAGCTGACGCTCTCAGTCAAGATGACGCGCTGGTCTCATCAAATCCACCTCTGGAGACCCTCTCCGGGGGGGGGGGGGGTTCCTTCAGAGTCAAGCCGGATGAGACTCGTGAGCCCCATGATGATGTCGAGAGGGTCAGAATCCCCGCACCGTGAGGGGACACGGGACTGATGCCCGGCACGGCGGGAGGAAGGGGCGGGCATGCCAAGCGGGATATGGACCCAAGGAATCGAAAGGGACGGAGACAGAGAGAGACAGAGACAGACGCGATAGCAGGGCCGTTGCGCTGGACAGGCCTGCATCGATGTCCCACATGGATACATGTACTCGAATCGTACGCGATCCAGAAGCACTGCCTGCTGCGCCCGAACGCCGCGTGCTCATGCGCCTGGTGCATGGAGGCTCGCGGCCCCGGAGGCTGATCGGTGGGAGACCAGGCCTTCGCATCCTCAACCCCCGTCGCCTCTCCCCCCCGGTCTCCCGTAGCCCGTAGCCCGTACCCCCTGCCCTTCCTGCTCCCCTTGGCGATGGAGATCCGGGCGTCGAGGGGATTTTGCGGCCCGGGCCTTGGATATCACCCGGCCGCTGCATGTCTCGCAGCTAGCCGAGGGCCCATGTGCGGCTACTCCTTTTCGGGAGAGGAACCGCCTTGGATCTGTGCTCCAGGTGCTCATGCCCGTGCCCGAGGCCGTACTCGTACGCGTACGGATACAGTCTCGCATGGGCTTTCGTAGTAAGTGCAGACGTGGTCGGCGCCGCTTAGGAACTTCGGAAAGCCGTCCATGATAAGATGCGCGATCCGCATCGTAGAGTTGTTTGAGTCAACGACTTGATCGCAGCCGCCAGATCCTCATCATCCTCGATACTATCGTGCGTGCAGAGCTGCTGTCTGCGTCTACACGTTGCCATGCTTCATCAGTTCCGGGACATGCTGTCCTCGCGGGAGAGGCAGCGACTGAGCGCCTTCTCGGCGGGCCAGGAGCAGCAGCATGCCGTCATCAGCTCCCACTTCCTCGGTCCCAAGGCTGAGAACATGGAGCACCTCAAATCCATCGTCAACGAGATCCTCGATTCTCACAGCAAGGCCCGCCGGTCCTACTTCCCCCAGGATGGAGACTTCATCACGCAGGCCATGAAGGACCAGCCGGGCTATCAGTCGAGCATCGAGGCTCTCGGAGAGAGGATCAGAGACATCTCGAGGGAGCTCGAGCGTAACTCCATTCCCTTCTGGTCGCCGAGGTACAACGCGCACATGAACTGCGACACTGCGATGGCGAGCATAGCGGGCTGTAAGTCGTCTCGCCTCCTGTGTACATGCACCTGCGTCGAGGTCGTGTTGAGATTCCTGACCCTCGAACAGACATGGCCGCGCTCATGTACAACCCGAACAATGTGTCTGTGGAGGGAAGCCCGTACACGACGGCCGTTGAGCAAAAGGTCGGCATGCAGCTCTGCTCAATGTTGGGATTCAACACCGACTCAAGCTCCAGGAGCAGCGCGTGGGGTCACATCACTTGTGTAAGTGAAAGGCAATCACCCTACCCCAACCTGTCCCCCTTTTCGGATTCAACGTCTCGAAGGATAGCGTGCTGACTGCCATCAGGATGGGTCTGTGGCCAACCTTGAAGCCATCTGGTCGAGTAAGAACCTCTCCACAAACGCGTTGACCCGAAAAGAGACTGACCTTGGTGCAGCGAGGAACCTCAAGTACTATCCGCTATCGTTGCGGCTGGCAATGGGCAAGCATGAGCCCCTCGAATTCCTCAACCATGTCGAACCGCCCTTCATGGTCGAGCTCTGCAAGGCGAGCAAGAGCCAGCACAGCCACACAGATGGCTGGAAGCCCTTCAAAGACCTCTCGACTTGGGAGCTCCTGAATCTGAGACCCGCCACGATCCTGGAGCTTCCGACTCGCCTGACCGACGAATATTCGATTTCGCCCGCGGCTTTGCAGGATGCGTTGCGAAAATTCTCGATCCAGACTGTGGGCAAGGAGTACTTCGAGCGAGAGGATACCTTCGGCCTCAAGGGCACTGGCAAGTTCTTCGTGAGCTCGGCCAAGCATTATTCTTGGCCAAAGGGTGGCGGTAAGTCGATTGCGTCTGGCCTTTTTTTTCTCGTTTCCTCTTCTCAAACATGTTGGATTCTAGAACTGACTGGGCTGACTTTCCATCAAAATGCTCGACAGCCATCACGGGGCTTGGATCGGAAAGCTTCCTCGATGTCGCCGTCGACGAAAACGTCAGGATGGATTGGCAAGATTTGGAACGGCAACTCCAAGACTGCATCGACAGCCGGACGCCCGTCTTCGGCATCGTGGCCATCATCGGGTCAACAGAGCACGGGGCTTGCGATCCGCTTGACAAGATCCTCGAGATTCGGGAGAGGTGTCAGGCCAAGGGGCTGTCCTTTTCTGTCCACTGCGACGCAGCCTGGGGCGGCTACTTCGTGACGACCCTACCGCCTCAGGTGAATACGAGCAAGAAAAAGCTGCCGTATGTGCCATCGCTGGGACTTCGAGAGCACACGATCAGGCAGCTTCGCGCCATTCCCCGAGCCGATAGCGCAACCATCGATCCGCATAAGTAATGCCCGCCCTTTGCCCCCTCCTCCTCTCCTCCCTTTCCACAGCCGAGCCGTTCCGAAAGCGCCAGTGCGACTGTCTTTTGACTGACTTCGATGTGCTATTCTCCAGATCCGGGTACATTAACTATCCCGCTGGTGGGTTATGCTATCGTGATGGTCGTATGAGGTATCTGATCACCTGGACTAGTCCCATCGTCTCGCATTCCCAGCAGGAATCCAGCGTGAGCATGGGGCTCTATGGTGTCGAAGGGAGCAAGCCCGGAGCGGCCGCGGTCGCTGCCTGGGCAACTCACGAGAGCATCGGCCTGAACCAGTTCGGCTATGGCCGGCTGCTTGGAGAGGCTCTCTTTACCAGCACCAAGGTCAGTGACGCTCATCCCAGTTTCCGTCTCATCTCGGACGGGATGCCATTGCGATTGGACTTGTTCCTCTTCTCGGGCCCTGCTGACGAATGGAGCAGCTGTACTGCCACTGGGCGACTATGACGAGTCCGGACGAAGAGCTTTTGGTTGTGCCCCTAAACCGTCTCCCTAGCGAGGTTCAGGGCCTGGGCACCCAGGCCATCGAATCCGACAAGCATCGAATTCGCAAATTGTTGTCCATCGGCAATCAGGAGCTCTACCAAGATTCGGCGAGCTTTCGCTTCTTCGCCGAGCTTGGTGGGGACTTGATGATCAACGCATTCGCCTGCAACTTCAAGCTCAACCGTGAGCCCTGCCAGAATGTTGTAAGTATCCATGATGGCTCGCTCGTGCTCGATGTGTTTGATTCCATTTTTGGCCTTAGATCTTGAAAGTTAACAGAGGCTTGTTTTGCTCGTGGTAGGAAGAGATCAATCGCCTGAACCGAAGAATCTTCCAGAGGCTTTCCATCACCAAGGTCGCTGGTGATGGAGATGAAAGGGAGGGCAGCGTCAAGAAGACCCCCCTATGGTTGACGTCCGCTTCTTTCAGCCACTCGAGATATGGCGATTGCCTAGTCAAGTTCAAGAGACGGCTGGGCCTGACTCATGAGCTGAGCCTCGGTCGCGGTGATTTGTTGTTCCTCGTCAACGTGACAATGAGCCCTTGGCCTAGCGACACCCAGTTGCTGCGGGAGATGGCCGATTCTTTCAAGGCCATTGCTATCGAAGAATGCAACGTATGCAAGAAGCGTGTTTTTGTTGCTTCCAAAGCCGAAGAAGAAGAAGAAGAAGAAGCTGACCCCACACGGCGTTGTTCCGCAGATCCGACTCGAGTGCAATACCGAATCTCCTTCCGTCCACAGGTTCCTGGTGCAAGGCCGCCGAGACAAGCTCCACCTCGTTTCGCTTCCCATGTTTCACCTGGAAAATCACCGGCGCCAAATAATCGTCACGGCAGATATCCCGGATCACGTCCAACAGCTGTACGCGGAAAAGCGAGATGAGAATCCAGACCAGGCCTTCTTCGTCAGCAACGACGATAGCGAAGGAAACTTGGCGACCATCGACCAATTGCTGAGGGACCCCTCAGGCCTCCGATTTCGCCTGGATCAAGGATGTCCCCAAAAGGGATCTCAACCTCTTGAGACGTTTTCGCTGCTGAGAATGGATACGATCGTCGACGGATCGCTCGTCTTTGAGTCACTTGAAGAGAAGTATCCTGAGAGAATGCCATTTTACCTGTTCGGCTCCGCGGCTGAGCCTCACATCGCGCACGTGCTGAAAAAGGGGCCCAATGGACAAATCAATGCTGACAATGTCGCTCTCGACTTGGACACCAGACTGGACGATGAACAGCTCGCCGGTGGTGAAATGGTTGCAGTATTCGAGGAAATCTTTGAGCGCACGATGCAGCCTCTGTGCGTATTCCCCTTTCCTGATTCGTGGCGTTCATGTTTGTTGTTCGTGGGTTGAGACTGATCAGTCATAATCTAGGCCTCTTCACGAAGGCAAGGTCCTCCTTGGACGAGATCGAGGCCTGAAGCTCGTTCCCGGCGTGAACCACAAGGTTTCTGTGTATCGCTGCTATGAGGAGTTCCAGAGAGGCACGGCCGACCCTGTGGCGGGGGGAACCATCACTTTGACCTCGGCGGCGTTCACGGATTGGGAGAGGCTGAATAGCTGGGTCGAGGAGAGCAAGGCCGAGGCCGAGACGATTGAAGAGGAGGACGATTGGATCATGGTCACCTGAGGGGGTGGAAGGCAGAGGTTTGAAAATGAGACTGATCTCCCTGCCTTCCACCAACAGCGAAAGGGGGCCTTCGAGACTATTGCGCCAAGAGATGCCGATCGAGGAGCCGAAGGAGTCGTCATGAGGGGACGAGGTTTCTTCTGCTTCAGGTGATGTCGTCGCGAGTCAGATGCTCCAGCCGGCCGAGCTGGCTGAGGCAAGGGGATTCGCGAGATGCTGAAGCCGCCGCCAGGCGGATGAAAGGAGGGCCGACGCAGTGTCTGTCAAGCGATCTCCTCGAGGACTCGACGTCAAGAGTCATCGAGAAGAGGTCTTCAGCAAAAATCGCATCGGCCCATCTGCCTCTTCCTCTCGAAGAGGAACACTTCGATTGCTCCGGGCTCTGGGCCATGCCTGGGAGAGCAACCCCCACCAACCAGATGGATGGACCGCCGAAGAAGCCCGGCTCGTTGAAGGGTCGAGGGCAACCTGAATAGGATAGAATCTCCAGTCCATCGAAGTCGATAATCATAAACATTTGGTTCTTTGACTGATCCAGATTCGATCCCGGGGCAGGCAGCTGCTGCTTCCTGTTGTGCCTCTTGATCATCGCCATGGCCTGTGACGACGCGCTGCCAACGGCATCATATTTCGTGCCCGCGGTCGTTTCAGAAAAAGTTGTATAAGACAAATCAGTGCTCAAGAGACTAAGCGGCCGGTATCAAGCCTTCAAATAAAGAAGGCGTCCCCAATTCGAGAGGTCGAACTCGCCAGTCTGCAGCTTGAAAACGTTGAAGACGTTGAAGAAGATGAAGAACTGAAGTTGAAGCTTCCGCTCCTTCCTGCATTTTGACGTTGCAAGTGCTCCTGATGACTAAGCTGATGATGGAACATGATCCGATGAGACGTCTTCTCATAGCATTCCAAAGCTCTGATTGGTCAAGAATCGCTATGCCTTCGCCTGCACAAGTGGGGCCTGGTCTCTGCATAACTCCAAGTCGATTTATGCAGCGACGAGCATAAAAGAATCTGGCTGCACAACTCGAAGCTCGAACCGCGAGCGGCGCATTCATTCTTTTGCCCTTCAAGTTGCGAGTCCTCGGACATCCACGCGCTGCCAGGCTCAGACGAAAAGCAATTGATCCCGAGACGGCGTCGCAATCGAAAAGCGGCTATCGATCACCTTCGGATTGACACGAGACTCGGACACCTTCGACAACCATGGCTGCTGTGTGTGTCCCCGAAGGAGCAGTCCCCAGGACGAAGCAATGGACGTGGAAGAAGAACAAGAAGAAGAAGAAGAAGAAGACCATAGAAGAGGAGGAAATATGAGCAACAAGGAGAGAAAGAGGACGAGGAAGAAGAAGAAAACAGTTGAGGTGAAGATGGACATAAAGAAGCTGACTGCGAATCTTCGGCATAGCCTCTAGTCACCGTTTCCGACAGCAGCGACCTCCGCGGCATGAACCTCATCGCGGCGCACTCGCACATCCGCGGTCTGGGCGTCGACCTGGCCAGCCTCGAGCCGAGGCCGTCCTCGCAGGGACTCGTCGGACAGGAGAAGGCGCGAAAAGCTGCGGCCGTGATTGTGCAGATGATCAAGGATGGCAAGATTGCTGGCCGAGCCGTCCTCGTCGCTGGGCCTCCCAGGTAGGGCAAGGAATCCAGGAGGCAAAGATTACAAGGACGACGAGGAGAATACATCATCAAAAGCGCACATGCTGATGTTTGTCTTCTCAGCACCGGAAAAACAGCCATCGCAATGGGCATGGCGCAGTCGCTCGGCGCCGACATCCCCTTCACGTCGCTCGCGTCGTCCGAGATCTTCTCGCTGGACATGTCCAAGACGGAGGCCCTGACGCAGGCCTTCCGCAAGTCGATCGGCGTGCGGATCAAGGAGGAGAGCGAGATCATGGAGGGCGAGGTGGTCGAGATCCAGATCGACCGCAGCGTGACGGGTAGCGCGAAGCAGGGCAAGCTGACGATCAAGACGACGGACATGGAGGCCGTCTACGACATGGGCGCCAAGATGATCGACGCCATGACCAAGGAGCGCGTTACCGCGGGGGACATCATCTCCATCGACAAGTCCTCCGGGCGCATCACCAAGCTGGGCCGCTCGTACGCCCGCTCGCGCGACTACGACGCCATGGGCGTCGACACCAAGTTCCTGCAGTGCCCGGACGGCGAGCTCCAGCGCCGGCGCGAGGTCGTGCACACCGTCACTCTGCACGAGATCGACGTCATCAACTCCCGCACGCAGGGCTTCCTAGCGCTCTTCTCCGGCGACACGGGCGAGATCCGCAGCGAGATCCGCGACCAGATCAACACCAAGGTCGGCGAGTGGAAGGAGGAGGGGAAAGCGGAGATCGTCCCCGGCGTGCTCTTCGTCGACGAGGTCCACATGCTCGACATCGAGTGCTTCTCCTACATCAACCGCGCGCTCGAGGACGACCTCGCGCCCGTCGTCATCATGGCCAGCAACAGGGGCCACGCGCGCGTCCGCGGCACCGACTACCGCAGCCCGCACGGCCTGCCGCTCGACTTCCTCGACCGCGTCGTCATCATCAACACCCACCCGTACTCCCCCGATGAGATCCACAAGATCCTCGCCATCCGCGCCGCCGAGGAGGAGATCGACTTCGCGCCCGACGCGCTCGGCCTGCTCTCCCGCATCGGCAACGACGCCGGCCTGCGCTACGCGAGCAACCTCATCAGCACGTCCCATCTCGTGTCCGCCAAGCGCGGCGCCAAGCAGGTCAGCGTCGACGACGTCAAGCGCTGCTTCCAGCTCTTCTACGACCCAGCGCGCAGCATCGACTTCGTCTCCAGGTCCGAGAAGCGGCTCATCGGGAACGATGGCGGCGTGGACCTCTCCTCCTCCAATGGCAGTGCCGCCGCCGTCCCTGCCACCGGCTCCGAGAAGATGGACCTGAGCTGAGCCTTATGACCCCTCGATGTGCGAGTGGGCGAGGGAACAACAAGGAAAGAGAAAAACAAGTAACATTTTTCATCAATTTGTATCATGGGTTGCCCTTTGCTGTTATGATTTGTTTTTCTTTGAGACGAAGTGGAAAGGCTGGCGTTTAAGGGGCAGAAGATCATGTATTTCAATGAGCGATTCTTCAGAAGAAGAAATCCACCAATTCCAATGCGATTCACCTGCATCGACCAAGCTAACCATGAATTGTGAATTTCTGATGAAAATTCTAGACTCAGATCCTATCCAAGGGTTGTGACGCAATGGTCCGTTCCACGACTCCCATCTTATCCGCTCCTTTTTCTTTGTCACAGGCAGCCAAAACCAACTCAGAAATATGCCCGTATGCCATTCTCCCAACTGCGCCAGTGTCTTTTCCCCCTTTTCCCCCATAAGAAAAATCCCAAGGCATTGAGAATAGACTCCCTTCAAGATTCCCCCTTCGAAGAATCCCAGATGAATGATGATGGCTCCTCCCTTCTCCCTTGGAGGAAGCCCAAGAGGAGGATGCTGTCCTTTCCCCCCAGCCCACGGCTGAGAAGAATTCAAGAGGAATACATACACACATACAAACCCTTTTGTAGCCCCCGCCCAGGACAAGTGCTACCGTGAGAAGAAAACAAGAGAGAAAACAAACAAGAAATAGCCCCCTTCGCCTGTATGGGTATCGACATAAAACATGCTGTGATGCGCTAAGTCCATCCCCATCCGCAACGGAGATGGAGTAAAAAGATCAAGCGCAAGAAAATTGATGTGGAAGAGCTCCATAATCAAGCTTGCCGCCAGGCTAGGAATGGAGAAACGGCAATGTAGTTAATACACGTGTCGAAAGGAAGGACAACAAAAGGAACGAGAGGCGAGAAACAGAAGAAGGACAAATGCTTCAAGTGGAGGGCCAAAATGAAGGCTCAAGCAGAGGCGACTGCTCTCCCCGGGCAGGGGGCACTCCATTGGAAAGGAATCTCAGGGGTCCTCGAGCATCTTTTCTAGCTCCTCGTTCCCCGTGAGGAGCTCCGACATCCACTTCGCCGTCAGTCTTAACATGTTGCTCTTGCTGAAGCGCGCGCTCCGCAGCGCGGGGACGGTCTCGTTGAGCCGCGCAAAAGCGTCCTTTATTGACGTGCGGCGCTTCTGCTCACTCAAAATGTGATGCCGCCGCTTCTGCTCCTCCGTGAGATTCTGCCTCGGGGGCTTGCTAGCAGTCGTGGACGGCTTGCGGCGCTTGACGACGGCGCCCGCCTTCTTGGAGGGCCCGGGCGTGGAGCTGTCGCGGTCCAGCTTGACGGCGGCCCGCTTCCTACCCGGCGTTAACAAGGGGGGTGGGCTGTCTCCCTCCGCGAGGGACCCCTTGCTGCTCCTGTTATATCGGTCGTACCTCCTGGCGTGCTCGCGGATCTGGGTGATCTTCTTGGCGATCTCGGCCAGGTCCCGGACCTCCGGCTTCGGCTCGCTCAAGAGCGCGCTGCTGCTGGGACTACCAGGCCGCGTGGTGGCCGTGCTTTGGGCCGGCTCCAGGCACTCAAGCACCTTGAACTGCTGATCCTGCATGGACTTGGACTCGGCCGCGGACTTGTTCATCTCGGAGTTGAAGCCCCGCGCCGCGCCGAAGTTGGCATCCGAGCCCCACTGGAAATCGGACGGCACGTCGGAGCGGGGGAGACGGGGCATCCTAGGCGTCATTTGCCACTCGTTGAGCACATTGTTCTCCCGCGCCTGGGCCATGTCTCTTCGATTGACCTGCTGGAACTCCTCGAGCCCCTGGTGCTGCAGGTGGCCTATGGTCGGATCGAGGTGCCCCTGTGACCGGGGGAGGGATTGGTGGTGCCCGCCGCTCATGGCTGCCGGGCTGGTCAGCATTAGGGAGGCGGCCGCATCGAGAACATCCTCTGAGGGGCTCTGGAGGGGGTTTGGCCCGAAATGGTAGTGAGAACGCTGGGACAACGGCGACGTGGGCTGGGCGAGATAGGATTCCTGTTGTGACAAGTACTGTAGGGATGATAGATCCTGATGCTGTTGCGAAAACTGATGTTGCTGTTGTTGCAGCTGTCGTTGTCGGACTTGCTGCCGCAGTATTGAGACGATGGTCTCCTCCTCCTGCTGCTGCTGACCTGACTGCTGTCGGAGTATTGATTGGATGGTTGGGGCCTCCTGTGCAAGGAAGGATTGGTGCTCGGGCTGTGCCGCGAGAGAGAACGCGGTCATGTCGGCGAACGGCGCTTGGACGAAGGTCGATCCCAGCAGCATTGCCGTGGCAGGGTCTTGGGTCACGGGAAAGGACTGGCCAAAGTCCATCGCCGACGATGACGAGGGGTCAAGTCCGAACGATGTGGCCGTCCCCATGAAGTTTGCCGGCAGGTCGAGGAAGGAACTGGACATATCGAGCCCCCCGCTTATTATGGAGGGAGCATTTAACCTATTGGCGTTCATATCACTAAAGAAGGAGGCCAGGAAGTCGCTATCATTCTCGTCCAGCAAGGGGTTTGTAGGGGCGGAGTCTGGCGCATTGGCCGGGGGCTCGCGATTCCCGCTGATCTCATCTATGAAGGCATCAAGGTCAGACTCGGTACGATATAGAAGCAAGCTTGATCCAGTCGAGGGATATTTGAAGGGAAAAGAGAGGCTTTGGGTCTCAAACGGGTCCTAACTTACAACCAAATGGCAGAGCATTGTGCTGAGAAGGGGACTCCATCGGACCCGGCTTCACGGCTTGCCGCCCGCAAGCAAAAGATTTCGTTGATCGGATCGAAGGCCCGGGCCCACCTGGCAAGCTTGGAAGAATTGCGCTGAAGACGGTTTGTTGCCTCGGGGCTCAGAGGGGAGCATCTGCAAGTGGATGGTATGGGCGGATAATGGAATGAGGACGTGGAGACTCAGAGAAGCTCGTGTCGATGGGGATGCTGATATAGATGGTAGCGGGATAGATGACGACCGGAAGGGGGAGAGGGCCGCGAGCCACGGGGAATCGTGAGCCAGTCGTTGGTGGTTCGGAAACGAAGGACAAGGCGTCGGAGAGGTCGACAGGCAAATCGGGTCGATGGACAGAGAAACACGGGGTCTCTGGTGTCGCCGTGATACCGATCAGGGTCGGGGCTTGGAGATGGTGCGATGGACAGGGCGTCTGGGGCCACAGGCCGTGCCAAGCCTTTTCCTGGAGAGACGAGGCCAGGGGCGGGACGGCTTCTCGAGAAATGGCCCAGAGCGGGGGGGAAGAGGACGATTCGAGGGAGGCTCGAAGGGCTCCCGGTCAAGGGGTTGTGGAGGGTGCGGGTGGGCACTGGATGCGAGGAGTCGAGCGTTGAGAGTGGCTGCAGGAGCCTCGGTTCGGCAACGCGGCGAGTCCGCAGGGGGATGCAAGTATTTGGTGCGTTTGTATGCGTGTAAGGATGCAGGTCTGGCGAAGCGGACAGGGTCGCGGGTCCAGATGTTCGGCGGCGAGGGATCGAGATTGGATGGCCCTGCTTCCCCCAAAGTATGTCAGTATGTCGCTCTGTTGAGGTCTCTTGCATCGCAGAGAACATGCAAAAGGGGTGAGCCACGGGAAGGGACGGGACGGGACGGAATGTGTGACCTACCTATCACTCTATCAGTCTTATGCGGGGGAAGGATGAATAGAGGGTGTAGACGGTTGGGAGTGATGAGGCGGAGGAGGAGGTGGTGGCGGTGGTAGTGGTGCTGGCAGTGGTATTGTAAGTGGTGGTGGTGTCGGTGATGGTGATGGTTGAGGAAAGTCCCGGAGGATAAATGGAGATGATGCTCGAATGCAGAAGAATGCAGGACGCCGGCGCCACGCACAAGCCGGCCTCTCGTATGTCGGGGTCGTGATTCGAGGGCGGCGCAGGTCCCGAGTTGCAGCGCAGACAGAGGCGGGATGCGGGATGCGAGCACCAGCAGCTAGAGACGGACGAGCTTGTGACGACGACGACGACGACGACGACGACGACGACGACGACGACGACGACTCGAAGCGGCGAGATGCTGATGACCTTTTGAGAGAAGCGAAGACCGGAAGCAGGGCCGTGCTGTTGGGACGAAGAGAGAGGGGAAAGAAGAGATGCGGGACGGGGGCGTCGGAGGGACAGTGCGGGCCTGGCGGGGGAGCGGTGCAAGCCGACTGGAGTCGAAGGGAGGATGTCGAGGGTGATCCCCTGTTGTCTGTGGATGGAGGGATGGACGTTGTCGGAGGTCGGGTCGAGGAGGATTTCGGATAGAAGCATGGATGGTTTTGGCCAGGATGAGGCGTGAGGTCGTCGGAAGAGGTGGAGGTGAGGCGAGGTGAGGTGAGGTGAGGGAAGGTGAGGGAAGGTGAAGATGCGAATAGTTGCATAAAGCGGAGGGGGCAGATTAGTCAGCAGACCCGAGAACCCGGCTCCGAGATGTACGAGTACCTACTACTAGTACCAGTAGTAGGTACTATATGAGTACTACTCTACTAATGAGCATGGACTTCCGGCATGTGCTGACTGCAAGATCATCAAAATCATAGAAGCCCCAGAGTGTTCATACCTATTCGTTGAATGATCAGTGAGAGATCATCTCAAATGACCTGGAACCATGATTGAGTGATACTGAATGCAAGATGTCGTCGTGGAGAGCCGGGAAGGACGTCCGCCGGGGAAGACTCCCTAGCTAGTAGTACCTAGTACTTTCCAGCAGGCAAAGGCTGGTATCCCAGCTCCCACAACTCCTGTCATCAACCCTTCTTCCATCGAGAATTGTTGGGCTGCAGAAGCCGGGTCATGCCCTCGCTGCTTGGTCCCTCTCTCCGATGCCTCCAGCGTCCAGACGAACCCGCTCATCCCGCTCACGGGTGTTCAAAGGTATCCTGCACCCCCCCCCCCTAAGTGCATACCCCTCGTGCCTTGTTCCTCGCGACTCGACCTGACATGCCTCTAAGCGAATATCACATGCCAGCACGGGCTCTCCCAACTTGGAAGTTGTCTCCTCAGCTCCCACCACGGCGTCTCCTAAAATACCAATCCGCCTCCTCCTCCTCATGCACGTCCGGCCCTCGCCATGCAGGCACCAGGGCCCCGCATTGGTTTCCAACCCTCTTTTGCCTCCTTATGCACGCCGTGGATCCATTCTCTCGTACTCGCTCCTCGCGGAGTGCGGAATTCCTCCGGTCAGCGTACTGGTACCGGTACGAGTGCGGGCCCCTTTCATTCGCCGGGCATCCCGCGCCCCCCATCCCGAGCCCCCGGGGCTTCCCCCCTCCCGCTAGGTTTTGACTTTGTCCTCAACAGAAAGCTGAACAGCCTTCATAGATGGAGAGCTACTATACTCGTGCTCAGTCGTCGTCGGGTGTGACAATTCCTCGCCTATAGAGTTTCGCAATCTCGTCGTTGGCCGCGGCTGAGGGTTCGTCTCCTCCTCGAACCCTCTGATGCTGGACTCCTGCGTACTCTGCATCTCACGCTCTCCTGGACCGAATTTCTCATCTCGGAACATGACGACGAGAGGTTGTATGGAATGCCCTGCATGAGTCTACGGAGTACGCTACCCAGACTGGCCACGATCAGCGGCTGCTCCAACTTCCAAGCCGTCACTTCCCGGTGCCAAAATCGAAGGGCAGTCATGCTATCGACCGCATAGCACTCCGGGCCGTCCTTCATGCGCATGCGGAATGCAGGTAGCAGCCCCCTCCTCCCCACGCATCGGGATCAGCCTTCCCCCGATGCGGCCGTGTCGGACATGCCCTCTTTCAGACATGGACAGCGCCGAGTCCGGGGTCGCGTCTTCGTACGAGGTACGAGTAGGTAGTCCCGATGCCCCTCGTCCCCGTGAGAATACGGACAGCCGGGCTGGCCTGGCTGGGAGCTCTTGGTCCTTGCAATCTCCGCTCGGCGGCCACCCGTTCACGCCGGAGAAAAAGCACGGAGTACGGAGTACGGAGTAGAAGGGGAAGAGAAAAATCAGCCGAGGCTTCGTGAACATTCCAGGGTCGTCTAGAAAGCAGCCAACGCCCGTTCTGGCATTCCGATGCGCACTCAGCCAAGACGTCCGCAGACTCGGGTCTCTCCAGCGTCCATGTCCGTTTTCAGCATCTCAGACATTCCATCCTAGCCATCACCCTTCGTCAGGACCATCGAAGTTGGTCAAAGGACACATCGATCAACCTCCAACTGCTTCAAGAAGTTCAAGTGTTTGTGGTGTGATCTGTGGGCGTGCCTTGTAGACTGTGTGGATGTACTCAATACTTGGCCTCGAGCTTTGGCTACCACGTGCCCCTCGCTCCATCCCTGCATTTTCACAGGCAAACTCACTGTCCTCAAGTACCACGACCCAAACCAGCGGGTCTCGTCTACCCCGCAGCTGCGAACCCACCCCCCCCCCCCCCCCCCCCACTCCCCCGTCCCTCTCCCCCCCTGCCTTCCGCCGCAGCACCCACCCCC
>NIGD01000009.1:475704-498599 GCA_003055185.1 Escovopsis sp. TC
CGCGCCACGCCGCCGGCGGCGGGGGCCGCGGCCGCACCCCCCAAGCAGCGCTACCCCCCCGGGGACCGAAAACACGTGCCGCCCCACGCGAGGAAGGCCGTGGAGCTCCTGTGGCTGGACATGGAGCGCGTGGCGGGCAAGGCGCCGGAGGCGTTCGCGGCGCAGGTCAAGGACACGGAGAAGCGGCTGAACATCCTGTTCGACCACCTGAACAACGAGGAGCTGGTGTCGGTGGAGACGATAGCGCAGCTGCAGCAGCTGGCGGAGGCGATGTGGGCTAAGGACTACGCGGTCGCGCAGCGCTTGCAGATGGAGATTCAGCGGGACAAGCCGGAGGAGTGCGGCAACTGGATGGTACGTATCCTTCATTCCTTGGATCTGATATCCGTCGTTTTCTGTTTCTATCCTTCCATATTTGCCTTGTCTCCTGTCCCCATCGTGTCTTATTGACCTCCTTCCTGATTATCCTGTCCCCTTGTTCCTTTATGCCCTGTCTATTGTCTGTCTACTTGTTGTTCGTTTTGTCCTCGAGGATTCGGAGCGCCTGCTAACAAGCTTCTCTAGGTCGGCGTCAAGCGCCTCGTCAGCATGAGCAAGGCCACGCCGTGGTGAGGAACGAGCTGGATGCGCGTGAGAAAGTGTGCAATGCGATGCGATGCGATGCAATGACACGCCGACGTCTTTGACCTGATGATGTGCGATGTGAAGAGAACCTCTCGGCACTTGCAATGGGGATGAAGGAGCGGGAGAATCAGGCATGGAGGGCGGCTTGACGTGTTTCTTGTTGTTGTAGAGGAAAAGAAAAGTTCAGTGGGTTCGATGCTGCGCCAGTGATTGAATCTTGATTCTGCGTGCATCGTGTATGGAGTCGTAGGTCATCCTAGAGCATCTACTCCGCCACAGAGTCCTTGTCTGTGTGACAGCCATTGGTCGCGATCGTGCTGCTACTCATCTTGATACCTGGTACGGAGCAGTGCATTGATCACCTCTCATGCTACTGCGTTTCATCGAGATGCCTGCAATGAAGCTTCGTAAAGCCATTGCTCGCGACGCCCGGGAAATCCGCATGTCGTGACGTTGATCCCGCAGGAGCGAGGACACGGAGAAACCTCGGCCAGGAACAGCCGCCGACCTCCACCACTCCATTGGGTTCAACGACATCGTCTTCCCTCACCACCTTGCGATCACCCTCTTCACACCCCACACAACGCCATCCCTCCCAGTATCCAGACCCTCATTCTCATCTGGATTTCAGGTCCACATCTCATTGAACATAATCACTCCCGATACACCCTCACTAGAATCCTCCATACCCTATACCCCGTGCATCGTTCATCTCCCCTGGGTACCACTCACCATCGCCATGGCAGACGCCAACCGCTGGAAAGCCACCGTCTACGTCGGCAACCTCGCCGCGCCCGTCACCAGCGCCCACGTCCTCGACGCCTTCCTGCCCTTCGGCGAGATCGTCGAGGTGCAGCTCCCCAAGGCGGACGCGTCAGGCTCGACGTCCGGCTCCGGCGCAGACCCGCACTCGCAGCAGCAGCAGCAGCACAAGGGCTTCGCGTACGTGGAGTTCGAGGACGCGGCGGACGCGAGGGAGGCGATTGACAATATGGACCAGTCGGAGCTGTTTGGGCGGGCGATTCGGGTGTCGGCGGCGAGGGTGCCGAAGAGTGCGGAGGAGGGGCTGGGGAGCAAGAAGGCTGTGTGGGAGCAGGTATGTCTCTGTTTTGAATTTACGGTGCTGTCATGGAAAGGCGGCCTGCTTTGCGCAATGCCTTGCCTGTCTGCGCGAGACAGGCAGACTGAGAGGGAGACGAGAGGCAAACGACAGAAAGGGAAACAAGAGAGGGAGACGGAGAGGCAGACGGAGAGGGAGAGTGGTGACGACTCGCTGACTTTGGTGTAGGAGAAGTGGCTGGCCGAGAACGCGGGCGAGGAGGGAATGGGCGCGGAGGAGCTGGCGCAGGATGCTCCCGATCCGATGCAGGGCCTCGAGGGACTGGACGTTGCGGGACCGAAGCCGGAGTAAACCTTTGTCTTCCTTCCGTCCCTTCTGTTCCCTCCCGCATCATCTATCTCTCTCTCTCATCTTTCTCATCGCCCCTTTTTCTCTTCCCATCTTCTCTCTTCCTTGGCATAGCGACGGTGTCTGGGGCACTTCATACACAGAGCATACAACGTCATATTCACAGCCCGACATAGGTAGTGCGATGTGTTAGTGATGCAATTGCCATTCGTGCCGCTTTTTTTGTCTTCCTTTCTGGCGCATGCAATTCGAGCATACCGCCGCAATCTTGTGATACGAATATAGACAAGGCCAAGAACGCAAGTCGTACGGGCTCAGAACTATATGAAGAGATGCTTCGTGGCGCCCATGGGCTCCGAATCGGCCTAGTGGTGCTCCTTGTGCTCGTCGCGCGAGCCGGGGCCTTGTCGCTGGAGGCGAAGGTTCTTGTCGACGAAGAACTTGCGGGCGCAGGAGTAGCCGGCGGCGAAGACGGCGAAGCCGACGACGATAGCTATGTGAGGATGGGAGAAATGTCAGAAGAGATGGCTTCGCATGACACACACGCGCGCGCTCTCACTCTCTTCCCCTCCCTGTCTCTCTCTCACTCTTTTTCCCTCCCCTCTTTCCCCCTCTCTCTTTTTCTTCTCCTTTCTTTTTCTCTCTTTCTCGAATGTTGCCACTCCCGCAAGGGGGAATGGTGGGATTCGCGAGGTAATGGGAAAAGGGGAGCCGTACCGAGGGGCCACAGTTCAGCGGGAATGTTCTTGAGCTTGCGCAATCGCTGGGAGACGGTGTGGCCTGTTGAGATAGGCAGCTCGGGGGTCAGTCTCTGCACCTCAATGGGCGGGTCGTGATCCCGGATTCGAAACGCCGTATTGTCTCTGGGCCTTGGATGCCGTCGAAAGCAAAGAGACGGCGAGACAATGAGACGTACCAGCCTGGTCCTCCCGCTATAAGAGAGATCATTGGTCAGCACACTGTCCTCTTCTTCGTCTTCGTCTTCGTCTTCGTCTTCGTCTTCGTCTTCTCCTCCTACTTCATCTCCTTCTCCTCTGCATGCCTCATTCAAGAACAACAAACGAAAATCATCTTCCAGAAAACATACGGGAACGGGTCGCATCATGCGAGTCGTAGGACGGAACATCATGCTAGTCGTAGGACGGAACATCCTGAGAGCGACGGCGGTGGAACGCATTGTGACGAGACTTGGAGTGTTGAAGAGAGCGCAAAGGGTACAACGTCCGATTTGATAAAGCGAGGGAGGGGGAAAAGGGAGGGTGTCGGGATCGTCGGCGTTGTCGTCGTCGTCGTCGTCGTCGTCGTCTCGAATGCGGTGGTTGTGGGTACGATCGTAGGTGACCGGGCTGGTGGGGGGGCTTCCGGCCGTCTGAGGCTTCAATTCTCGCGCTGCCTCTGGAGCTTCTCGAGGGCCTCGCGCGATGGAGGGATATGGATGCTTTGTCATCCGGGGCAGCGTCATGATTGGCTCTATGTATTCCGTGGCCGGCACCCTGGTTGTTCCGCTTCCGCAAATCATCTGTGGCTTGTGAGCACACTCACGATGCCATGATTCGACATCATCGCATTCAAGCCACTTCTCACGCACAGCCACATGTGCTGCACCCACTCCACATGCAGGAATTGCTCTGTTCCGCTAACCTACAGCCCGGTGTCGCCCCCCGTCGATGTCGACGACTCGTGCTAGAGACGCTCCCGCAACCTCGTCCTGAACCTCTGCCCCATCCACCTTCGACAACCTCAACTCGCTGTTAATTCACGGTCCCGACGCGTGCAGTCGCTCGATCTATTTCAAGATGTCTGACGAGGAGCTTGTCACCAAACCTTTCAAGTTTGTCACTGGTGAGTCTGAGCCCGTCCTCGGGGGGTAGAGGAAAAGAAAGGAAAAAAGCCTCGACCGCTCGGCTTCGACGTGGGAGGCGAACAACCTGGCGTCTGTGACGCTGTTTGAATCACTTGGAGGCTGACCTGTTTTGCGTGATCAGCTGGTAAGATGACCCTGCGCCCGCGCGACCCAATGTCTCGATGCCCATGCGACCCCATGTCCTGAGGCGGCTCAATGGTTTGCTCTCTCTGAGAGCCGACGAAGGAAGCGGCGAATCGACGACATCAACGAGGAAGGCGACCACAATGAAAGACGACGAAAACGATCTCCGACACGACAATGACGACGGCCAGCAACAAGTCAGGCGAAGACGATGGCGATGGCGATGATGGACGGCGGGTTCGACGACATGGTGGCTAACTCGCAATGTCCAGGCACCGATGCCCGCTTCCCTAACGTGAACCAGACGAAGCACTGCTGGCAAAATTACGTCGACTACCACAAGTGCATCTACGCCAAGGGCGAGGACTTTGCCCCCTGCAAGCAGGTACGCTTCCTACCAGCGCAATTGGTCTCCAGGAGATCTCAACATCTGCTGTGGTCGATGTGCTAGCGAGAGACTCATACTCACTTTTCTCACAGTTCTGGTACGCTTACCGAGCTCTCTGCCCTTCCGGATGGTACTCGCGATGGGATGACCAACGAGGTACGTAATCCCCCTTGCTTCACGCGATCAGTTGATATCGTTACCGTCGTTGTTCCTACAAGCGATTGCCACAAGATCTCAACACTGACGCTCTTCGCTTTCACAGAGGCTGGTAACTTCCCCTGCAAGTTGGACTAAGATGGCTCACTCGGCAAGAGATGGAGCAGCAGGTATGGGCTGATAGACGGGAAAAGCATGGCAGTCACGCAGCTGTACATGTACATATGCAGTCTGCGATCGCTCAAAGCAGAACAGTATCTCGCGAAACACCATTTGTACTGGTGCCCCTCTGAAGGGTCTCTTCGACCGTGAAGTGGTTGCAGTTTGCGATGTATCATTGTAGTCATGAGAATCATCAGTACAGATACTTGTAAAGGATACCGTGAAGCAAGGGAAAGGGGAGCAAACCCCTGAAAGAGTGGCCAAATTGTCGCCACTTCATGATCGCTGTGCTCGGTAACGCCGTGTGAAGAAATCATCGCCAAAACCAACCACGGCCTTTTCCCAAAATTCATCAGTGTCTCACCCCTTATGAACATGTTTACTTTGCCGTCTCTTTCCGCTTTCCCTTCCCCTTTTCCTCATCCTCCTCCTCCTCTTCGTCAGAGCTCATGAACTCATCGTCCTCATCAAATCCAAAGAACGCCTTTGGCTTGGCCTTTTCCATCTTGCTCGGGGCCGTTTCCAGCGTAGGCGATTCCGCAGACGTCTCCGAATCGTCAGCATCACTGTCAGAGTTGCTCCCGCTGCCGCTACCGCCGCTGCCGCTAGCACTGCTACCCGCCTGGGCCATCGCGCTGGACTCGGGAGACCCGCTCAGGTTGTCCTTGTAGCTTCCCGTCCGCATCGCCGCCATCACCGCGTTGCGCGTGCGCTCATTGCTCTCCTCCTTGTCCTCGACCCACTTGCCGTCGAGCCTGCCCCTCCCGCCGGCCTTGATCTCGGCCTCCCTGCGCTCGGCCTGCTCGACGATCTCCTCCCACCGCTTCCTGCGCCTCTCCTTCTCCTTCTTCTCCATCTCGGGCTTGATGGCGAGGTACTCCGCGAGCGCCTTGGCCTCGCCCACGGTGCGGATCCTGCGGCCGTCGAGGTTGCGGCTGGATCCGTTGTCGTCCTTTTGCTTCTTGCGCGACGACATGCGCCCGCCGGCGGCGCGGAGCTGCGAGCCGAAACCGCCCTTGCCGCCGCAGAGCGGGAGGCCAAGGCGTAGAGAGAGGAAGTTGTCGTCGTCATGGCCGATGCCGCTGACGGGGGAGAGATACGACGAGATGGGCGCGGGCGAGGTTGTGGGTAGCTGGCGATTGGAGAGGGTCGTGAGGATGAGCCTGGACTCGGCGGCCTTGGGGGGGAGCCTCTCGTCGATCGTATCGCGGAGAGATGTGATGGATGTGGCGGAGGAGAGGCGCAGGACGAGGGTGGGCGGCAGGCCGAGGCCGCCGAATGTCGAGATGAAGACGTTGAGTGTAGGATCCATGGCGATCAATCGATTGAGCTGTGACGGGCGTGCGCGTAGATACGTCAATGCTGGTCGCTTTGGTCTAGCGAGACCAGGCCTTTCTTCTCAAAATCGAAATCCTCGCTGAAGCACTCGATATCCTTGGGGAAATCCGGAAGGTTGTCGTGGTTGATTGAAATCGTGGAGGTGGTCGCGAATGAAGATGGATGGCTGGATGCTACGAGCATGAAGATGACGAGGAGAAGGGCGTCTGAAGCAGCGTGACGATCTCCCTCGAGCCTCCCGTCTCCAGCGCGAGTCTTCGCATCACGTGATACACAGCCACAGAGCGTGGGATCGCCTGCGCCACACTCCACCCCACCTCGCTAGGTTGGAATTTCTTGGTAGGGCTTCCGCCCACAAAAGTTATCCATTTCGAGACTTGGTACGCCCGTCCGAAAACCTGCCAACTTTCCATCATCGACCCGTGCAAGCCAATACCGCCAGGATGTTGATCCCCAGGGCCGACCGAAAGCTCATCCACGAGGTATACCACGACCGATTTCTATCCCAATGAGAGTCAGATGCGAAACGAGAGGGCAGAGAAGACAAAAAGGACAAAAAAGGCCGACCGTGGGAGAGACGAGGACGCGAGAGGGAGAAATCGGGATGACAGAGCGAAAAGAGAAGGGAACGAAAAGATCGAAATGGCCAAAACGGGAGAATTTGAACGATGTCTTTGAAATGGAAGGAAACAGAGCGAGAGCTGACCATTTGGCGCGTTTTTCGAAAATGAACAGAGCCTCCTCCGCGAGGGCGTCCTCGTCGCCGCGAAGGACTTCAACCTGCCCAAGCACCCCGACATCGACACCAAGAACCTCTATGTCATCAAGGCCTGCCAGTCCCTTACCTCGCGCGGCTACGTCAAGACCCAGTTCTCGTGGCAATACTACTACTACACCCTGACCCCCGAGGGTCTCGACTACCTCCGCGAATGGCTCCACCTGCCCGCTGAGATCGTTCCCGCCACCCACATCAAGCAGCAGCGGTCGCACGCTCCTCCCCGCGCCATGCTCGGCGAGGGCGAGCGCGAGCGCCGGCCGTTCGGCCGTGGCCGCGGCGACCGTGGCGACCGTGGCGACCGTGAGGGTGGATACCGAAGGAGAGACGCTGGCGAGGGCAAGGAGGGCGGTGCCCCTGGCGAGTTTGCTCCTCAATTGTGAGATCAGCCCCCCAGGAGAACAGGCCTCTCGAATGATCCGAATGGAGAGTTCGAACGAGCTTACCTCAAGAATGCTGTTGCGACAGAGTGGGAAAGATCATATGCTGACTTTTGGATTTCTCTCAACAGCCGTGGTGGTCTTGGCCGTGGTCGCGGCGCTCCTCCTTCCTAAGCGAATACCGTCTTTTCCGAAAGGGTTGACAGATGTTTATGACGCATGGTGCAACACGCAAAGACACGGCATGGATACGGCACGGCATGTAGTCTAAGCACAAGAACAAACGCAAATCAAAAAGAAGACCAAAAATACCAACATCCCCCCCTACTCAAAGAACCAAAGAAGAAGAGGACAACCCACACCAAGGGGGTGTGCTCCGCTTTCGGCTCGATGACGATTGAGATAATCCCTGGAGCGGTCGCACAAGGGGAGTGAGAAGCAGGGGGGAAAGGGGGATTAAAGGGACATCGTTGGGCAGGGAGGAGTTTCGGGGGGGCGGGAATCAAGGGGACTGGAGGGCTTTCAGATCCTCGGAATCCATGAATTTTACGTCTGGGTCGATTTATTGCCAGTAACGAGGTTTCTTTCTTTTGTTGTCACCTCATGGTGCCAGTCCATCCGCGTCCCCTTCACAAGGACCCGCTCGCTCCAAGTGATCCATCTTCTCTTCTTCCCAGGCTTCCCACGGGGAAGGGAGGAGCCATGTGCATTTGCATCCATCAGTGCGTTCTGGAAGTCATCTATTGGTCTGCTGCTGACGATGGCTCGAATTCTTTCACAAAGACAGCACGGCAAATCACGGTCCATCCCTTCCACCAGGGCGGCAAGAGCGAATGATGATACCTCCTGCATTTGCCGAAACGGATGGCCAACCTTCCATGTCGTCTCGTCTTCAAGTTCTCTCGCCACGGCAATGATTCACGGCCGCTCCTCTGTGTGCTTCGTCGCCCACATACATTGTGAAGAGGCGTGCAAAGAGGCCGAGCATGATCTTGCAAAGCGTCCGCTGCCGTCGTCAACTCCTCTCACGGACACGCCTCGCCGTTCGCGGTCACCGAAACCCACGCATTCCCACGACCTCCCACGGTCACTGCCGCATAAACCCTCCCGACTGAACCAGCGGCTTTTGAATTCTCTCGCCATGAACGTCGGCGACTCCGGACTCTTCAAGGACTTCGCGCGACCTGTCCTCACGCAGATCGCGGGAGAACGGCCTGGAATCATCGCCAGTCTCTTCAGGGCATTCGCCATCGACGACGAGGCAAAGCTGGAGGTGTCGAGCATCACCATCCACGATGTGTCACAAACGTGGGCAGTCCCCACACAGCCCCGAACATCCCCTCCTTTCTCTCTCTTGCTCCACGCCCCCCCTCCACCCCTTTTTGCACAACCCGTTTCACAGTTGAACACCCAAATTGACAGCATGGGCAGTGCTTTCTCGATCAGCTGGGAGGGTCGGATCACGGGCACAGAACCCTTCAGCACCATCAGCTCTCTCGAGCTGGACATCCTCTTCCAAGGCTCCCGTATCGGAAGCCTCCTCATGCCTTATGTTGTGTTTGGACGCAGCTTCTCGAGCATCAGGATCCGTGTCAAAGATTGGCGGGTCGAAGTTTCTGACGAAGGCATTTTCGGGGCCCTGATACGCGAGCTGGTCCTCGACAAGAGGATCTGCCTGCAGCTGGCGGCGATATCCTGTACGGTGGTGCCTCTCGGCGGAACGCAATACAAAATGCAGCTGGGTCCGGCATCGTGCTCCGTCGTCCATCTAGGGAAGGGTCATGGCATAAGCATGTGAGGCTCCTGAAGGTCTGACCAAGACGATAGATCACTGTACATTTTTCAACTGCCCCCTCGCAATATTCATTCCTCCTTGCTGCCATTGACTCGGCGCGGGATGCTTTGTCGACAACATTGAATGCACCGTCTTGTGGCTGCTGCGACTCCTGGCGAGGGGGAGGGGGTACTCTCCCATCATTGGTACGCGTGCTTTTGGGAGGGGGTCACGCAGGATCTCTTCCTTAGTCGCAGACCGCGGGCATCCTCATCGGAAGCATACACTCAGGTTGACAGCTGCAGAAGCCGATCAAGTTCAGGCAAGACGCAGAAACACAATCGAACGCATGAACAGTCTTTGCAGTTGTATGATGAGGCTCGTGGTGATGCCGTAGGGAGACCCACGCAGTGCTTCACTCCCACACGATGAATGAGCGGTACTTACCATCCCGCACAAACAGCCTGCATGAAGAAGTATCTCCACCTGGCTCAATGCAGACTCAAACCCGCGACACTCCCACATCATCACGACTCCTCGACATCAAGATTAAGCGACTGAATCGACTCCTATGAGAATGACCACGAAGGAAAAAAAAAAAAAAAAAAAGAGCATCATTAAATACTCTTCATAAAAAAAGGAAAAAAAAATTTGTAGCTTCTCTTTGATTGAGCGTGTCATCCTTAGTGCAGGGGCCATGCTACTGTAAAGGCTGTTAGCATCCGGATTCGAACCAACGACCTTGGGAACAACGCGGAGGAGGATGCTTACATCTTCTCTGTATCGTTTCAAAATTGACCAAATGCCCGAAGGCAACGATTTACCTTTCACATTGGTTTATATACCAGCATTTTCGCCCACTGTTAGTAAGCAGGTGGACGCCGCCCCCGCGCACACCGACCGCAATGCAGTGGCGATTTGCAGCACTTTTCTCGTCGTTCATTTGCGCGGTGAAAAGAGGAGTGATGGATGCCTCAGAAATGAGTCTGTCATCGAGGTGGGCGCATCTTGATTCTTTGGCCATCCAGTGCCCTGTCAAAAGGGGTTTGGGGTTTTGCAAGAGGAGGAATGGGATCTTGTGCGGGAGGGTGAGGCTTTTTATGCGCCAGCGGCAAAAGGAGGGGAACGTCTGTTCGTGCCTACTATGCGAGTACGAGTGAGAAAGAGGGGACTGAGTCGTTTTTCTCTCTCGTCTAATTGCACGAGACGAAGGGCTAAGGCACCCGCTTTTCTGCAAATAGGGACTTGATTTGAGCTGGTGAAGGTCCAATCTGACTCGCGAAGATGCTCGTGAAGCTACTCGGGATCTATCACCCCTTCACGGGTCTCGAGATACTCCATACTGCCAGCCAAATTACAGCCCCGACTGCGCAAAGGCATTCACGTCAAAGCCAAACACCTCGTTCATGTTCACGTCCCCGTCCATCAGATCATCCCAGTACGCCATGTCCATCGGAATGTCCCAGAGCCCCGGCGCCCCGAGCCCTTCGTCGTCCAGCAGCATGCTCCCCGCGTTCACCTGCATGCCGTCGTTGAAGTCGTCGTGGATGTTGCTGCTGTTATCGTCGCTGGATCCAAGGGCGGGCTGATGATGAGTATCATTCTTCATGGCCGTGTCTGCCGCGGTTCCACGCGGAATGCCCTCGATCAGCTTCTTCACCTGCCCGGACAGCCGGTCGAACGCCGCCCAGTGCGGGTTGACGGCCGCCCACTTGTGCGAGATGTCTTTGAGCATCTGCCTGCAGCCGTCGAGCGCCTGGATGATGGTCGCGGGCTCGGGTACGTCGGCAGGCGCTGCAGGCGCGGCGGGCGAGGAGCTGGCGTGGCGGCGGTCGGAGAAGACGTTGGATATGTGGATGCCGCAGTAGAGGATCATGAATCCTGAGCGCAGTGCGTCTTGCACCCATGTCCTGCGGAAGGGAGAAGCAAGAAGAGATCAGTAAGAGGGGGGGGGTGATAAGAATAGATTGGGAGTCATTCTTGAGGAGCTTACCAAAGTGTGGTCTGAATGCCCCGTTGGAGCATGAGCTGGTACAGCGTGATGATCTGCACGGCCGCCTCGAGACACAGCCGCAGGTACTTGACGTCCGGCCGGAAGGCATGCAGCTCCGAATCCGCGGGGACCACGAGCGCCGAGTAGATGAACATCCTCTCGCGGAAGTAGTTTACGTCCATGTACTCCCTCGTCTCGAAGATGCACCGCGAGTACGGCGTCGTGCTGCACTCGGCGTGCAGCACCCGCCACTGGTCCAGCTCGGCGCTCAGCCTCTGCGCGACGCCGACCCTCTCGAGGAAGTCGACCCCGGCGTCGACGGCGGCGGGGGGTTCTCCATGAGCGCTGCGACGTCGCGTGTACAGCTCGTCTCGGACCTTGGCCGAGATCCTGCGCAGCTGCGCTTGGCGGTTCAGCACGGAGACGTCACTCCGGTTGAGCGGGTCCGGCACAAGCCCATCGCGGTCGTCGTCTAGGTTCACATGGTCGGGGAAGGGGATCGTGATGTCTGCCTCCGCGACGACCATGGGCCTGCCGAGGCCCCGCGCGGCGTATCGCTCCTGCACGTAGCAGCACCAGAATAGGCGTCGGCGCATCTGCTCCGCGACGGGGTCGATCGGCCGGGCCGATGCTTTGTGGTAGCCGAGCTGGAGGCAGGTGCGCATGGCCTGTCTCGCCAGTTTCCATCTGCTGCCGACTGAAATCATCACCTTGTTAGCATTGTGGTACCCATTGAGGTAGATTGTCGGGGCCGATGACTTACTCCCGGTGGCTTGCTGCTGGGCAAAGGTGAGCAGGAGAAGCGTGTTCTGTATCTGCATGTCGCCCGAGGTCTCCGAAAGGGCGTCGGCATAGCGCATGGCGGATGCGTAATACCGGATCGGTGCCATTTCTTGCAGCTTTCGCCGGGAAAAGGGGGCCCCCACGGCGAGGATCATAAACAGCTGGAACAGGTCGTTCTGTCTCTCCACGCTCAGCGGCTCCTCCTGGCGTGTTCGGCAGTCGTATATGCGCTCGATCTGCTCAAAGACTTGCCGTCTCCTCACAAAGGGTGAGACCTTGTGGAAGCCCACCTCCAGGCTGCGCCAGCCAGTCAGTCAAGGTATTCTTTGACTCCCTCGATAGGGGTCCACAGTTGAGCGCTGAGAAGAGGCATAGGTTTGACTCACTAGGTGTCTGCCAGTTCGCATGCCAGAGACAGCGGAGGCAGCTCCAAGTCGCCCTGAGGAATCATGTCCCTATCCGGGGCTTGAGGCTGCGTCAGGGGCCCGATGCGGAAGCCAGAGCCATGGCGCAGTTGCATAGACAAAACCGCAGCCACCAAGTGTCCCAGACTACAATCCACGATCAGTAACAAATTGAGAAAATACATCAACTGCTGGTCCTCCTATGGCATCGGAATTTCTCAGACTTGCCTGAAGATGCTCCCGTCGCTGAACTTTGGCTTCCTCGAGAGCGTGCCGTGGCCGCCGGTAGAGGAGGATGAGGAGGGGGGTCCCTTGGCGGCCGACTCCTGAGTCTCCTCCTCCTGCCCCTCCTCGCGTCCATCTCTTTCCTCGAAAGAGCCATCTGCCGCCGAAGACTGATTCACAGGGTGAGCCTCGGAGTTGGAGCTCGAGCTCGAGCTTGGGCCGGAGCCGGGCCCTCCTGCCGAGTCGTTCACCAGGCCTCTCAGTCGAGCGATCCGGGCTTTCAGATCGGCGACATATCTAAGACAGGAATGAGCACCTGTGGACTCCCAAAGACATGAATGGGAAATCGTCACTCACCCTCGCTCATACTGCTGTCCAGAGATGGGATCCACCTCCAAGCATGCCACCTTGGCCCTCTCGCAGCTCGAGCAGATCCTCGCATTCTTATCGCACTGCGAGATCTCCAAGGTCAGTCAAAGCCGAAATTCTTGGGCAACAAAGCTACCCCTCAGATTGATGGGATTAAGAGAGGATGGCGGACGAATACAGTACCTTCAGCTTCTTGGCCCGGCAGTGAGCGCAGGCGCCCGAGAAGATCGTGTGCTGACGGGGCATGGTTCAGGGGCGAACGCATGGCGTCCAGCACTCCGCATATCCGAGCACAAATCCTGCATATAGTCGATGACCAGGAAAGAGCAAATAGAAGCCCACACAGGCATCAAGATGGTCCAGCTTCAAAGTATCTGATTCGATTCCAGAAAAGGAGGGCATGGTGAAAAGGCGCCGGCCGTCCTCGGTCTGGGCGGTTGAAGCTGGAATGAGCCGCGGCACTTGAGACTTGGGAGAAATCACGTGTTTGATCACGCCCCTCGTGTGAATCGCGCACGGAGACGTGAGAGAAGCGTGGGAACATCCTGTTCGTTCCGTGATGGCAATCATCGGCTCAGGATCTTGGATCCATGATTCATGAGCGACTTCCACGGGATGTCATCGAACCCATGCGGAGAAGATCATGTCGCATTCGAGACAGACTCTGGCTCATTGGCATTTGCAGGGTCCATGTCGAGATTTCACGCTGTACATATGCCTCGCTACGATCTGCTGCTCTCAACAAATCAGAAGCATCGGTGGTTTAGTGGTAAAATCCATCGTTGCCATCGATGGGCCCCGGGTTCGATTCCCGGCCGATGCATTTTTGAGACCCCTCAATCAATGAATCCCTGGTCCTCATCCCCCCTTTTTTTCCAAGGTCTCTCCATGCCAATCCTTTTGATGTGGATAGAACCTCTTCTGGGGAGGATATCGGCCCTCACTCGACGCCAATACCGTGATGCCGCAACGCCTCCCGACAGAAGTCATGCAATTCGCTTCCATCCAGGAAGCCAATGTCCATCTTGGCTCCACGAGGACCATGTGTCAGTGCAGCTTGGATGCTGGCCCCAAACTCGGCATGTAGTCTCAGTCCCTGGAACTTGGACGACACCTCGGAGAGGATGAGATTGCAATGCAACAGCGACTGCGCCAGCCTCGACGTCGCGGCGTCATCGGGCGCGCCCCCGAACAGCGTAACCATTTGCAGGAGGATTGTCTGGAAGGCAGTGTAGCCAGCGATCCACGGCATCATCAGCACGGCCGGCACGGCTCTCGAAGCGCCCTGCCAGTGGTCGAGAAGCTGTCCAAAGATGCTTGCGCGGGACGCTTGGCTCGGTGATGCCATCCTGCGAAGACTCTGGACGGCGAGGTGCCATCCCAGGAGGGAGGGGATGGATCTGGAAATGAGATCATTCTCGGATCCTGAAGCTTCCTTGATATGAGCATCGTAAGCCTGGAGAAAAAGATCGGCGTTTTGTCGGGAGCCCTCGCTGAGTTCGTGCGCCCAGGAGTATAGGCACTCTGGGGTCAAGATGGTTCGGGCATCTGGCACACCTGGAGAGCGAGACGGGAGCCCCGACGACGGCGCTGCGCCAATCTTGATTGTGATGTCGCTATTTGAGATGCTCATTGGCAAACCCAAGGCAGTGCTGATTAGACTATTTCGATCCAGAGCTTGTCAGAGTCTTGATCATGGAAATCAGAGGGAGAGCGTCAGGGAAGTGGGGAATTGCGTGCACTTGTGCGCGTGTGCGTGTGTGTGCTTACAAGTCCAGAGTGTATGCAGCCTGGAAAATTCTGGCACCCTCTTGCTCATCCCTCTCCCCCGTTCCGATCTGCAACTGGTGAAGACCAAGCACGATGCAAACCTGCATGACAAGATCAATGAGCTGCCACGAGCTCCCAGTTGTAGGGTCGAATAAGGAGTAGAGGGTGAATAGGACCAGGATTTGAGCTGTCTCGAACGACTCGTCGTACGGGTAATGCAACTGGGCGGCACCCATGAAGAACTTGGCCGAGTTCATGGTGTCCAGCACGGATGACTGGGCGGGCAGGATGGCGCCCACGGCAAGCACGAGAGACGCCACGATTCTTTCTGACGGGCTCAACGGCCTGCGACGCTCCAGCAGTAGCTGAATGGCGCTGCGGACCTCGTGCTCGTCGAGGATGGGAAACGACGGGTGGATGTGGGCGAAGAAGAGATCAGCGTATCGGTTGGCCGTCTGCCTGTCCACGCTTGGTGGTTCAGCCCGGCTAAGCGCGTGCTCTCCGGACCTTTTGGACGAGGAGATGAGGCTCTTGCGCGTCTCGCTGTTGAAGCAGCCGCGCGGGTCGCTGTTGTCGAGCCGAAGAGCGCGTTGTGTCATCTCCTCGAGGCCGTAGAGCTCACCGCGGTACAAGGAGACTGTCTCAACCTCTTTCAGGACGTTGAGGTCGACCATCTCGGGGGATGGCTGCCTGGCCGGGAAGGAGCTTTGACCGGTGATGGTCGAGGGGCCTTCTATGGGATGGGGTTTGCTCGTTGCCGATGAATCCGGGGGGCTCTGGCTCTGAGGCTCGTCTGGGCCTGGCATCTGCGAGAGCCGGGCTTCGAGGCGGGCGAGCTCTCGCTCGAGGCTTTCAACCATCCTTTGAAGGAGGAAAGACTGTCAGCGGTGTCGTGCCCGAGACATGGTTCTCTCTGTCTGCTTAGGGGCTGATACTGACCCTTCTTGACCCTCATTTTTGGCGGTCGTCATGACGCACTCGACCCCACGTCTGGCACAGAGCCCGCACCGAGGGAGCTCACGATCGCACTGCCCCTCTGCTGTCAGAGAAAAGTAAGAAGAGAGATTTGGAAAAGCGAAGCAAAAGGCAAGCAAGGATTGTTGCTGGAGTTTACGGGGGGTTTCTACTTTTCTTTTTCTCTGCCGGCAATTCTGGCAGGCGAGGCCATTGCGGAAACCCTCCTCGTCACCAGTCCGATTCATACTCGGAGATGATCGATCGAAGGACCTGATTCGAGATCTTCTTGAAGGAAAGGGACGCGAAGCTTGATATGCTTTAATAATCCTGTTTCCCCGCGTGGAGGCCTATTCTCGAAGGAGGATGTCGTGACAGTTGCAGCGTCCTGATGCGGTACCAGTGGCTCTCACGCGGATGCGGATATCAGCGGCCCATGGGAGAAGGATCGTGTCGAGCAACACAAGATCTCTCTGATCTCGATCATCGTCAGAGGTGTGTCCGGCGTCATCATGTCTGGAATGCGGGTTGGAGCATCACGAAGGATCATCGAGATTCCAGCTTGTGATGCTCGTTGTGACGAGAGCATCGGGAGTTCGGAGTTCGGAGTACATGGTCCTTGTACTCGATGTTAGCGACTGCCGGCGGCTCCTTCTCTGCCAGGTTGTTTCGTCATTGCCGAGGCACAACGATTGGCTCTTGCCGAACCGGTGCATGTGTATCGGGAAGGCGCGACCCGTGCGACGCCTATAGGCACTGAGACGGCTGCTGCTTCCCATCAATGTGGCCGGTCCTTTAGCTCAGTGGTAGAGCGAGAGATTGCAGCTCCGCAGTTATCTCTAGGTCGCGTGTTCGATCCACGCAGGGACCTCGCTTCTTACGGGAGTACTCTTTTTCTTTTTTGTCTGTTATTCTCCTTCGACTCATAAGTGCATGCTCCGTACGGAGTACTCCGTACATGAACGTGGATTCTTCCTTTTCCTTTTATTTTCTTGTCGGCCTCTTCCCTTGGGTCAATCATTGGATGACGATTCACCGGATGGATTCAGCCGCAGCAGCATCATGCGATTGATCCTTCAACCATGCGCTTGCCTCCGATCCGGGGCCTTGCAGGATTCATGTTCATGTCCAGTGGTTGCGGGCGGTGCGGTAGCAGTGCATACGCGCATGAGGAGGTGGTTGTTCGCGGCGCGACGCAATCCGATGTCGGTCATGCACAATACCGGCAGCTTGCCATACCATCGACCGTGAAAGTGGATGGGACTTCCTCTTCTGCTTCAACCGAGACTGATTGTGCACTTCGAGTGGTTTGGAGTACTCGTACTCCGTAGACGGCGTCAATAATGTTGAGACATGATGGTCGAGACGTCCCTGCCAGGTACAGGGTAGGGGCAGTGGTCCTGCGGGCGCTCAACGGCTCGAGCTGCATGCGGGCACATGCCAAGTGACGTTGCCCCTCCATCCTTCCTTCCCTCCCATGCTCCAGCAAATCGCACTGGCAGTCGCACCGGCGGTCGCACCTTCCTGCTCTCGCTCTCGCTCCTGCCGCCGCGACTAGACCAAGTCGTTCCTGCCCTCGCTGGGAAACCATCACCTCCTGCTCTCCATCAAGTTCAACTTCACCTCGTCCGACATTCTCCTCCTTCACATCTCCTTGAACGATCGGCTACGAGGAAGACAGACAGACACGGAGACAGAGAGAGGCGTGACTGTGTCCCCCGGATTCTGGCATCCATTTGCTCCAGTCCATACTCCGACCCGGATCCCTCCTACTCGTCCGCAGGACCGCTCCATCTTCTCGGAGCTCCTCCGTCCATTTGCTCGTCCTCGTCCTCGTCCCCTTCCCGTCCGCCCACATTCGAATCGCCGACCGATCGATCAATTCTCTCGCCTCGACTGACAGACTCTCCTCCTCGTCCGGCCGGGCACGAACCCCCCATAGCCAGCCCGCCTTCCCAGCCTTCCCAGACGGAGACAACAGCGATACGAGCATCGTCCCTTCAACCGGCGCCCACGATGGGTCCCCGAGGCTTCGAAGATGAGGAACTCACCATGTCCATGTCCTCCACACACGTCCGCCGCCCGCACGAGGTGCCGCGCCCGGTCGGCCCGACGATACGAGTAGACGCCGACGACGAGACGCCCTCCCAGAGACACAAAGAGAAGACGAAATCCTCCGAAATTCGCATCGGCGCATACAAGATCATCAAGACCCTCGGCGAGGGCTCCTTTGGAAAAGTCAGGCTGGCCGTCCATAGCGGGACCGGCCAGCAGGTCGCCCTCAAGATCATCGCCAGGAAGAAGCTCATTAGTCGTGACATGGCGGGGAGAGTCGAGCGAGAGATCGAGTACCTCCAGCTCCTCCGCCATCCGCACATCATCAAACTGTATGCTCTCGCCTCGACCCCGGGCTCTGCATGCGCTGGAGCCGACCAAGCGCAGTGCCTCCAACATGGTCATCATCATCGTCATCATTGTGATCATGGTCGTCATCATTATAATCAACGTTGGGAGCTGACACGTCTTCTTTTTCTCTCTGCCTTTGCCTTTTCTTCACCAATGTAGGTTTACCGTCATCAAGACTACGTCTGATATTATCATGGTCCTTGAGTACGCGGGCGGCGAGCTATTCGATTACATCGTCCAGAACGGTCGCATGAAGGAAGGCGAAGCCCGACGCTTCTTCCAGCAAATGATATGTGCGGTTGAGTACTGCCATCGCCACAAGATTGTTCACCGAGATCTCAAACCGGAAAACCTGCTCCTGGACGAGAACCTCAACGTCAAGATCGCCGATTTCGGGCTCAGCAACATCATGACGGACGGCAACTTTCTCAAGACGAGCTGTGGAAGCCCAAACTACGCTGCGCCCGAGGTCATCGGAGGCAAGCTCTATGCCGGGTCCGAGGTGGACGTCTGGAGCTGCGGCGTCATTCTCTACGTCCTCATGGTCGGGCGCCTGCCCTTCGACGACGAACACATCCCCAGCCTCTTCGCCAAGATCGCCAGGGGAACATATACGATCCCGCAGTGGATCCCCTCAGGACCCACGAACCTTATGAGGAAGATGCTGGTTGTGAATCCCGTCCAGCGCGCCACAATCGAGGAGATCCGCCAAGACCCCTGGTTCAACATCGACCTGCCGGCCTACCTCGCACCACCCGTCGAGGAGTTCTTTCACACGGGCGTCGACCCTAACAAGGCCATCAAGAAGAGTGACATTGCGCCAAACGCTCCCGCTAAGGTCCAGGAGAAGCTGCACAACGAGGTCACGGAAAAGATCAGCAAAACTATGGGTTACGGCAAGACAGATGTCGAAGAGGCACTCTCATCCGACGAGCCTTCCGCAATCAAGGACGCTTACATGATTGTCAGAGAGAACAAGCTGATGGAAGCGAGCAGTGAGTTCCTATGAAACTTGATCCCCTCCGTTCACACGCTCATTCGTCTGCCCTAGACAATCCGGATGCCAAATTGGGCGACTTGGAGGATAGCCCGGTCATGAGCATCTCCTCGACCAGATCCGCCATTTCTCCCGGCGGCTCCACGCTCCGGCCCTACGTCAACAAAGTCGGTATCCTCCCGAGCAGTCTGCCCGCATACCACAGAGACTACATGGAGAGGGAGAAGAACGGAACCGAAAGTGACGCGCCCCTCCCCGTCAATATCGACGAGCCGCCACTGTCTCGCACGGACGCCGACAGAGAGGAGCTCGCGCGACGGCTGAACCCCCACGCGCGTTCTCAGCTTCGCATGGATGACGCCAATAAACGGCCTCAGGGGATGACGCCCATCAACCCTCCCAAGAAATCCAAGCCCGTCCGTTGGCAGTTCGGCATCCGCTCACGCAACGCTCCTTGGGAAGCCCTGTTATGTATTCACAAAGCACTTCACAAGCTGGGCGCAGCCTACATCCCCGATGAGGACTTCAACCAAGGGCCCGACAAGGGAGGCGAGTCCCGAAACGGCAATGGTGGTTCTGAGGATGCGCACCACGCCTTCGGTGGGGATCGAAACACATCCATGGATCCGACAAGGGCCTATAAGCTCCCGGCAGATCCATGGCACATCAAAGTCCGATGGACACTACAAGGTATGGATGACATCAATGATTGCATGCCCGAGTCGCAACGGCACCTTCGATTCCTTTCTTCCCCTTCTATTTCTTGTTCTGTCTTCCCGTTCTCTTTCTTCCTTCTGGCACCAACGCCGCCTGGCGAAGCGCCCAGACTGACTTTCTTCGTAGACATGCAAGGGAGCACACAAAGCAGTCCGCGCGGCACGGACTCGCAGATCGGGACCCCAGAAAGCATCAAGCGATATTCACGCGACAGACTCATCAACAAGGAGTTCGTCGCGCTACATCTTGACATTCAGATTTACGAAATGGAGGCGGGCGTCTACCTCGTCGACTTCAAGTGCTCCGGGTACGAGACGAGTGAGGGACGCCTGCTGGAAGAGAAGGAGGTGACGAGTCCGTTCCCGTTCCTGGACAGGGCCGCAAAGCTCATCATGCAGCTCGCGGAGGCCGATTAGGAGGGTTGCGCCGCTGCAGGATGTGAATTCCGCGTACCCGACGAAGGGCTTCCTGATCGTATCGGGAGTGTGAAGCGGCTTCGCAAATCGAAAAGCCGGACACCTTGAGCTACAGGGCGACAAGGGCGCCTCGAGCGAAAGGGGTGAAAGGTGGATATTGCCTCAGAGGTCAAATGGATTTTGTGTTGGTAGTGTGGGAGAGTCAGGAAGGGGGGCTACTGGGCAAACGGAATCAGCCAGGTGCTGCCGCTTTCTTCTTTTTTTCTCCTGTGCTTCTTTCTCTTCCTCTTCTATTTTCTTCTTATCCTTCTTGGTATTGTTATTCTTGTCGGTTCTCACTGGGACAGTATGGCGTACAGGGTCTATTCTCTTGGCACAACCGGCTTGCTTCTTGGTCCATGATGCCGAGTGGCCTTGGCTTTGTCGTCATTGGCGATTTTATATTTGTAATTGCTTTCAGTCAGCCTTTCTCCCGTTGCGGCTCCCGCGTCTGAAACTTCACATCTTTTGCTGAACGGTTCCTCGTCGCTTCATTGTTCCCCTGTGAACTGTTTTCTATTTGAAGTGTTTCCTATGTGAAGGTGATTCGGGCGAGGGAGTCTGTGGCTTTCTTGGTCGCAGACTGGGAGGGGAAGATGAGACATCCATTTATCCATGTCTGCTTTGTGGCAGCTCGGAAGGGGCGAGTCAACGTCTCCTGAAATGCGGATGTGGAGGGCGGTCTTGCGTCTCCATGCTTCGTGGGGAATATGAAGGACATCTGATGTCTGCTTCACACCAGATGTGCAGGGCAGTCTGAATGTCTGCTTTGGCTCTGGTCGAGGGGAAGGGGGGGGGGGAATTCGAAGTGTTTGTCTACCATTTTACCCTGATCGATTCGGAAGGGAGGTTTGTCTGATTTGCGGAGGCTTTACTTAAGTCTCCACCATGTATTGTTTCGATAACAATCCTAGGCGATGGCTCGGTTCTACCATCATAGCTTGGGAGGGGAGCAGTCCATGCTGCTTTACCTGACGTTGGAATTGAGACTCAGTTCACCATGCTTTTGGGTCCGTCGCAAGGAGGGCCTGTGTATTCACCTTTTGGCGATGCAGGAGACGATCACGAACAAGGAGTGCGTGTTTTCAGGGGCGATGTGTAATCTTCGTGATGCTTTCGATGGGCAAGCTTCATGACGTTGATTTTCACGAGATGGGGCTTTGGACTAGCCTGATGGAAATGACTATATGTACGACTCTTGATGGCGGGAGAATACAAGAATGGATATCCCCTTCCCTTCTATACATGTACGTTCCTTTCAAGATTTCTGGTTTACTTCCGCAAATTGTTGATGGGCGGTGCCTCCTCAGCGCCTTGACGACTGAGCCTTCCAAGCTGTACTTGGTCGTCGCTTCGGAGGTCATGCATAGCCCCGCCGTTGTGTCCATCGTCCTTTTAGTTTGACCTCAGCCAAACCCCCCCCCCCCTCAATGGAACTGATCCTCCGTCACGCCCTTCCCCATGGCGGCCGTGGAGCTGACCCCTCCCGTGACCATCTTCTGCAGCTCGTCGACGTAGTTGGCGCCGCTCCACTTCTGGTGCTTGACGACGTCGACGCCGAGCGCCATCTCGGGCTCCTGGACGAGCTCGCCGTAGGCGCGCATGCCCTGGGCGGCGAAGGCGCGGGCGAAGCGGTCGCTGGCGAGGGCGGTGGTGTGGAGGCCGGCGAGGGTGATGAACTGCCAGCAGTAGCCGAGGGCGGCGAGGCGGCGGATGTAGGTCTCTTGGTGGTCGCGGGACATGGCGGTTTTCCAGTTGAAGGAGGGGGAGAGGTTGTATGCGAGTCTGGGGGAGTTAGCCAAGAGGGATTGGGGAAAAGGGGTTGGGGAAAGGGGGAAAGTGCTGAAAGAGGACTCGAAAGAGACTGACTTCATCTCGGGCCAGACGGCGTGGACGCCGTCGGCGAACTCCTTGGCCTGAGCGTAGTCGGGAAGCTTGCTCTCCATCCAGACGGCGTCGCAATACGGCGCGTAGGCAACGGCGCGGTTGACAGCGCAGTCGCACCCACCCCTGAGGCGGTAGAACCCCTCGCGCGTGCGCGGTGCGTCCCAGTCGAAGAAGACGTCGTAGCCGAGGCCCCTCGCAATGGCCCTCGCCTCGGGATTGCTCTTCCCCTTGGCCTGCGCAAGGTACTCCGCCTTGATGCTCGCGGCGTCAATCGGCAGCGCCGCATCGATCGCCGCGACGACAGCGTCATCGTACCGCGCGAGCTTCGCCGCGGCGAGCCACTCGTCCTCTATGCGCTCTAGCTCGCTCCCGACCTTGCCCGCGCGCTCCGCCTCGACCATGAGCTCGCCGAGGGGCCGGAGGGCCGGGTTGGTGGAGCCCATGATGAAGGCGTGGTCGCGGGGGTCGATGGAGGTGGTGAGCAGGGTGGCGGCCTCGGCGTCGGTGCGGGCGACGGCGACGAGGTCGACGCCCATGATGTCGGCCTGGGCGCGGATGGCGACGAGGCGGTTGATGTGCTCGGCGATGGGGACGAGGACCTTTCCGGCCATGTGGCCGCACTTCTTGGTGCCGGGGGCCTGGTCCTCGATGTGGATGCCCGCGGCGCCCTTTTCGACGAAGAGCTTGGTGAGCTTCATGACGGCGGTGAGGCCGCCGTGGCCGGTGTCGGCGTCGGCGACGATGGGGCGGAGGTAGTCGATGTTGGGGAGGGAGGCGCGCTGGCGGGCGGGGAGGGAGATGCGCTCTTGGCGCTGCTTGCGGTCGTGGAAGAGCTGGGCCATGAAGAGGTGGCCGACCTTATTGGGGACGGTCGTCTGGGGGGTGTGTGAGTGATCATGTTTGTATGTTTGTGATGGTTCAGGGGGGGGGGGGGGGGGGGAAA
>NIGD01000009.1:509523-531945 GCA_003055185.1 Escovopsis sp. TC
CGTCTCCCCCTTCCACACCCCGGCGGCCGTGCCTCCCGGCATGATCACGCCCAATGACCATGGATGCTGCGGCGAAGACGATCGAATCGCTGTCCAAATACATCCTGCCCCAGAAGCCCCATCACCTCTCCTTCCACGAGGACTGGCGCTACCGCCCGCCCTCCGCAGACGCCAAGGACCAGGAAGAATGGAGCAACCCTCGCATGCAGTACCTCACCATGCTCTCTGAGGCAGACCGTGGCCTCCTCCTCACAAGGCCCGACTACGACATGCGCGAGGAGCTGGCCAAGCCCGCCCCACGCGAGCTCGCAGACATCGTCAGGGGCGGCGCCGAGAAGAAGAAGCTCTCCCTCAGCGACTACAAGAACAAGAAGACAACCTCCACCTCCTCCGCATTCGCATCCGCATCCACGACCGCGACCGCAACCACCCACGCGGACACGAACACGAACACGAGCACGAGCACGAGCACGAGCACGAGCACGAGCGCGAACACCAACACGAACACCAACACGAGCACGAATACCACGACTACGACTGCGACTACGACTACAACCACGACCACGGCCGCGACTGCCGCCGCCGCTGTGAATTCTACGCCCACGCCCACTTCCACCTCGCCCCCAGATCCCCCCCTCGCCGTCAAGAAGGACCCCGAACGCGCCCCCGATGCCAGGAAAACGGACCGCTCTGCGAGGCCCAGGGACGCCGACCCACCGTCCGTCAACGAAATGAAGCTGCGTCCGCCCCGCGACCCTATAGTCGACATGAGGTAATTGCGTTTTTCACCATCACCTGTTACTGCCTGCCTTGTCATTCTGACTTTCCTTTCCTTGCCCTTTACGATGCGGAGACGAACGGGAGAGAGCGAGCGAAAGGAAGAGAGGAAGAGAGGTCAAGAAAGCGAGAGGGGAAAAGAGGGAAAAAGAGAGAGAAGTAGAGAATGAGAGGGAGAGAGAGAGAGAAGGGGGGGGGGGGAAAGCAAGAGAGAGCGAGGACGCAGCAACAAGGAGTCATCGACAAAGAATATGCGCGAGGAAACCCTGTGGAATCCGAAGAAAGAAGAAGAGGCAAAGAGCAAGAAAACAGGAGAAAATCGAAAAAAAAAGTTCAGAGAGCAAAACCTCAGAAAAATGATGACATCACGAAGGGGAAAAGGAACACCATGGCTCAGATTCATGCTTGGGAACTGACGGCTAACCTCTCCACCGCAATTGTTCATAGATTACCGCCCAAGCCGCCGACTCCAAAGAATCCTATGCCCCATTTTTCGCGACTGCCCTCTCCGAATATGCTGAATAGAAAGCGCGTACCCGACGCAGAGGACGAGTCGCGGCCAACCAAGCGCCCGAGACCCGAGACCGTTCGACCGGGAGAGCCCGCGAGCAGACCAACGCGCCAGCCCGGCGATGATGTGCAGCGACGCAAGGATCGACCATCTCTGGCGCCCCCGTCTTCGTCCGCCTCTTCGAAAGATGCGCCGCCACTCCACCGCGAGGACAAGCCAAGCATCGCATCCTCCTCGACCCTTCTCAACGGAAAGACGACGACCCACAAGAACGCGCCAAACGCTGTCGAGAATGCGTCGCCTGCCGCCCGTGCTCGGAGCGACTCCCTGAACGGCACCGGCGCTAATCTCCATACCAATTCCAGTATCAATATCAGCACCAGCACCAGCACCAAATACTCCGCGGCTGCCAACGCCAAATCCCTGTCCATCAAGGGTGAATCGAAGCATGACCCTTCTCACAAGTCGAGCCTGCCTCCTTTACTATCGCCCCTGAATCTCGGCCTGCCTTTCGAGGATGGCGACGAGGATCGCTTGGCCGTGAGGTCCGATAGGAAAAGACGCGACGATATTCGAGACAGGTCGAGATCCCCGAGGCACAAAAAGCCGGAGCCGCCGCCCGCAAGCAGCAGACGCACGCAGAAATCGCCGCCAAGGATACCGCCCCTCCTCTCGCCCACGTTGCCCCCCGCCGTCGAGGCCGCGCTCGAGCAGTCCAAGCTGGTCGCCCTCGATGGGCCAGAGGGCAAGGGGAGAGGAGACAAGGATGCCGCGAACAAGAAGAAAAAGAACAAGGTCGTCGTCAAGAAGGAAGACGCCGACGATGAGGAGGCCCTCGCGCAATCGCAGAAACCACATCCACAGCCGCAGCGCAAGTCGCTCATCGTCAGGCTCAAGCTACCGCCAGGCATACGCCTCAACTCCAAGCGCGAATTTGTGACAACCTCGTCTTCGGCATCGTCCTCCTTCTCCTCGGCGCGCAGGGATAAGGAGGCATCAGGAAGCCAGGAGCGATCCCAGGATCGATCTCAGGATCACGAACGAAATCACGAACGGATTCACGAACGAAGCACCGCAGACGAAGCATCGCAACCGGCCCAGGCGAGGAAACGACCCGTCGTCTCGTCCGACGCGAACCCGGAATCGATGGCCCTGAAGAAACCGCGAGCGACAGACAATGCCGGCAGTGCGCGGCCGTCCGCGCCGCCTGCCCCATCCACCCCCTCGAAGAAGGGACCGACCGCCATGTCGCGCGTGAGCTCTAGTAACTCTCTTGCGCAGACGCCGGGCGATGCGATCCCGCCGAGACCATCCACCTCTTCAGCCGGTCCCGTCGAGAGGCGTGTCAACGGCAGCAGCAGCAGTCACAACACCAATACCAATAACAGCAGTAATAACAACGCCCAAAACGGACAAGCGTCAGAAGGCGGACCCGCGGCCAAGATGCTGCGCGAGAAGGAGGCCAAGTTCCTCGCACTCGGGCGGAGACTGAAGCACGAAGCCGATCTGATGATGAGGCCTGATCGGGCACACTCCAGCAGCGGTAGCAATAGCGGTGGAGGCGGGTCCGGAGGAGGCGGCAGCCGCGACGCGAACGCCAAGCTCGGCTACGTCCTCTCGGTCGAGAGCCTGCTCGCCTTCATCGCCGGCTTCCATGCACAGAACCTCCACCGGCTGATGAGCAACAAGAAGTGCGATCCGACCGTGTGGCAGACGCTCTTCCCCTTCATGGACTTCATCCAGGACCAGATCCGACGGCACGAGCCCGCGGGGCGCTTCCTCCCGCTCTACGCGCTGCACCTGCTACTGCACGCCGTCGCCGTCGAGGAGCTGCTCAAGTGCTACGCCGCGCTCGACAACCCGGCGGCGGTCAAGGTCGAGGAGATCCTGCGCCTCGAGCGCACGCGCTCGCGCATCTGGCCGCAGATCCGTCACGTCAATGGTCTGGTCAGACTGATGGAGCTGCGCGTCGACGTGAACCCTTGGACGTCGCTCGACGACATCACGACGCTGTCGAGCCGCATCCTGAAGCTCTGGTGCAAGGATGAGAAGGTCGCGTGGAGTTTGGACCCGAGTCTGAGAGAGCCGGTGGGGGGAACGGCGGCCACGGCTAAAGGGGGTCCGCATTCGTGAGTGCGGGGACGAAACAAAGACATATGATTGACGGACGACGACGGACGCTCATGATGCTCGTCTTGACGACAAAGGGGATGAGAACGACGAGTGGCGCATATGACCCTGGCCTAGCAACAAATCGACCGATAGTACAAGGAGGGGCCCATCATCCTGGCCTCGCAACAAAGGGGCCCGCGACTCAGAGACGCCCATGACCCTCGCCTCGGGACCAAGGAAGGGTACAACGAAAGACGTACATAGCCCTGGTCTCGGAACAAAGGGAAAGAGTACGATGAAAGGTCGTCATGGCCCCCGCCCCTTCGGAAACAATGGGAGCGGGTACGATACGAGATGCTCATGGTCGTCGCCTAGACCAATTGGAAAGGGGGCTATGAGAGACATAGCCGCCGTCTTGAACCAAGGCAAATGGTACGATATGAAACGCTCACGGTCGTCGCCTTGAAACAAAGAGGGCGAGCATCACGAAAGGAGATCAAGGCCGCTGCCCTGGAACAAAGCGGAGGAAAGCAATCAAAGGAGCTCATGGACCCCGCCTTGCAACACAGGGGACCACGACTCGGAGACGCTCATGGCCCTCGCCTTGGAACCAAGGAAGTGGGTACAACCCGAGACGCTCATGGCCCTCGCCTCGAAAGAAAAGGAGGATGCAAAGTACAAAAGGAGCACTTGGCCCTTGCCCCGAGGCAAAGGCGATAGGATCGAGGAAAAAATGCCTTGAGAAATACTCCTCCCTTTGTCAGAACGAGAACAATGACAATAACGCAGACATCAACAACAGCAACACAATCGCCTCACTCACCCTTCCGCTGAGAAGCCGTACATTCTGCAACGGCCCTACGATTCTCCACGCGTTCATGCGTTGGTTTATGCCTCCTTCCATGTATTATCCACTATGATATCCATGCTTTGTTTTTTTCTCATCTCTTTCGACGTCCATCTTCCTTGACGCCTCATCCACACTTTACCCCCCTTCTCCCTCTTTACATCTTACCCTCTCCCCTTTCACCTTTTCCTCGTTATGGCGAAAAGAGAGGTAAATGGCCTCCATCTGATATGGTTTTCTTTCCTCCTTTAGCCCACTTCAACCTCCTCATCCCTTTTCCTATTCCCTTTTCTTATATCCTTCTCCTCCTTTTTTTTTTATCCTTCTCTCTTCCATCCCTCTTATTCATGATGATTCTCCTTTTCTTATCCCGAACTTTCTTCCCCTCAGTCCTTCTTCTTTTTGATTCTTCCTGGCTTACCGATTTGATCGCGTTTTGCGCAGCGTCTGCCTTTTCTACTAGTTCCCTATTTTCCTTCGCATACTCTGATTTTTTGTCACCCTCCACAACTCCCCAGCCCGCTTTATCATTTGAGAGGAATAGACCTCGGAGACAGAGGCGGGAGGGGGGGGGGGGGGGGGAGGGGGGGGGCAGATTCTTTTCACACTTCGCCCCCTTCGATCAACCGAGCCCAGGAAATCAATGTGAACAACGGAAGGATCCCTCCGCCCCCGCTCTGTTTTTGAGGAAATGGATATGAACGACAGAAGAATCATTTTCTTCTCTCTCTTTGAAAAAAAATATGAGCCACGAGAGGGAATCTCTCTCCTCACCCCCGCCGGGGAAATAGACATGAGCGACGGGCAAATACCCCCCCAACACACGCCCCCCCCTCTTCGAGGAAGTAGACACCAGGAATGGATATCTTTGAGGATATAAACACAGGGCACGTTGGACAGGAGCGATGGACCGCTGGATATGAAAGCGGGGGATATGGGAGCGGATGTGAAAGAGGATGTGAAAGGGATATCCATCGGGTTATGAAAGAGGATACGAGAGGCATATGAAAAGGGACACGAATGGGGATTTTCCTGAACATTGAAATGACGGGGAACGAAACGAACGACCACCCAGTCTTAGCGAGTTGACGGCCAGCGCTCTTATACCAATTTCCCCCTCTTTCCATCTTCCATGAACGTTCGTTCGTACGCAATGTGGTTCTCCCGGCGAGGAAGCATCCCATTCCGTGGAAGTACATGCCTCAATCGGGCCTTGATCTTCTCACATCCCCCTTCACACAGATTCCCACCCCGACACGCCCATCACGATTCCATGCTCTGGTCTACCCTTCCCAGACCCCAAATGGGGAAAACGAAATGCGTAGCTAGGGTTCTCCGGTCTGCCCTTTTCAGACCTGGTAATAGTATGAGGGTATCACTGTCGAATCTACTCTTTTCGAAATCGATACCATGCTGTCGATGCTGTTTTTTGTGGAGAAGCAAGGGGCTGTGGCGTGGGGCGGCGACGGGGATACCTCATGCGCCGTGTTTGTTTGTTGATGTGGAGGAGAGCATGGCGAGGGGTGGCACGGGTGTGTGATACAGAGTGACTCTTTTTGCGAAGGTGTAGATGGGGAGGGGGGAGGGAGGGAGGGAGAGAGGGGGAGAGGGGAGAGGTGGACGTTCATGGAACAAGAATACATTGAATTTAAAGGTCCATGAATGAGAGTGGCTAGAGGGACGCGGTCTACGTGTTGGCAACACTCGTCACATCACGATTCGGAGCATGCTTCGGACTTCATTCACTTCTCTTTTTCTTCTTGTGGTCCCGTCGGTGGATCGTCTGCCCCCATCCCTTTAGCCCAAAAATCAGACTCGCAACGAAAGCCCAGCTCGCGTCATCGTCTTTCCATTTTTCTCGACGTTCTTCTCTTTTGGGACAGCCAGGATGGCAGACCCTCCCTGCCCGGCTTCTGCTGCAAGCAGGCCTGCAACTTAGGCCTTGGCGGCGTCGACCTTGGCGAGGTGGTTGATGAGCTCGCAGACACGGCGGGAGTAGCCCCACTCGTTGTCGTACCAGGAGACGAGCTTGACGAAGTTCTGGTTGAGGGCGATACCGGCCTTGGCGTCGAAGATGGAGGAGTTGGTGTTGCCGTTCATGTCGCTGGAGACGATTTCGTCCTCAGTGTAGGCGAGGATTCCTGGGGAGGAGGTCAGTATGCATCCGCAGAGAGGAGGTAGGATTTGGGGAGAGAGAAGAGGAGATTGATGGAGCATACCCCTGAGGGGACCGTTGGCGGCGGCCTTGATGGTCTCCTTGATCTCGTCGTAGGAGGCGCCCTTCTCGAGGCGGACGGTCAAGTCGACGACGGAGACGTTGGCGGTGGGGACACGCATGGACATGCCGGTGAGCTTGCCGTTGAGGGAGGGGATGACCTTTCCGACGGCCTTGGCGGCACCGGTGCTAGAGGGGATGATGTTCTGGGCGGCGCCACGGCCACCGCGCCAGTCTTTGGCGGAGGGGCCGTCGACGGTCTTCTGGGTGGCGGTGTAGGAGTGGACGGTGGTCATGAGGCCCTCGACAATGCCGAACTTGTCGTTGATGACCTTGGCGAGAGGGGCGAGGCAGTTGGTGGTGCAGGAGGCGTTGGAGACGACGTCGGCGCTGCCGTCGTAGGCGTCCTCGTTGACGCCCATCACGTACATGGGGGCGTCGGCGGAGGGGGCGGAGATGACGACCTTCTTGGCGCCGCCGATGAGGTGGGCCTTGGCCTTGTCGATGGTGGTGAAGACACCGGTGGACTCGACGACGTAGTCGGCCTTGGCCTCGGACCACTTGATGTTGGCGGGGTCGCGCTCGGCGTAGAAGCGAATACGCTTGCCGTTGACGACGAGGTCCTGGCCGTCGACCTCGATGGTGCCCTGGAAGGTACCGTGAGAGGAGTCGTATCGGAGCATGTAGACCTATGAGGGCCGGCGGTCAGCCAGGGACTCTACCTTCAAGATCGAGCAATTCCACCGCTTGGAGGGACCAAAATGCAGGCCATGAGATCATTGGCGGGGCACCGGTGTCTCTCGGCCGCGGACGCTTCGGAGCGTCCCGAAGACACGAGACGAAAGACTCGTCCGTGGAGGAGTAGAGGGGGCAATGGGAGGGGGGGTCTCTGTCGGAGCATGCCCAGTATCAACACGTACAGCGTACTTGAGGTCAATGAAGGGATCGTTGACGGCGACGACCTCGATGCCCTCGACCTGGAGGGCATTGCGGAAGACAATGCGACCGATTCGGCCGAAACCGTTGATGCCGACGCGGACCATTTTGGCTGATATTTTAGGTAGCTGTTGAGGAGAAAGAGTTGTCAGTCCAAAGATCGACTCGTGGAATGATCGATCCTGCTAGATCGGCAAGAAAAGTGTGCTGCGAGAGTAGAGAAGAGGGGGGGGGGGGGGGAGGGGGGGGGGGGGGGGGGGGGAGAGTGTGGCGGGGAGGGAAGAAATTGAATGAGGGACGTAATGGAAGGCGGGGTAGCTGGAGGAGCTGGGCAGAGGGGAAGCTCTCGTTTTTTTTGCCCACGCTGGTGCCGACCCAGGGGAAGGATCACTGGCGAAGGCAGAGGATGGGATGAGGGTAGATTCACGTACAGTAAAGGCTTGGTGACGATGGTTCCCTGAGGATGAAGCTGGAGGAGAGGATGGGGGAGCCAAGAATATGTATGTAGGAATGAAGAGGATGGAGGGGAAGAAGAAGGAGAAAGACTCAGCAGGAGGGGGAAAAGAACAGGAGGGAATTGAGCGGGGCAGAATCGATTGGAAGTGGCGGGCGTTCCTGCTCCAGGGTAGCCCGTGGAACCTGGATGGTGGGGCTCAGCCACAGATACGGAGGAGTACCTACATGTAGGTACTCCGTACATGTACTCCGTACTCGTACTCGTACGAGTACGAGATGGGCACTTCGCTGTGGTCGTCTTCCGTCCTGAGAACCGAACCCGAGTCGAGGCTCATTCTCCAATGCTCAGCGGCATCGGACCCGCCGCGGCTCCTTCAGAGATCCCTGTCATTCCTGGCCCGCCCACCTGGTTTGTTGAGGACCGACCGATCCATGGAACCGTCGTCGGAGCTTCACCACAGGTGCGGTGCGAGTGCCAGTACGGAGTACTAGCACGTAGGTAGTAGTACTAGGTAGGTAACTGTATGTTCTCCGTACGTTGGTTGACGTCGTACCCGCAGGTACTCGTACCGCCACTACTTATGCCCGCAGGTCTCTCGGCCAACCAGACGCGGCGGGGGGCACACGCAGCGCCGAGCGAGCGCCGAAGCCCCGCCGCCGGACAGGGAGCGAGAACGGCACGGATTGCTCGGACGAGCATTCGAGCAGGATCAATACTGGGTACCTAGTACCCAAGAAGCGAGAGAGACTTCATTGCGTGGACGGATTCTTCGAGTGAGGTTGAGATGCCAGGGCCATCGTGGGGGGAGAGGGGGAGAACGTACATGTACTCCGTATACGGTGCACTCTGTCCTCCGTACCTGTACATGCCGAGACCTGCGGCGATTTGTGGCGGAGAAGCTCCGGTTCGGAGAATCATCTCGGTCGGAGGTTCTCTAGATGAAACGATGTGCCTTGTACCTGTTGGCTACATCTACGGAGTACGGAGCACCCACCTGAGTAGTACTAGTACGGAGTAGTCTGGATGTATACGGTACATACTCCATACTTCCAGGCTGCTCCAGAGCGGCACTCTCACAGACAACCCTAACCCGGAGCAGCAATGGATTTCCTCATCCACGTGAATGCCTCCAATGCTCTCGTCAGAGCATCATGATCCACCACAGGATGGCTGAATCAACAACCGATTTCCAACCCTCATGTCCAATCAACCCGACCTATCGATTTCCCATTCCCTGGGCTACGAGTACGACTCCGGATCCAGCGGGCGCAGGAACGGATTGTGCATCCTCCACGGATGGAGGGACCCTGTCTCGAACCCAATGGATCCATGGACCCATGGACCCTCGATGCGAGAGGCCAGGATCGGCCATGACATCAGCGCGCCACGGCTCCTCCAGAGAATGACAGAGGGACAGAGGGACAGAGGGACACAAGGCCAAATTCATCAATGGTCAGCCCTGCTGACGGGCCTCAAGCTTAGCAATAGCGTCTTCCAGAATGGCCAGAAGTGGCTGATATCTCGCAACATCATTTCGTCGACTGTGAAAATTAGCCCAGCAGAGAGTCCTCCAAGCTTCAAGACATAGCCTGAGCGGCGTGAAGAAAGGTTGAATCTGGTCGAAGGTTGTCATAGCAACGACATCTGCCAGCGCAGTGTGTTTGGCATTGTAGGCGTTGGCCGTGCCGACGGTGATGTCCCAGGCTGGAAACGGGGTGTAGGAAGCGTCCTTACCAAGCTTATCGTAGCACAAGCAAAGCCAAAATACGACCCAGAAGAATGACTCAAGGTCATCCTCCAGAAAATGACCGGTCATTGAGGGTAAGAGTATTCCGCATAACATGAAGAGCGGCGTTCCTGTCATGCTAATCCTGCCCGATGATGCTGTTCGCGGAACCCTAGCTGCATGGTCCAGATCGATCAAAAACCCAAGTCTTTGTAGGTTGCTCTCATCCGTGTTCAACAGAACATTGTCGATCGAGATGTCGCGATATAAGATGCCATGGTCGAAAAGCTGGCGGTGGCCCAAGATACACTGCGATACACCCTTAAGCAAATGCACCAGGGAATCGGCTTCGAAAAGCTTCTTGCCGATATCCATCAGAAGACATCGCTAAAGACTCCTGTTGCCTAGCATCGGGACCTGCCAACATGCCCTTTTCGATAGCGCATCGGACCGGTCGAGTGCTGCCTCACTAGGTCCTGGCTAGTCGAGTGCTGCCTCGATAGAACTGCGCTTCTTGCTAGTCTAGGCGCTCGAACAGCTCGATACGGTGGTGTCCGTAGAGCTGCAACGCCCGAAAGAATGCGCGAGGGGTTGTAGAACTTGGGTGAAGGGGTCCATTCTCTCCTGCTGCGAGAGGTCCAAACCCTTCCGGGCTCCCTGGTAAATGTCGGTCTCGACGCCCTCATGGGAGTCGGTCCAGGAGTGATAACACCTCACCACATTGGGGGCGGACTCTAGATCAATGTCCATGAGCATCTCTCCCTCAATGTTGAGAAGGTGCCATGAGTCCTTGAGGTAAAATGTCTAGCAAGGATCATCCTCAAAGTAGCACTCCCAGCAGGTAGTTCCCCGGCAGACAACACAAGCTAAAGGTCGGACCACAGCCTTGACGAGAACCAGGCGCCGGCAAAGTCGATCCTTGGTCACGTCGATGCAATGCTGAGTGTTGATCTTGTAGAAGGATAGGACAAAGCTCCAAGACTGATCGTCTATGCAGAGAAGTGTTAGAAAAACAGAAATGAATTGACGTGGGTTCTCATTGACATGGATGAGCGGGGAGCTAAGAGATCCAAGCCGATCAGTATGCTAGATGCGCATGCGTTGACCGCAAAGGGTCAATCTAAGGACTGAGCGGCGTGATGGCTGGTTGCGAAACATCCGCGCGTAGTACTCTATCAGTTGCGCATAGGAAGTATTGCTATTATCTCGATTACGGTGCTTGAGTTCGATTGGAATGTTGATGGTTCGAAAGGAAGGGTCTCCTGCATCAATGCTTATGATTGCCGAGTCAAGCTTGCGGCGCCGTGGAGGGTCGTCGGAGATGGGTCTGGATGGGTTTAGAGGAGTGAGGCGTTGGCGGAGAGGGAAGAGGTGAGCAGACGGATGCTGGTTCAGAAGGGCGACCAGATTGTCATGAAACCTCTGAAGCCAGGGAAGCATCCATCTAGATGTGTCTCTTTTGAGCGTGTCCCTGGGCCAATCGCGCCATCGTGCGGCACGCGTGTCGTACAGACTTTGATCGCCGTCCTGGCATTGAGCGAGCAAATCTTCGACAACATCATGGAGGCCGGGAAATGAAGGAAGAAGACGGTCGTAAAAGTCTGACACGTTCTAGACTGGGCAGCTGATGTCGGCTAAAAGAGGGGCTCTAGACTCCTCGACTCTCCCACCGGGGACAGTGAATCTCTCGACAGAGAGCCGGTATGGTGGTGTGTCCAAGACCTCGACAGGCGGGATCCCAGAGGGGGCCGCCCAAGAGATCGCAGACACGTTCTGCGTCAGGAGAAACCAAGACGTCCACGCGTCGGGCGGGATCCGAGCCAAGTTCCCAGCCAAGAACGAAGACAACCACGCTTCAGGCGGGATCTGAGACAAGGCCGAAGCCAGAAAGGGAGATGTCCATGCCTTCAGCGGGATCGCCCTCAAGATGGGAGGCAGATGTACACACGTCCAGGCCTCAGACGGGATCACGGCCGCGACCTGAGGAAGGAAGACAGACTGCCACGCTTCACGCGGGATCACAGCCATGGCCTGAGACAGGACAGAACACTGCCACGCTTCACGTGGAATGACAGCAATGACCAGAGCCAGATTGGCACCCATCCACGGCCGAGGCGCAGCCGCGGTGACGGCACGCTGACCGATGCCGAGAGGGGGAGACGTGGCGAGAGCCGGAGGGGGAACCGCGGCGGCGGGAAGCTCGTGGAAGAAAGCTTGAGGAGGCAAGATGGTGCAGACTTCCTCCCAAATTTCGTCCGCTGGCTTCCTTTCGATCACAAGGTCCAGCAGACGGCGAGCACCGGGTTCAAAGCCCAAGGGGGGGCATCCATCCAACAGAGCTTTCGCTCGCAAGCCTCGAAACTGGAATTCATCCTTCTTGTTGTTGAAGTAGATGACCAGTTGGGAGGCAGCCGCAAAGACCATTGCGCCCACGACTAAGATAGACTAACTCATTAGCATGGATGGTTGTCTCCCATGGTCTGCGAGGATGGGTTTCTTACCGCTCGCATCGAGCTTCTCCAGCGCGGGTACATCTTAAGGAACGCCCATGGAAGCGCAGGCAGAAGCGAATTCCTGGAGAATTGGATCCAGCAATCCATCAAGATAGGGATCTTGATGATGGCCGTTGCTGTCCATCGTCGCGTTTTTCCAAGGAAGAAAAGTTAAGTGCTTGCGGTTCTAAAACGCCGACTTTTGGGGAGTTTTCAGGAAGAGGTGAAGGCAATATGGAATAGATGGATCATGACGCGTTGGAAGGGTTGACGATGTTGCAATGGCACGGAGTACTCCGTACTGTGTGTAGTATCCAGGCGGTGTGGCGGAGGATTCCTGGGATCAATGGATCCTCGTCCATGCCGTGATCCAGCCACGATCCCGTCCGTGCTGGACCGCGAAAACCACGCATTGCTTGATGATGATGACTGCATCCAGCTGCACTGCATGGGAAGGACTTGAAGGCTGGGGACTCATCATCCTCGTACGGCCGTCATCATCGCCAACGAAAGCTGCATGACGCAACAAGCACAGCTTCGGAATGCATCATGCCTTCGATATCATGCCTCCTGGCGCATGCCTCCCGCCCCTAGAAATCCCCCGACGCAGCCCATCCCTCCTCCCCCATTCGCCGAAACTCGACCCCCTCGCCGAAATACCCGGCCTCCTTCCACGCCCTCATCATCGCTGCCCCGAACGGTCCCTGCGTCCCCCCGCCGTCCCGCCCCTGCGCCGTCCACCGGAACTCCCAGGGAGACTCCCGTCCCTGCTCCTGCTCCTGCTCCTTTCCCTGCCCCTTCTCCTCCTGCTCCTGTTCACGCCCTGCCTCCTCCACCGACCTCTTCCTCTTCCTCGTCTGCTCCTCGCCTCCAAGACCATCTCCATCTCCATCTCTATCTCCATCACCGTCCTCATGCCTCCCATCTGGCCGATCCGCCCAGTCCTCCCCCGTCTCGCGCCGGTACTCCCTTACCAGCAGCTCCCGCTCCTGGTCGTAGATCTCGTCGTGGCCCCTGCTCAGCAGCTTATCTGCCGCATCCGTAATCGCGTCGATAGCCTCCTTGATCTCCTTCTGTTTCGAATCCTCATCCTTCGCTGCCACCGCCGCCGTCTCCCCCGCCGCCTTCTTCTCGCCCTCATCCTCACCATCCATCTCCATCCCACCGCCACCCGCGCCATTGCTTTCTCCTGCCGTCGCCGCCGCCACCGCCGCCGTCGTCCTCGTCCCCGCCGCCGCCGTATTCCTCCTGACCTTCCAACTCGGCACACTCTTCCTCTTCGTCTTCATCCTCGCCTGCTCCCGCCCCAGCCGCGCCAGCGCCTCCAGCGGCGTCTCCGTCCTCTCCAGCCGCGGTATCAGCATCCCCAGCAGCTCCGACACAAGCACCTCGTCCTCCCGCATCCGCTGCCGCCGCGCCTCCGCCTCCCGCCGCTCGTGCGCCGCCGCCGCCCGCCGCATGTCCTTCTTGCTCAGCCCCTCCAGCCAGTTGTCGTGCGCCGCGTTCGGGTCCCCCGCCTTGCGCACGTAGTTGCCCTGCTCGTCGAACCCGCCCTCCTCCATCTCCGCCTTGAGGTGGAACGCCTCCACCTTGGGCGCGTTGCGCTTCAGGCCCCCCGCGCCGACCTCCTCGTCCACGCCCTCCTCCTCGATCGCGAGCTCCAGGTCCTCCTCGTCGTCGCTGCTCTCCCGCTCGTCGAGGTGGATCCGGCCCCCGCTGCGGCTCGTGGCTTCCTGCCCGTCGATCTGGGCGCTGTCCAGGAATCGCACGTTTTTGTTCTTGCGCCCGGACTTGGTGAACTCTGCGGAGCCATCCCCCCCTTCCCCTTCGCCTTTCTGACCCCCATCCCGTCCCGTATCGTCATCGTCCCCGCCACCCGCGAACATATCGTCATCGTCAGCATCCTCGTTGTCGTCGTTGCGGCCGCCGTCTTTCGTAGCAGACCCCCCCTTTTGTGTGCCATCTTCCTTGGCATTGTAGTTGTCCAGCTGATCGAGGATGTTGACCGCGCCCTTCTTGCGCGCCTGCGCCCGCGCATTGAGGTTCTCGTTGTCCGAGTCGCTGTCGTATCCGTCGATGTTGACCGCGCCGCGCTTCGCGTGGCTCCTCACCCCGATCACGTCCGCCTCGAGCACCGCGTCGTCCTCCTCGGCGTCCGGCGCCAGGATCGACGGGTTGCGCACGTCGAACTTGACGCGCTTGGAATCCTCCCCGCCCTCGTCGTGCTCCTCCCCGTGGTGTGTGCGGGCGAATGTCTCGCCGGCACGACTCGGCCGAGCCATGGTCCTCCGAGACGATGCCATTGAGGGGTGCCGGGGCTGGATTTTGGTCGATAATGGGACGTTGGAAGCCAATGATTCATGCAGAGAAGCTCAATGGATATCCAACGGGGCGAAATTGGCCGTGCTGGCGATGTGGAGAGGGAATGTGGAAGCTTGAGGCCTCGGAATACCTCGATCTATTTTCACGGGAATCAGCCTGTGCCAATGTCGGGGAGATGACGCCAGCGGGTGCCAGCCTTGCTGTATTGGCACCTCCACTAGACCAGATCAAGCCACGGTGAGCGGACGGGATGGTTGAGGTGAGGTTCGGTAAAGACCAGGTGAGCATTCGGTGTGGTGACCCAGAATCGCGCGTCGCGCATTATGTAATGTATGGGCTACCGGGTAGGTGCCTCTCCCACCACCACATGGTATGTCCTGAGCTTGAACGTGCGTCATCCGATTCATGCCGCCTCGTCGAGACAAAACAGCACGTCCAACTTCATCTCCATCTGCATCACCATCACCTCGCCATCTCCATCACACGTTCGTTGCACTTCTGCCATTTACAGCCCCTGAAGCTCCCACGCGCCCTATAGCCCTTTGAGATCAAGCTCTTCACGCCATAGAAGACCACCGACAGACCTCTCCATCTACCAACAGACAGAGGCCAGCTCTCCGACCTGAACTCTTGCTCTTGATATCGACAGACCATCTCCGAGCCTCTGGCCGGGAGCATCACGCCCACAGCTCCAAGCACCGTCCCCTTCAAGCCAGCCGAACATAAGCCCCAACCTCCCACTCACATTGCCCAAGAGCTGCCCGCCATGGTAAGCACTACCTACTACCTTGGCCCTGAAGCTCTAGAGGGAGCTCTCGTGCATCCCGAAGGAAACACCCGTATCCTAGAATCATCCAGACAACGTAGCATCTACCCTTCGCTGACATCCTCCTTCTTCTCAGGCCGGCTACGGCGGGGCCTACGACCTCGGTCACCCCGACTACATCTACAACATGCCGCGCAACAGCCGGCGGCCCGCGGCCCAGCGCTTCGACGAATACTACCGCTGCTACTCGCTCGTCATGGCGCCCGGCGCCGAGCGCCCTGACCTCGACTTCGGGTCTAAGATCATCCTGCCGCCGTCAGCGCTCGACAAGGTGTCCAAGCTTCACGTGCAGTGGCCGCTGCTGATGGAGATGATCAACGGCGAGAAGGGCAGTCACTCGCACGCGGGCGTGCTCGAGTTCATTGCCGAGGAGGGCCGCGCCTACATCCCGCAGTGGGTGAGTCTTCTCGTCCCCACCGTTCCTTCTCCTTTTCCCCCTTCCCTTGCTTCGTCTTTCTCTCCCGGGAGCTTGGCGGCTGCGAGGGGAGGAGGGGTCCGGTCTGTCGATGGCTGCGGACGGTGATGACACTTCTGCTGGTGCTTCGTACGGGGAAAGGGGGGGACTACACAAGCTGGCATGCTTTGCTAATGCATCCACGTAGATGATGCAGACGCTCGGGCTCGACATCGGCGACATGATCCAGATCCGGACGACGTCCCTCGAGCTCGCCAAGATGGTCAAGCTGCAGCCCCAATCGGTCAACTTCCTCGAGATTAGCGATCCCAAGGCAGTCCTCGAAAAGGCCTTCCGCAACTTCGCCGCGCTCACCAAGGGCGACGTCTTCAACTTCGAGTACAACGACGAGCGCTACTCCGTCGCCGTGCTCGACGTCAAGCCCGCCACCGATAAGATGGGCGTCAGCATGATCGAGACGGACGTCTCCGTCGAGTTCGCACCCCCCGTCGGCTACGTCGAGCCATCCGCCGCCGCCGCCGCCTCCGCCTCCGCCTCCGGCAACAGGACCCCCGCCCAAGCGTCGTCCGGGTCCACGCCCATCCCCACGCCCAGGGGCTCCATGGCCCAGGCCATCGACTACGAGGCCATCGCGCGACTGGCCACCACCGCGCCGACCAACTTCCGCGGCGAGGGCCAGCGCGTCGCCAAGAGGGGAGGGGGTGGCGGCAGTGGCGGCAGCAGCAGGAATGGCACGCCCAAGACGGCCACACCGGCGCCACAGCAGCAGCAGCAGCAGCAGCAGCAGCAGCAGAAGAAGAAGCCGGGCGAGGCCGGGGCGACATCAGCAACAAGGGGCACGACGGCGTTGCCGAGGAGACATGTGGAGGGCGCGCCGGCGCCGCTGCGGCTGCCGCCGAATCAGCTCTTCTTCGGATACGAGATCAAGCCTGTCAAGACGGAGGGAGATAAGGAGCGCGAGAGCGAGGACGCGAAGCGGCCGCATTTCTCTGGACAGGGGCAGAGCCTTAGAGGGGCGGTCCGAAAGAAGGGCGAGGGGGACGACAAGGGCAAGGCGCCGGACAAGGGGCCGTCGGGGGACGGACGCAAGATGGACGGCCGGCGATGAGGACGATGGATGGGATGTTGACTGTTCGGGGCTGCATATAGTATCACATATCACAGGGGTTCTCTTCAGAAAGGTGAGTTTCAGGGGCCTTGGAATCTTGACCGTGTCTGGTCCTTGAAATGGATGATCCGCCGGGTATCGGTGTCACTAGTCACTCGGGATGAGACATCGAGGCTCAGTGTTATGAAAATCAACGTGCATTCCGAATCCATGTAGCCGCCATCTGTCTGCTCGCCTCAAGACGCTGACTCAATATGTCCACCAGGCCAATCCGCCCTGGACGCAGTCGAATGAGCATGTCCATCATCTTGCTGGCCGCCTTTGACGCAGTCGAGTGAAGAAATCCATCATCTTCCAGTCCGCCTTGAACGCGCTCGAGTGAAATCTATCCACCATCTGCCTGTCATCCTTCGACTCCACGGTCCTCGTGGGCACCCTCCTGCTCCCTGATGTATTCCCCTCGCAAATCGAGCGCTCTTCATTCCTTCCTGCCCATGCCATCCACGGCGCCTCTTGTCCCTTCGACCAGAATCACGGGAGAGGCAGTCAGTCTATCCCGCAGAAAGGCGATCGACATCCATAGATGCTCTCAACCCTCCGATACGTCTTCGACGTGGAGATAGTATTGATGGGCCTTCAAGTCGCCTCCGCGGCCTCCATATCGGGCGCCTCGCTGTCCGCGTTCATGGTGTCTCCGTTTTCAGCCCTATACCATACGGATTACTATACTGCCCAACATCGTCTCTAGTATCACGACTTGACGATTCTCCAGGCACAATCAAACCCCTCCTCTCGACTGTTCAGAGAGCCAGGAAAAGGTGTCAAGAAGGGGCCGTCGGGGAAGGGGAGAGGGGCTTGTGAAGGGGCATAGGGACAGGGGGCGTGCTAAGGGTATCGTGATGACTTACTCCGGCTCCTCCTCAGCCACGACATCCCCCTTCTTCACCTTGGTCGGCGTCTCCGGCTCCTCCGGCTCCTCCACCTTCGTCTTCTTCGCCGACCCGCCATCCGCCTCCGCGCCCCCCTCACCAGCGGGCTTCCTGCCCCTGCGGCGCTTCACGGCCGACGCGGACCCCTCCTTGGCGGGCGTGCCGGCGGCCTTCTTGCGCGGGGCGATCGCCTTCTTGGGCTTCTCCGGCTTGACGGCCAGGGGCTCATCGTCGGCGGCATCGGCGTCGGCGTCGGCGTCGGCGTTGTCTGCAGAGTTCTTGTCCGACGCGGTGGCGCTGTCCTTGTTATCGTCACCGGCGTCGTTGTCGCTGGGGGGCCCAGGTTTGACACGGGCTTTGAAGTCCTTCATGATGACTTTGGAGAATCGTTGACTAGAAGAAATCGCTTGTCAGAACCGACCTGCTTTTTGGTACAGAACACCCCGTGTTTGGGTTCACTGTGAGCAGCATCTTGATGGTGGTTCTGCGGACGTCTACCATCGCCAGGGAATGCGATGAAGGGTATGCATGGGTGCTGGAATCCTCCTCGGACGGGGAACATCCATACATGAGGGTACCTATTTTCTTCGGAGATGCAGAAGCTGTTGTACTTACGTCACGGCGCCTTCAGTGAACTCCTGGCCGACGGATTTCAGGATGGAGAGCACCTTTTTCCAACTGTAACGGGGGCGGCCCTCTTCCTGGCTCGCCAGGATGATGGCGATGCAGAGATCGCGCTCGGCCTGGGCGTCCCACTTCTTTTCGCAGGGAGCCATTTCGTCGTGCTTTCTTGGGGTGATACCTTTGCGATGGAGCGGCTGGTGTTGGTCTCTGTGAGGATATGCATGATCTGATCAGTGCAGGTTCGTGGGCATGATCATGTGCAGGAATGGATGAGCAGAATGCAGTGACCAGGATAGGAGAAGGTGGCGGGAGATCTTACGAGATGTTTGTCCGCTGGAGGGATCTTGCAAAGTGTGTTGTTGAGGAAGAGGAGAGAGGGGAAAGAGAGGAAAGAGGAGGGCGAGTGAAGAAGAGAGAGTTTGGCGGGATGAGGAAGAAGAAGAAGAAGAAGAAGAAGAAGAAGAAGAAGAAGAAGAAGGCTGTAAATGGAAGAGATGGAGGGGTGAGAGAAACAGGAGGGGGAAGAAAAAGTAGGGGAGGGGGGGAGGTAGAAAGACGAGAGAAAGGGGAGATATAGCCTGGAAATGCATCTCGTAGTCGTTCCTATCAGTGAATGGATCGAGAGGCGCAAGGTCAAGAGGTTGTGATCCCCGGCCTCAGGCAGACCACGGCAAGTGGGAAAGGGGGGGCAAAGGGGGGTGTGAGAAAATAGGAGGGGTAAAGGGGTAAAGGGGTGGAGGGGTGAAGGGTTCAAGGTAAAGGTGAAATGCTTCAGGTGTAGGGTCAATGGATGAATTGGTGGAAGAACAATAGAGGAATGAATGAAGTCGTGAAGCCTGAATGAACGGATGAATCGAATGAATCTCTGCATAGACAGCAAGGATTCTCGGGCTCGCGTTCGTACTTGACTCGATGAAGCGCGGCTCAGCTCGGGGCTTCGCACTCGCACTCGCATTCGCATTCACATTTGGCCTCCTTCGCCGTATCTATGGAATCATTTGCGTGGCGGAATCGACTGCACCGTGGGCCTGTCTGCGTTATGGGATTGACTGCCTGACGTGTCCGTCTGCCAGGTGGGAATGTCACCCAAGGCGCAGCGGGTGAATATGCCCCTTTATCACAGACCCGATTGAGCCTCTTTCACCTCACATACTAGAGAAAACCCCTTTCTCATGGACGACTTATGGTAGGCCGCTTTCCCGAGTTTCTTTGAACCTCTATTCCCTACAGGTAGTACCCGTACCTTGTAGAGCCCCTCCTTTCCGATAGATGTGTCGTGTCCAGTCACTGTGACGTCTCATGTTGAGCGTCAATCACCTGGACTGCGGAAGACCTCTTTCGGCTTTTGCGTTGAGCCGCCCTCACATCAGGTATGTTGGATCTACACGTTGGAGGTAACTACCGGTAGGGGGACCTCCACTCCCCCGCCCTGCACATCGTATGCCCTCGACTAGCCTTGTCGAAGAGCTGTTCTGCAAGTCATGTTGACCGTACCCTCCTTTCCCGACGAGGAAGCTCCCGGATACCATCTCTTCACATATCACGTTCGCAGAGGCCTCGTACACCTGAGACGTGTCCCCAAGCCAGCAGAGCGAGAGGGACACGTGAGCAATGCAGTGTGATTGTCTCGTCAATTGATGCGCCGCTCGTGCTGTCGTAAAAAAGGAAAGAAAAGAAATAACAGAAACGCAGATTGCCGCTGTTTCGGCCGTGTCGTGTCATGTCATGTGCTAGCAAATTGTGTCCCAGGTGAGGCAACATGCCGGATCCTGCTCCAGCCCTTTGGGGCGTCCGGTGCCTTCCACCATCATCATCATCGTAATGATCATAGTCATCCACGACACCCTCGGGATCATCCAGAGACTCCCTATTGTATGTATGCCAGGGCATCTGTTCTGCAGACGCGCGATTGGGGGCACTCAGAACTCGGCATCCTCGTCCTTGATATCCTCGGGCGCGGCACTACAATTGGCATGATTAGCTGGAGGCCTGAATAGGACTGTTAGGTGGTGTAGGTCCAACAATGAGGCGCAAACAGGACTCACGTCTTCTTCGCGCGCTTCTTGGAGCGCTTGGGCGTCACAGGAACTTCTTCATCCGGCTCAACGCCGGGCTCGCCCTTGACGGCGAACTCTTCCTCATCGTCAATGGCGTCATTCTCCACGGCATCCTTCTTCGCGCGCTTGCGGCCGGAAGGCGTTGTAGGCTTCTTTGGGGTGCCACCCCCGGAGGTGGCGGCGGCAATGCCTGAGGTATCGCGGTTCTTGCGCAGCTTTTGGACGTGTTGGCTAGAGAGGCGCAAGAGTTAGCAGGAAAATCAGATCAATGCTCATGAGGCATCCGCGATCGAGGAGCAGCAATGTGAATGCATCCGCGGGTTGATCAGTTGCGTGCGGAGGTAGTGCAAGACGCGTGGACGACGGACTTGATAGCGTCGTAGCTGTATGACCAGCCCATGGCGTTCATGCGCTCGGCGACCTGGGTGAGGGCCGCCTTGTTGGGCTTGACCTGGTCTAGGAGGCAGAGCAGGAGGGCCTCGTGTGCGTTTGCGTCCCAGCCGCGGGTCCTCTTGATGGGGGTTTGGGATGCCATGATGTGGGTGTGGGTGGGATTGCGGTGAGGGGGGGGGGGGGGAGAGATGGGCGAGAGCTTCACGAGGGAGGATGGTGAGTGGTAGATGGAGGGAGGGAAAGCCGCGATGGATGCAACGCGATGGGAGGAAGATGTCGGCAGATGAAATGAGACGGACAGGATGAGGATGAGGGGTGATGAGATGGGGGATGAGATGGGGGATGAGATGGGAGGTGAGAATGGAGATGACAAGGAGGATGAGAAGGAGGATGAGAAGGAGGATGAGAAGGAGGATGAGAAGGAGGATGAGAAGGAGGATGAAAAGGGAAATGGGAATGGAAATGATGACGGTGCAGGGTAACGACACATCCATGCTGAGCTCAATGCAGTGCAAACGCAGGACGGATGAACGGATGCGTGGGTGGATGAGAGGGACCAGCATGCGAGAGTGAGAAGCAGAGGCGGGGCATGGAGACAAATGCGGGGGAAAATCTCCAACAGAGGGATCAGGAATACCGCAATGCGCTCTCGGTGAACGTGTAGCCCATCTCGTGCAGGGCCGGCATGATCTTCTCCCACACGTCGCTCGAGAAGCTGACCTGCTGCGCGATGGCGACGAGGATGTCCTCGTGCACCTGCGCGTCCCATTTCTGGAGGGTCCTCGGCATGCTGTGGACTCGGGGTGCGATGGAGAAGGAATGCAGGATGAGTGCAATGGAGGTCTTCGACGGATGGCGGGGAGAAGGGGATGCAATCGGATGAGGATGAGGATGAGGATGAGGATGAGGGTGGGGATGAGAGTGAGGATGAGGGTGAGGATGAGGGTGGGGATGAGGGTGGGGATGAGGGTGAGGATGAGGGCGGGGATGCGGGGGAGAGCAAAGATAAAGGCAGGATATCTACCACCGCCCTGGATGGATGGACGGAATAGAAAATCGAATAAAAACAGATAATAATGGAAGAAAAAAAAAGGAAATAAATTCGAGGGAGAATTCCACCGAGGGCTGGTTGCATCGGATCATGGAATCGACCCGCAGCCACGATCTTGAGCCATAAAGACTGTACGATGGGAATATAAGGGTGCAAGGAAAAAAGACAAGATGCCGGGCAACATCGAAAGGGGGCAAGCAAAACATCGCATTCCTCACCACAGAGCGGGCAAGGACATCATCACCGTAGAGCAGGCAGAAAAGGAGAAAACATGGAACCCACCGGATCGCGTCCCACCCGGTCTCGTGCCCCCGCTGCACCATGTACTCCCCGACGGCGTCCCGCGCCGTCTTGCTCAGGGCGTTGTTGCCCTCGGCCACCTGGTAGAGCGCGATGCTGAGATCCATGAGGAACTCGGCGCTGTCCCACTGCGTCGTCTTGGGGGGCATGGCTGGGCGGTGTCGGGGTTCGCGGCAGGGTCGCCTGGCTGGGAGAGGACTTGGCAAATGGTTCGGATCGATGGAGATGAGGCAGCTCGATGCTGGGGGAGTGAGGCGGTTTGAGGTTCGGAGCGATGAGCGTGGATCGTGGTGCTGGTGATGGAGATGGGGGGGGGGGGGGGGG
>NIGD01000009.1:544287-559409 GCA_003055185.1 Escovopsis sp. TC
TTCCCCCCCCCCCCCCCCCCCCCCAGCGCATCCATCCACTGTCTTCAACTTCCACGAACCTCCTCAGCTGTTCAATCACACAAAATAGTAGATCCCTCCACAAGTTCCACAACCACAATCCCACTCACGATCACTCTCCGCGGTCAGTCCCCCCTCCTCTCGCCTGACACCCCTCCATGTCCATCGCTCATCTTCCTTCGTTCAAGTCTCCACATCGCTCACATACACACACTCAGCAGATGCCTAGCGAGTCGGCCACCGGCCTGCGCGACCTCGAGTCCCGCTTCATCAAGGCCGTCTTCGACCACATGGCCGACAAGCCCAACACAGACTGGGCACGCGTCGCCGAGGACATGGGGCTCAAAGACGCCAAGTGCGCGAGGGAGCGCTTCCGGCAGATGTCCCTGCGGCACGGCTGGGGCAACGCAAGCAATGGAAATGGGAACGGCAGTCCCGGCAATGGGACTGGCAACGGCAACGGGGCATCGGACGGGGCAGAGGTCACGGCGAGCCCGGTCAAGGGAGGCAGGGTCGCGAAGAAACCCAGGGCGCCGAGGACGCCGCGGAAGAAGGGCAAGGGGGTGAATCATGGCAATGGAAGCGTGGGCGGCGGGGGAATCGCGGACGAGATAGACGGCGAGTTTTGAATGCGAGTCAGCAGGGAGGGACACTGCGGCGGGGAAAGGGCAGGGAAAGGGGGCAAGATGGTGGGATTTCCCGAGGAGGACTCAAGACGGGTCTATGAGAGAGCGGCAATGGCCGCGAGATTTGATGCATGGAGGAATTGGAGACGAGCATCCCAGGTCATTCTCGGGCAGGAGCTCGGGTGACTTATCCTCAAAGTGAAGGCATGGCCACGGAGGCATAGGCATTCAGCCCTTGTTGGCGACATCAATCAACCGCAGCCAAGATGAGCATGCTCCGATGCTGCTGAAATAGATGAAACCAACATCAATGCAACCCTTTGATGCACATGAGAAGGAGAGAAACATAACGACACAAACAATCCAGGTTGCTGCTCGTCGAAACCTTCTCTGTGATGCCATTTCCAAAGCGGACTAGGTCAGATTTCCCCTCCCAGACGCCAGACCTCAGACGGGCTCAGACTTCCGACCTCAGACGTCCGACTCGCCCTCCTCATTCTCTGCCATTCACCCATTCTTCTCTTCACCTCTTCACCTCTTCACCTCTTCACCTCAGTCATTCTCGCGTCTAGTCTGCCCTTCGCTCCTCTGCCCATCTCACGGCTTTCTCCAAAATCCTTCTCCCATTCTCCTCCATCCCTTTCTTCCTTTTCGTCCCCATCCTGCTCCGCCATCGCCTCTTCCCGTCCCTCCATATCAGCATTCCGGCCGTCAGCACCTGCGTTGTTCTCATCTCGGATCCAACGACTAGGTATGTCCATCCATCACGAGATCCTCATTGAACAAGATATCAAAAGCTCACACGTATTGATAGCCTTTTCAACAAGAACAGACCATTCTCGTCATCATGTCCAAGATTGATGCCACCGAGCAGGTCCGCTTTCTAGTGTCCTGCATTGGGCACACCTCCAACGGCCGCGTGCGTCCCCTTTCCCTTTCCACAGTGTCTATTCTCTTTGTTTCCAAACTATTGCCCTTCATTCTCGCCTCTATCTCTCCACGACCGTTCATGAGCGCCCTCTCTGACTCTATTTTCCAGCCCGACTTCGCCAAAGTCGCCGAAGAGCTCGGCATTGTCACCAAGGCCGCCGCGTAAGACCCCCAATCTCCCCCCCCCGGAACAGCCCGCCTTCCAACCGTCTCATACGACGCACGCTCACACACGTCTTGCTCTCATATCCACAGACAGAAACGCTACGAGAGAATGCTCAAGGCCCACAATGTGAGCCCGATCAAGAGCGCCTCCAGCGAGGACAAGCCAATCGCCACCCCGACGAAGCGCAAGCCGGCCGCGGCCCCTTCGACCTCAGCCTCTCCCAAGAAGAGGGCGAGAGGGAAAGCCGCCGCGAGTGAAGACGAGGAGCAGCAGCACCGAGTGGGCGCCAAGAAGGGAGGCAGGATGATGAAGGAGGAGACCTCAGATGAGTCTGGTCTGTCTGGTGAGCTCGCTTCTTGTCCTTGAGGTGGGCGTGATGCAATTTTGGAATGGCATCGCTGACGGTGGGTTCTAGATTTGCACTCTTCCCAGTCTTCTGAGATTTGAACCCCACATTACGAGAAGTCAACCACCAGTTACGACAAGAAGATGGTCCCGCAGTATATTGGCATCGCAGTCGCCAATAGATGGGAGTTGGACAGGAAGGAGGAGAGGAAACGGGAGATGGAGGATATGGACATTGGGGAGGACATGAGAATCCTAGGCGAGACGGACTTGACGCATTGGATCTCGAGCCACGAGACCACATCCTCCGCGACACGAGCAGACGAAACTTCACGAGACACATGAATTAAATGAATGGAAGCAATCACCCTCGATATTTGTCGGCCCATATCCACAAAACCTCGCAGTGAATCATGCCCATCTCGAGCTTCATCTATCCTCTCCCCCATCCGCGCCCAATGTCTCCAGACAGTTCAACCATCTCTCTATTCCAACCCTCCAACCGTCCAGCCCTTCAGCTCGCGAGACTCCCGTCCTCAATTCAATCGACCCCCGACTCTCTTTCGCTGGACGGGGTACGCGAGCCTCTGCGCGTCTCTCCAGAGGGCCCTCGACGAGGGTAAGTTCACTTCTTGCGCCACGGTCGTGTGACTTCAACTTCGGAGCCATGATTGCTGAACCGCTCATCTGACTGTTCTCCTATTCCCAATCAGCAATGCCTCCAAGTCCTGCCTCCTCCTAGCCGTCACACAATTGACCCCTTTTCCTCTCTTCCACACAGTATGCAAAATGCCCCCACACGTACCACTCGCACCGTGTCCACCATTCTTCGACTCCAACCTCGTTCATAATTCGGATTCACGTTCATTGATCTCGACGCCAGGCCAGAAATGGGACCTCGCACGATGCTCAATGATCCCGCGCTACCTATTGTGTCCATTGTCGGTTCTGACTCTCAACACTCCCTCAATGCCTGGGGAATCATGATCGCGCAATGGATCGGACGAGCCCCTGAGCTGCTGGCGGGCATTGTCGGCGCTATGGGGCCGGAAGCCCCCATTGTTTTCGGGAGAGGTATGACTCAAGCATTGTTTTCATGGTGGTGATGCTCGTGTATTGACGATTGTGCAGAGTTGGCTTCTCCTTGGTGTTGACCACTGATCATTGACTTGAAAAGGGACGCCCTGATGAGCTCTGGCAATGCAAAACGACCTCGACCCCCTCCTCGAGCTTAGTCCTCGCCTTTGACCCATCTTCTCTCGACCATCTTCTCTCGAACCATCTTCTCTCGAGCCATCTTCTCTCGAACCATCTTCTCTCGACCCATCTTCTCACGACCCATCTTCTTCCAACAATTTCCCCTCAAGACGAACTCCTTCTCAAGCAACTCCAAGAAGCTTGCCTCGTCACCATTCTCGCCATATCATCATGACCGCTCAAGGCATCCCTCTCACCATCCAGAACCTCGCCTCGCTCTCCAGCCTTAGCCTCAACAGTGTCAACCACAGCGTCAACTCCAGCGCCAACCCAAGAATCGGCTCCAATATCAACAGCATCCAGCAGCCCCTTACCGTCGTCATGCCCGCCACAGAGTCTCCCACTCTAGGCCCGGCTGCCTCAATTGCCTCTGGCTCGCAAGCCTCCATCGCAGAAAATATGAAGATCCACGGTAGACGAGCTTGCTCTTGTCCTCCGACCCCCCCGCCCTCCGAAATTGCGCTTCCCGCGTCTCCAAACTCCACGGGCACGACTACCGCCGACATGAGCGTCATCAATGAGGAGATCTACTCCATCATCGAGCAGGCAGTTGAGCACAAGATGGCTGAGGCCACGGCACCCCTTCGTCTGAATGTCGCCAAGATCGAGCAATCCATCAACATTCTCCAAGGCCAGTCCGAAGGTCTTTTCTCTCTTGCCTCACAATTACACCGAGAGAATTCAGATCTCAGCGAGCAGAACGACACCATGAGCCGCCAAATCGAGCGCCACTGGCAAACTCTCGAGCAGCACACCCAGACCTACCACTCCATGACCAACACCCACAACTCCCTTCTCCAAACCGAGTCCACCAACCTCGCCATGACCGCCAATCTCGTCAGCCAACTCTCCCAGATCATCGTCAACCTCCCCACAGCCATCAACACCATCGTCCACCACACCGTCTACCAGCACACCGACACCGCCCTTGACATCGCCGCCCGTGCTCAGGCTGAGTTCCTCTCCAGCATAGACCGCAGCATCGCCGCCGCGCGACTCGCCGAGCACACACAAGGGAGTCCCTCATCCTGTTCCTACTCTTGTCCGCCAACTCAGCCCCTGCCCAATGTCAGTGCCAGCTTTGTCCCGAGACAAGCTGCCGATATGCGAGGAGCACGTGCGGGAAAGATGTCACGGATGTCACGCAGGAGTGGGGTGAATACGGACACGAGACAACAGGGTGCGGCCGCGGCGGTGGGAAGTCAGGCGGCGGGAAGTCAGGGGAAGGGTGTCAGGGCGCGGATGAGGTGCGCGCTGAGGAAGGTCTTGAGGTTCGAGTAGGAAAGTCGAGAATCATATCGGAATCGGGAGAATGAAGATTGTGAGAGCAGAGCATATGAGGATAGGGGGATATGGTTATATATTTACGAGTCTAATGTTGTTGAGGGGGCAATGTGGGAAGTATGATGTGTGTGCAAGCGATGGGTAGGAGCAGCGATTCAACCAACAAGCATTCTTATGATCATGAAATATTTCAGGCAATGACATCTTCACAGTGATCCCTATTCCAAGATGAAGATAAATTTGTACAGGAAGCCAAGGCACTACGTCAAGGGCTACGGCTCTGGGCATGCGAGATCGTCTCGAGTTGGCTGCTGTCAAAACCAGGTGGAACGGCAACGAACAGGACTTCCCTTGAAGTGACATGTTCACAGTGATGCGAATCTACGAAATGAAGACAAAACTCCCCAAAAAGACATCCATGGATCGTAGACGATTGAGGCTGTCGAGCGTGCCAAGGTTGGCTCTTGATTTCTGTCAAGCAGTGGTAGAACGGTACATCCAGTATTCAGAAGGCACATCGACTTCGACCAGAAAGGCCGTTTCGACCTGAAGTCCCCCGAATTTCCAGCCGCTGTTGAGGACACCTTCTTTCGCATAGTAAACTCCCGGGCACTCAAACATCTGCTCGACGGGAGTCAGCACCTGCACAGAAACCAGTTCCGGGATTCAACAGAATTCCACAAAATGCCCAATTGTCTCCGACCTCGCCGCAGCCCATCACAAAATCCCTGACCAGACGGAATTTGAGAGGGATCCTCCCTTCTCTCCCCCTCCACAACCTCCTATCGCTGAATATCTCCTTTCCCCAGGGTCCTCCCATATAGAAACACCCTGGACCAGACCCCCCTTGGCCCCCTCTCCTCCAGCAGAACGCCATCATCGTAAATGCCCCTCTCTCCTGCATGACCATTCCCCTCCGGAAAGCTCAAGAGACGCGCACAGCCCACTCCATCGAAAGCTCTTTCACGCCTCAAGCAACCCGCACATCATTCTCTTTCCCCTTCCCTCCCCCATCTCTTGCTCTATTGTCCCATTCACACAATCATCCCAGCCTTCGCGCATTCGCCCCCTCGATAATCCCCAATCTGAAGCCATTCCCAGAAGAGCTCCCGAAACAGGGGCACTCCAAACCAATCCGTCATAGGAGCAACTCGCCCGGCCATTGACAACCTCCCAGCCTCCTCGATCAACCTCCATTCAGACACTCGAAACACGAGCAAGATAGGCCCCACAAAAATGACAATGCGCACTCACACACCACAACTCGATATGTCTCCGTCCTTGTCATTGACTCTTTGGCTTCGATCCCCCTATTGGACCCTCTCGCTCTGTGCCTTTCTCCCGGTCTCTTGCTCTGTCGCTCATCGGATCCCACATCCTAAAGGGATCTCCCGGACCACGTCATCTGAATTGCTTCTAGATCTTCAACTTCTCTTTCTTCATCTTCTCTCTGCATCGCCGTTCCTCTCTCTGTCTCATCTTGGCGGCTTCCATCTCGTCGAGTGTCGATTAGCATCAGCCGAGATCCTCAAGCAACTCTTCGGCTCAAGCAAGTCTCGACTCAAGAAATTCAGCAACTTCAGAAAATCCAGCAACTCAAGCAATCCATTACAGCATCACCAGCTTCAAGGAAATTTCAGCATCGTCAGCTTCAGCAAATCTCAAGGTGCGTGGGGCGTCATGCCAAGAGGAAGCTTCTTCTTTCTGGACTCCTTTGCCCCAGCAGCACCTTCAGATCCCATCTTCACAACTTCATCTTGACAGCTTCAGTCCGTTCTGGTCAGTGTCTTGCACAGAAAAAGAATCTTCAAACCGAAGAACTGAAAATTGAAAACCAAAAAAACAAGAGACCACTCACTCGGTGAATATCATCGTGGAGAGACTTCCTCCTTTTTCAAAAGGAGATCAACGACAAGAGCAAGACAGCTTCCGATACAGCAAATATTGCTAGGTGAGTGTCATCATCTTTCATCCAGACCCATCAGACTCGACCAAGGGATGGGGAATCCTCGAACCTTGAGGGCTCTCCCCTTTCTTGCCCTTGCGGTTGGCTTTGGCAAGATCGTCAGCTAATATACAGTCAGCAGTGCCTCAAGCAAAGCCCAGAATCAAAATACTCAATCAAGCAAGCCAAAGAACCAAGGCTTCGACAGAAAAGGAGATCAACCAGCTCAATCGCAAACATGGGCTCCAGCAACAAGAAGACGCCCTCGAAGAAGCGTCGCGCTTCTACCCACCCCGACTCCCCATCCAAGGCCATCAAGGCAAACGCCGGCCAGTCCCCCGCCGCCGCGTCCTCTCAGACGCCCGCCGAGCCGACCGCCCGCGAGACCGCCTACACTCACATTCTTCCCACTTCGGAGCAGAAGAAAGGCAACGGCCGCCGCGTCGGTCGTTCCCTCATCATGTGGAATCGTAAGTCGTCTAGAACGTACTCTCAATTGCCTCGCCTTATCCTCCTCCTCCTCCTCCTCCTCCTCCTCCTCCTCCTCCTCCTCCTTCTTCTTCTTCTTCTTCTTCTTCTTCTCCTCTTCCTCCTCCTTATTGCTTCTTCTCCTTTCTTTTCCCCTCGTCTCTTGCGTAAGATCAATGGCTCGCCGGCTTGCAACAATCAGACGCAAAGATCATAGAACTCGAACGGTGCTGAACAAACGTGCTTCCGGACAGGCCCCCGCATGGCGGAGAAACTCCTCCTGCACCTCCACTACGAGTGCACCCGCCACAAGGTCTCCGTCCCCTGGGATGCTATTGCCCACCGCCTCCGACCTAGCTCGTCCGGAGCGGCGATCATGCAGCACATCAACCGCCTCCGCAAGGACCTCCTCGCCGAGGGCCACCTCGTGCCCCCCGTGGCCCAGAAGACCGCCGCCGGCACCGTCGTCGACGCCACCGTCAGGGGCTACATCCGCACCGACATACACGGCGAGGACAAGGAGGCCGTGCGTCCCGTCCAGTATGACGAGAAACTCGACGACGCCAAGTTCAACCTGCCCGACTCCTTCTGCGTGTCGGATGACGAGGCCGATCTCCAGGAGGAGGAGGAGGAGGACTTTTCGAAGCTCCTTGTCCTCGAGGAGGAAGCCGTCGAGGATGAGCTCGAGGAGAAGAGTGGTCCCCAGACCAAGATGATGGCTGCCCCCGCTTCTGCTGCTCCGGCTGCTTCCAGCCCTGGCCCCCCGGAGGTTGTTTCCGTTTCTGCTGCCCCCATTGCCACCGAGGCTGCTCCGGCTGTCACCGCCTCTGTTGCCCCGGCGGCTCATCCCGTTGCTGCCGCCCCTGTTGCCCCCGAGGCTGGTGTGTCGGTTTCTGCCTCCCCCTTTTCCCCTGCGGCTGCTTCGGCCCTTGCTGCTGCCGCGGTCATGGGCTCTCCTGCTGTCATGGCCTCTTCCACTTCCATGTTTGCCCCTCCAGCTGGCGTTGCTCGCCCATCTGTCACTACCACTGCCCCTCTTGCGCAGCTGGCTGCCTCTTTTGCCCATGCTTGCACAAGCCTCGAGCCCATGCCAGTCACGCAGGGTTTCCATCCCAACTATTTCATGCAAAGTACTGAAGGTCTCTTGAACTTCGACAATACCTTCAATCTCGACGAGTTCACCAATCAATCCTTTGAGTTGGAGCCGCCCGAGGTCAGTGCCATTTCCATCACCCCCTCTGTCCCCCCTTCTCTCCTATTTTTGTGTTTCGTTCTCTCTGATCCAAAACCTCTGATGCGTCGACCTTGACAGACTCTGGAGCCGACTCCAATCCAGTCGACTCAGGCCTTTCAACCTCTTGCAAAGGCCGCCAACCTTGCCCGACTTGCCTCGGCGGCCCAGGCGGCCCCGAGCATCGCGACCGGGGAAGCTGGCCCCCTCGTTGCGAATGGCCAGGCTGTTCCAGGAAAAAAGATCACCCCCGGGAAGGGACTCCAGCCTGTGGACGACGAGTCCCCGGAGTATGGCTCGGACGGGGCTCCTCTTAACCCCTCGAATGCGCCACTGGGTCAATCCATGACAGCAACGGCGGGCGCTCAGAAGTTTGTGCCCTCAACCTCAACCAACGTTGCTCAAGATGTCTTCCCTTCTCCGGTCCAGGCGATGCCAGCTCCTCCGCCTACCCCTGCGAGTGGTCTCGAGGCTCCGATGCCATCCTCCGTCCCGACCAAGGTCGAGCTCGAACCTGCTGTTTCTGTCCTGGGAAGCAGCCCCGCTCCTGTCGCCGGAAGCTCGCCTGGCGTCATCAATTTGAACGACAGCGCCGTCGCCCAGAACGCGGCCCTCTCGGCCCTTGCCTATCCCACTGCGACGACCTCCGGCTTGCCATCGACGCCCACTCCTACGCCGGAGATCAACCAGACCATCTTCGACGGCGCGGTCGTCGCCTCGCAGACCAACGCTTTCGGGGGCATGCTGTATACCCCGCCCATGTTTGTCCTCGGCCCGGGTGGTGTGATGCTGCCGGTGCCAATGCCGATGTCCTATGGTTACCAGTCGATGGTCAATGGCCAAGCAGCTCCTGGCCTCCAGTACCTCCCGCCTCAGCGCGACACACTCAACGCGGTCAACGGCGCCCAATTCTTCGACCAGAACGGCTTCAACATGTTCCAGGCAGCGAGTGCGGCCGCCGGCATGAACATGAACATGAACATGAATATGAACATGAACATGCCGCAGTTTGGCGTCCAGGGTCTGAATCCCCTAGCGCAAGCCTTCCCGTCAGCTTTCGGCAATTGCTTCCAGAGCATGCCTCCTGAGACCGGGAGAGTGACGTCTGCTTCGGCGCAAAACAGCCCTGCTCCCAGGAATAACCCGCCAACCGCTTCCCCTCAAAACAGTGTGAGTTTTCCGCCCCCTCTGACTCTCTTCGTTCTCTCTCTCCCCCTTGTCCCATGTTGTGGAGACATCGTGCTGATCTCGCTCAGAGCAACCAGTAATCCTCCACTTCTGACCCTTTGGCTCCTCTGGCGATTGAGCTTGACAGCGATGCCTCTCGGCCAACAGTCGCTTTGGCAAGTATCGAGCCCCCTTCCTTCTTCACTGAGATGAAGTCAAGAGTCGCTCTCTCAGAGAATCTAAAAAGATTGCAAAGTCACCAAAAAAAAAGAAGTCAACATCAAGCTACCCAAAAAACACACAGAAGGATTGCTCCTTTCTACCCCCGAAGGAATCCAGACACAACGAGAGCTCTCGACATCACAATGCCTCTTATTCAGGGCCTTCCAGCCCTTCGATCCTCTCGACCTTTCCAATCACTCCTCTCACCTTGCAGAATCCAATCCCGGCCCACGTTTGTTCCCAATCCTCAACCTTGTTGAACACTCGACTGGGTTTTCTTTTTCTTCCTCCTGTCCCTCATCTGACATCAGTACCTTTGCACGTACGGCCAATTGACAGCCACTTGCTGTGATTCTTTGACCTTACTGATACCGTCATCTTCTTTCAACCCACTGATACCCTCATTCTTTTCTTCTTCATCCCTTTCCTCTTCATTCTTTCCTCTTCATCCTTTCCCCTTCGAATTTTCCTCATCATCTCTTTTTCGTCAAACCCCTACCACTCGTACGAGAGTTCTAGGGCTCGAAGGTCATGGTGATATTTGTCCTTCAAGAAGGACGAGCGCCCTTTCTAAATGGACTGGTCTGCAACTCGTCGAGCTGGCCTTGACGAGCAGGTGGACGGACAACCGGACGGGACGAAGGGGCTTTGAGGGCGGATGATCAAATGGAGTGTGATCGAATGGCAGCCCGACGCAGGCAGTCGAGGTTGACCAATACCGGTAATCTGCGATGTTTTCTTCTGAGGATTGATGATTCTGTTTTTTGTATTTCGAGAGCAAACGACTTCCACGGCAGTGTCCTCCTTGGAGGCACTTGGCATCGGGCGTGCCGTTTGAACACATAGCGAAGCACCGGGCTGGATTGAACACAAAGATGAAACTGAAGCAGATCGCGGGTAGTAATGAAGAGGACAGATGCTCAAAGACAGTACATTTCAGATACTAGAGGTACCTCTCATCCGAAGAACGGGCAAGGGCGACATGACGCGGCTCACCTGGGTCGCACTTGCCTGTGAAGTTGACCATCTTGACTATGACTCGCGCCTGCCCTTCTCGTGACTGTTCATATCTCTCTCGCAGCAGGTGCGAGGGAGAGAGAGAGATGAAGTGCAACGGCAGGTGCGACTGATGTGCCTGCCGTATCGTGAACAGTGGGATGGATGATGTAACGGCATCCATCGCTTGGAGGCGGCTCAAGATGCGGTCCTGAGGAAAGCAGCCTGATCGAGGATGAGATCGATCATCACAAGAAAGACAGGTTGCCCCCTCTCATCCCGATCAGACAGACTTCTGGCTCCAGGTTCAAGCGAGTCGACTTCACATTCGCAATGGACGTCCGTCGAAGACCGTGGAACATGATCGGTCGCCGGGACCCTTGCCGCGCTTACACATCCTTGATGAGTATATGGAGTACTCCGTACGGAGCACGAAATACTTGTAGAAGCTCGGCCAGCTGCACAAAAGCTGATGCCCCACCAGGTCGCGCTAAGCCGTTTCCAGCAAGTGGCCATGGATCCATTTTTCGCCGAATCTTCCTCGCAATTCCAACGTCTTTTTTTTCTCCCTCCCTCATTCTCCCTCTCTGCTCCGGCAGCTCGTCAGGATTGATCGAGTCACTATTCCCACTTTTTCCATCCCATTCCCGTGAGCTCCTCCTCCTTCTTCTCCTCTTCTCCTCTTCTCCTCTTCTCCTCCCGATCCGTCTTCTCCCTCTTGATTGTCGAGGTTCGGGCAGTTTCTGATCCTCCAAGAGACATTGCAGCAGCATCACATACAGTCACAATGCAGCGCGCATTGAGCTCTCGTGCCAGGGCTTCGGCTCTGTCCGCTTACAAGTACCGATCCGGAGCTAGCCTTGGCCAACAGCTTCGGTTCGCTCACAAGGTGAGACAAAAGAACAGTCAGAGAAGAAGAGGAAGAAAAGGGTAGAAGGAGCAGCAGCCTCCTCTGCTTGGGTCGGCGTGGTTGATCCATGTGACTACATTGGAGTCGTCGTCGTGTCGTCGACCATGTCATCTCGATGGGAGGTGGGCGGGAAGATTGCTGACCCTTTCTTCTTTTCTCGCGTAGGAGCTCAAGTTCGGAGTTGAGGGCCGTGCCTCTCTCCTCGCCGGTGTCGACATTCTCGCCAAGGCCGTCGCCACGACCCTCGGACCCAAGGGCCGAAATGTCCTGATCGAGTCCAGCTTCGGCTCTCCCAAGATCACCAAGGGTAATTGACTCTTTCTTTCGAGATGGACATCGGTCAATGAGCAATGGGCGACGGATGATGAATGACCCAAAATGAGATTGCTGGACGACCATTGTGGCGGATGGGACCCAGGCATTGCTGACATTGGATTGCGCCATGATGTAGACGGTGTCACCGTTGCCAAGGCCGTCGTCCTCAAGGACAAGTTCGAGAACCTCGGCGCCCGATTATTACAGGACGTCGCCTCCAAGACCAACGAGGTCGCCGGTGACGGCACCACGACGGCCACCGTCCTGGCCCGCGCCATCTTTTCCGAGACCGTCAAGAACGTGGCCGCCGGCTGCAACCCGATGGACCTCCGCCGGGGCATCCAGGCGGCCGTCGAGGCCGTCGTCGACTTCCTCCAGAAGAACACCCGCGTCATCACCACGAGCGAGGAGATCGCGCAGGTCGCCACCATCAGCGCCAACGGCGACCACCACATCGGCAAGATGATCGCCAACGCCATGGAGAAGGTCGGCAAGGAGGGCGTCATCACCGTCAAGGAGGGCAAGACGCTAGTGGACGAGCTCGAGGTGACGGAGGGCATGCGCTTCGACCGCGGCTACGTCTCCCCCTACTTCATCACCGACGCCAAGTCCGCCAAGGTCGAGTTCGAGAACCCGCTGATCCTGCTGTCGGAGAAGAAGATCTCGGCGGTGCAGGACATCATCCCCGCGCTCGAGGCGTCGACGCAGGCGCGCCGCCCGCTGGTCATCATCGCCGAGGACATCGACGGCGAGGCGTTGGCCGTGTGCATCCTCAACAAGCTCCGCGGCCAGCTGCAGGTGGCGGCGGTCAAGGCGCCCGGCTTCGGCGACAACCGCAAGTCGATCCTTGGCGATCTGGCGATCCTGACCAACGGCACCGTCTTCACCGACGAGCTGGACGTGAAGCTGGAGAAGGCGACGCCCGACATGCTCGGCTCGACGGGCTCCATCACCATTACCAAGGAGGACACGATCCTGCTCAACGGCGAGGGCAGCAAGGACGCGATCGCGCAGCGGTGCGAGCAGATCCGCGGCGTCATCTCGGACCCGTCTACGTCCGAGTACGAGAAGGAGAAGCTGCAGGAGCGTCTGGCGAAGCTGTCTGGCGGCGTGGCCGTGATCAAGGTCGGCGGCTCGTCCGAGGTGGAGGTCGGGGAGAAGAAGGACCGCTTCGTGGACGCGCTCAACGCGACGCGCGCGGCCGTCGAGGAGGGCATCCTGCCCGGCGGCGGCACGGCGCTGATCAAGGCGTCGTGCCAGGCGCTGGGCGGTGTCAAGGCGGGCAACTTTGACCAGCAGCTGGGCATCACCATCATCAAGAACGCCATCACGCGGCCGGCGCGCACGATCGTGGAGAACGCAGGTCTCGAGGGCTCCGTGGTGGTGGGCAAGCTGACGGACGAGTTCGGCAGCGACTTCAACCGCGGCTTCGACAGCTCCAAGGGCGAGTACGTGGACATGATCCAGGCGGGCATCGTGGACCCGCTCAAGGTGGTGCGCACGGGGCTCATCGACGCGAGCGGCGTGGCGTCCCTGCTGGGCACGACGGAGGTGGCCATCGTGGAGGCGCCCGAGGACAAGCCCGCGCCCCCGATGGGCGGCATGGGCGGCATGGGAGGCATGGGCGGGATGATGTAAGGGGGCATTGGAAATGTACGATAAGCGGACGGTTCATGTAAGAAGGAAAAGAAAAGCCACCATGAAAAGTGTGTGGAGAAAAATCGGGACTATGAGAAACATGAAAGCAGGAAGAAGACTCATAAGGAGAAAGGGGGTTGAGGGGGAGGTTTTGGTGAGAGTGCTGCCGCGGGCGTCCTTGGTGTTTTGGGTTAGAAGAAGGTCGACATGTGACGGCTGTGTCCATCTCCTCTCACTGGCATTTGTTGCTTTCAATGGATGCTTTCAAGTTCTTCCCGAGTCCATGTATCCTCTTCTCAAGGATCTTCTTCCTGCGATGCCTTCATACTGTATCTGGAACCCTCCAGCTGTCCTGGGTTTCCCGCTCTTGCCACAGATCTAGTACTGCCAAGGTCTCTCGCTTTGCCGGGAGGAGCGAGTTCGCAAGGATCCCGGCATCACCTGCGATAGAAATGCTCCAGCTCCTTTGAAGTTCGAGGCAGGCGCTGCACCAAGCACTCCCAGCACCACTGATCCCTCGAATGCACAGCCACACCATGTCCGAGTCGGGCTCCTCCCTGCAAAAAGGCACACGAGAAGCAACCTCAACCGATCCATGATGAAGACGCAGCAAGTATCTACGGAGTACTACTAGTAGTAATCAATGGATCTCGAGATATTTCAAATACTGATACCATCAGCCCGAGGTGTCGAGCCCGGCAGCCCGGCCATGACGCCGCCGAGACGCCAGACACCGCGCTGCTGCCTCGCCCGGACGATGTCCACGACGCCGATGATGCTGAGGATTGCGTAGACACACGGTACGAAAAGCGACCGTGCTACGGAGTATTCTTGCCAGAAGCGTGGGATCTCCCCCAAGGCAGCGAGATTAGTAGTACTCGTACTCCGTAGTCCCTTGCTGCCTCGTATCGCCGGACGACTGCGATCCATTCAGAGGGCAGTCGATCCATGGATGGGTCGGCCAGCCCCTGATGACGACGCCTCGAGCTCCTTCAAGATCGACTTGAAGTTCAAGATGGAACCTTCGTTCTTGCTTAGACTCCCTACGGGATACCGAGCAGTACCTCTCCTCGCACAGCCAATGTGTGGTTTCGGAGGTACTCTACCTCCTGACAGCTGCCACCGACAGCTTGAGGTCAACTGAGGGATCTTGATGCTGCGCAATCCTCCGCGGTCACGTGCCCCGCGCCTCTGGGCCTCCCAAGCCCCGCCGACCCGAACAGGTCCACTGCATGTCGTCGATGTTCAGGGATCGCAGGTACTCCCGAGGTACACAGTACATCGGACGAGAAGCCTCATCAGCACACGCACCGCAGATACTACGCCATATCCTGCTCAGAAAGAATACCAGGTATTCGGGAGAGATACCGACTGAGGACGGCCCAGCTTCTCCCCCCCTCAATCCATCACACACCCCGCCTCGCCTCGCCGCCCTCGAGCCAGCAGACCAGCACTGAGGCCTTGTGCGATTCATTTCCACTGACATCGCTCCCTCCACTCTCTCTCTCTCTCTCTCTCTCTCTCTCTTCTATTCTCCCTCTCTCCCCCTCTCTTCTAAGCACTCCCTCTCCCACCTTCTTCCCCTCCCCCTGTCTGCCTAACCC
>NIGD01000009.1:563773-591650 GCA_003055185.1 Escovopsis sp. TC
CCCCCCCTCTTCTCCTGGGCTGCCATTCGTGAAAGTCATGATGCTAGGCCGAGGACCCTCCTTCTGCGAGGGTCTTCAGCTCGGGGTATTCTTTTCTCTGTCTTCTTCCCTTCCAGATCTTTCCCTCGCTTCGCTGTCTCTTCCTGGATCGAACTCATGATGTGTGGCTTTCATGTTCCGACACAACACCCAACCTTGACCCTTGCAACCTTGATTTCTCTCCTCCTCCTGTATCCATTCGTAATGGCTCCCCTAGGGCTGCTCGGCCCTCGGGATCGGCAGTTCCTCGAACTGCGAGACCAGCTCGCGAATCGTCCACCTCCACACGTCGTGGTCCCGGCGCCCCTGTCCGATCCATTTCTCGCACTTCCGCCGCCACCGCTCCTCCTCCTCGCGGTGCCGCCGGATGAACGCGGGCCCCACGTCGAACTCCTCCCCGATCAGCCAGTCGTCCTTGACCTCGCTCCCCGCGCGACCCTCGCGCTCCTCATCCGCCGCGTTCTCCTCCAGGTCGGGGATGTCCTTGAACACGTCCTCGTCGTCGTCCACCGCACAGAAGTCGTCCACGCTCTCCGCCGCCTCGGACCGCGCCCCGCCCTGCTGCCCGAGCTTGAGCCAGCACATGTTCTGCGGGTCGAACACCATGCCACCGACGACCTGTACGCCTTTAGTCGCACTGAAGTGGGTGATCAGGGCCGGCCGCGGCGTCGACGTGTCCTTGTCCCGCGCGAAGAGGCACGGCACCGATGCGGTGGAGGGGGTTGACGTGGTGAAGTCGAAGGCGTTGAGGGCGATGTCGTTGCCCTCCCATCTGCAGGCGTCGGCGTTGTAGAACATGCCATTCACGACTGGAATGATGTTAGTATGACGACGTGTATGTGAGACGGAGAAAGGAAGAGAGACTGCGTGTGAGGGCAACTGAGAGAGAGGTTGTGTATATGAGGAGAGTGTATGTGTGTATGTGTAATCCGTTGTGTGTGTGAAAGTGTGTGTGAGTGAGAGAGACAGCCTGTGGGTGTGTCGCTTTGGGTGTGAGAATAGAAGAAAGACGTTGGCTTACCCCTTGATTCCTTATCACTGTTGAGATTCGAAATCAAATGCGGCTTCAGCTGCTTCACGCGCTTACTGCTCTTCTTCGGCCGCGCAGCGCTCTGCGGCGGCACAGGCTGCTGTGTCGGTCGGCCCCGCGGCGGGATGGGCGCCACCCTCAAAGTTCCCGGGAACGCCGCGAGGTGGCCCCCGCTCGGCGTCCTATGAGCCAGGGAGGTCTCCCTTGCGATGCGGCTCGAGGCCGTGTCTCTCGCGAAGCTCGGCGTGGGATGGAGCCTCGAGAATTTGGGGCTGCGAGCCATGGGAGAGTGCGTCCTCTCGTGGTGAGTGATCGGGGCGGCAGCTCTGCGCAGTGTGCCGGATCCAGCACCAGCACCAGCACCAGCACCAGCACTAACACTACCACCACCACCACCGCCGCCGCCGCCGCCGCTGCTACTACTTCCAAAGGGCTGCCTGAGGAAGCGACTCTCCGATTCTCGCGAGGTGGGCAGGTCGTCGAAAGCGTCCAGCTCGTGGCCGTCGCCGAAGTGCTTCTTGTTCTTGGGCCTGCTGAGCCTCTCCCACTTGTCCTTGGCGCCTGCCTTGGGCCGGAAGGGACTCGGCGATCGGAGGCCCGTCCTCGACAGCGAGCGCGACGAGATCGACCGGACGTCGAGGTTGTCCGAGTCGCGGCGGCGGATCGGGCGCGTGGTCTTGGAGGCGACGTGGTGGGACTGGGACTGGGAGGCGCCGGCGGGCAGGACGGGAACGGCGGGCTTCTTGTTTCGCGCCGGGCTCTCGGCCGTGGACCGGCGGCGCTCGATCGGGGTCTTGGGCCGGAGACCGGAGTTGGGCCGGCTGCTGCTGTCGGCTCGGGACGACGGCCTCTCGGGTCTCGAGCTGGATGACTGCGAGGGGGAGGACGGCGGGCGGGGACCGGGCAGGGAGCGCTTCTGTCTGAGGTACTGGGCGCTCGTCGTCGAGGTCTCGTTTCGGAGGGAGGGAAAGGAGGATCGCGTGGACATGTCGCTCCTGCGAGACGACGACGTCGGGGCCCCGGCGCTGCTGTTGGTCGGGAGGCTGGCGACGGAGGACTGGGTGGAGTGGCTGAGGCGCGACTGGGCGCGGCGGAATTTCTGGGGGATGGGCCCACCGCTCTCGGAGACCGGCTCCAGCGAGGTGGTATGGGCCCGCTCGTGATTTAACCTCGGAGGCCGCGTCTGCGAGGATGTTGACGACGGCGGCGGCAGCATCGGCAGCGGGGGCTTGTTGTTGGAGAAGGTCAGCGAGACGGCCGTCTTGGGCCGGGCCGGGCTCTCTGATCTGCTCTCCTTGATCTTGATGTTCTTGTGGTAGGTGAGTCTTCCCTTCTTGAAGACGTCGCCATCACCCAGCTCCAGGCCGTCGAGGAAGTCCTTCTGATCGACCTCGGCCAAGGCACTGTGCTTCAGGGGGCTGGGCTGCTTAGGCAGCTCCTCCTCCTCGGGGAGCATGTCAGGCTCGGGCTCCTTCTTGCGGTGCTGGAGCCTCTCGTGGAAATTGACGGGCCCGGGAGGCAGCACGAGACCGTCCAGGTTCTCTTCCTCGCTCTCCGCCGTGAAGGTGCTCGAGATGCTGGGGCTGAGGGCCGAGATGGAAGAGCTCCTGCAGGACCGTCCATCCCTCCCGGTGCCGCCGTACCTGGTGCCGAGACTGCTTCCTTCGCCCCAGTCCAGCTCGTCGCACTGCGACATGGACGACCTGGGGAGGTCAATCCTGCTGGCCAGCTTCAGGTTGCCGTCGGAAGGGAGCTCGAGGTCCTTCTCGAAGTCGTCGTCAATTTCTAGGACAACGCCCTTCTCTTGCGGGGTGGGGGGCACGACGAAGGGGAGGGAACGAGGCTGCCAATGAGGATTTCTTTGTTGATGCTGAGGCTGATGATGATGGTGCTGCTCCTGCTGCTGCTGCTGCTGCTGTCGCCGCTGCAATTGCTGTTGCCGTTGTGGTTGTTGGTGATGAGGTTGGTGACGGCTCTTGATGATGTTGAGGGGCCCGACGTTGTCGAAGAAGCCCTCGTCGTCGTCGTCGGCGTCGGCGTCGCGGAATCTGTCCAGACTCAGGGCGGCGGAGGAGGCGCTAATGTTTGAGACGATGGAGCTCCGTCGATCGTCGCGGGAGGGTGCAGCAGCGGCGGAGGCGGCGGCGGCGGCGGAGAGGCCCCCGGCGGACCTCCTGGGCCGACCCGGGCTGGTGGGCAGGGAGCCGCCGCTGACACGGCGGAGGGTTGGCGGGAATTCAGGCTGCTTCTTCAGCTTCATCTGTAGGCCGAGCGAGGGGTCCGGGAGCTCCAGGTCATTTTCCCAGTCTTCCTGAATGACCCTGCGGATCTTCCTGCCCCTGAGTCTTTTGATGGTGCCGCCGGTGAGGGCCGAGGAGGGGACATTTTTGGGTATCGGGATGCCAGCACTCTCTGCGGCAGCAATGGCTGCCAGAGTGGACCTCTCGTCGTCGCCGGGCAGATGGACGTGCTGCTCCTCCCCCTGCCACGAATCCAGGTCTGAGCGCAGGGACATGTGTGATGACGTGGAGTCACGGCGGCGGAGGTGAGGCACACTAGTGGAGGAGGTCGTTGTGGGGGATCGCAGGGTCAGCTCGTCGCCGTCGAGGTCGAAGTCGTTGTCATCCCAATTCTCGATCTCGACCTCTGCCAGCTTGCGCGGACGCAGGTGCTGGAGAGGCTCCATCCTGGCCGGCGACGGGATCCTGCGCGAAGCGAGATGCAGCATTGATCAAGTCTGGCCTCAAGTGTGTGTGGAAAGTTGTAGGGTATCTCGGTGTCTCGGGCGGCGGCTGGGATTCAAGTTCCCGTCAAAGGAAGGCATATAGTAAGTACAGGCAGTCCGTAACGTCGATCTTGTCGATAGGAAGTCTCTCGTATGCGGATATCGTTGCGAAGAAGGAAAAGAAGGAAGAGAATGAAACAGAAGGAGAAACGAGAAAGGAGAAGGAGGAGAAGAGACCTATGTGATGTTGGGATGACGACTGCGACGCTGGTGAGATCAACAGCTTGTGGTGTGTGGTCGTGGCCGTGGTTGTGGTTGTGGTTGTGGTTGTGGTTATTGTCGTCGTCATAATCCTTCAATGTCGACGGCCCGACCTTTGCGGTCGCATCATTCGAAGATGCTCCGTATTTCCGGTGGGATTGTCTTCCTCGTTCCCTCTGCTCTTTTTTTCCCTTGGTTTTCTAGAGGTTGGAGCTTTCGGATTTATTTTTAATCTCTGCTTTCTCCTGAGCCGCGGGCCGGCGATCGGGGCTGCTGATATTGAAAGGGGCCGGCGCGCGGCGAAGCTCGCTAATTTAGGAACGGAAAGGCCGTATGGAGGTGATTTGTCGCGGGGGCAACAAAGAACCCGAAAAAAAGGACGAGGGTGACGATGGTTTCGCAATAGGACGATCGGATCGACAAGGGCTCAGCAGTAGAAGGGGATGGTCGGAGATGTGTGCCTAGTAGGTAGTAGTAGCGAGTGTCTGCGGGATGACTTCTACCAGGGAATAGGTCTGGTGGTATGTGGAGTCGCGATGCCTTCTCCTTTTCCTGCCTCTGTCCTCTTTCGTTGTACAGAGCCTTTGGATGCGCCGTTTGGTGTGTACGAGGGTATTGTGCGTGGTCCTCTCTTGCTTGTCCTGATGCTGTCGATGGGGGCGAGGAGAGAATGCGCTGTCGAGTGATGGCCGTGGGATGGTGTCGGGGGCGATGGAGCTCGAGAGTATTCGGGGTCGACGAAGCGATAGCAATGAATGACTGTGGGGGAGTGATGTGAAAATGAAAGGCGTCGTCGTCGGGAGCTGAAGTCGCGATCGAAGGCGAAATGGAAGCAGAAGTCGAAGTCGACGTCGATGTCGTCGTCGGTATTGGTATCGGCGTCGTCGTTGTGGATGATGATGATGATGATGATGATGATGATGATGATAATGTCGTCGTCGTCGTCAGTCGTCGTCAGTCGTCGTCGTCAGGTTCAGGGAGCCGTCGTCGTCAGTTGTCGTCGTCTTCGGGAGGGGAATGGATGGTCTGCGGACGGGGCGCCGGGCTGGAGATGACGATGGATGGATTGGACGGATGGAAATGGAATGGACCTGCGACTGACTGCACAGGTCCCCTCGCCGTGACGAACAGGGGCGGTGCTGGCAGCGGCAGGACTCGTACGAGTACGAAGACGACGAGGATCTGGCCGTTCAGGCTGGATGTACGGGGCACTATTCCGTACTCCGTACTCCGTACGAGTACTCGTACCGTGATCAAAGGTCGAGATTGGGACGAGGGGCAGAGACGGGGGGCTCGGAGTCGGGAGAGGCAGCGGGAGGCGCAACGGCATCGGAGGGGAGACGCAGGCGAGATGGAAGTGGGTGCTGGATCAAGCAGCAGCCCATCTTGGGAGATGGATCGAGAGAGAGAGGGAGGGGGCAAGGGAAGGGGGGAGGGGGGGAGGAGAAAGGGAGGAAAAGAGAGGAGGAGAGAGAGAGAGAGAGAGAGGAGGAGGAAGAGAGAGGACGAAAAGAGAGAGATTGAAGAAAAGAGGGAGCACCTGAGGCAGGCACACAAACAGGCACGGCGAGGGGGAGATGGAAATGACTCGAGTCGAATTGAATGATTGATAGCACTGATGTGGACATGGATTGAATGGATCAAGGCTTGCAATGCATCGAGGGTGGATTCAATGATAGATCATGGATGGATTGATCCAGGAAAGTCCAAAGGCTGGACGTCGAGTGCTCCATCCACATCCAGCACGATTCCATCCAGGATCAAGATCCAGAATTGATCTGTTCCAGAGCCACCATCCTTGGGCTCTTACAGCGCCCGGCCGGCTCTGTGCAGCGAGCTCAGGCCCCCTGCCGCCTCGAGTTGCGTGCGGTGGCTGGTGCGTCAGGGTGGTCTAGGGTGGGTGTAAGCATGTACATGTATGTACATGTACATGTACCTTCAATTTGAATACATGTACGGAGTACGGAGTACTCCGTAGATGTCTTCATCCATCCAGATGGATGGCTGGGGCCGCTCGGTCCACGGGCAGCCACATTGGATTGCGGAGTCGGACGAGTACGAGTACGAGGCTGCAGCAGAGGTGCCGTATACTCAGTTGCATCAAGCCCGACTCGTATTGGAACGGACGGATGGAGAGAGCTCAAGCTGCTGATGCCCTGGATCCATTCGTCCCAATGTCCTCCCGGCCGTGGCACATGGATGGACCCGCTTGCGAACACGATCGCCGCCGCTGGGACCCATCCTCGGGCCTTTCTCCCACATGGCGAGACCAGACGTGGGCTCCTCTTGGTGGTCCGCACGACGAGATCGTGCATGTGACGGAGATGCGAACAGAGGCACCTTTGCTCGAGGTGCTGAACCGATGATACAACCCTCAATCCTTTCGCAGTAGTAGGTGGTACGAGCAGGTATCCTGTGGATTGTGCCATCCAGTGCCGCGGCAGGGTCCAGTGAATCCATCATGGATCAATCCATCCAGATGGATCCATGGATCACGTGCAGTCTGGTGGTTGTTCCGTGCAGACGCCCCCCAACGCCTACCCTGCATCATCGATGCCTGTGCGGCACAAGCCCATCGGGCTGAAATGAGCCTCATCACGCGTGAAATGAGCATGACGGGCACAATGCCGGCAGCAGCTCGGATCCTGGAGGAAGAGGACTTGAAGGCCAAGGGATCAAAGAACAAAAGAAACAAAGATAAAGAGAAGGAAAACATCAGGGACGGAACAAGGGGACGACGACGAACAGATTGGGGCTACCGTGACGGCAGACGACGAGGCTTTCGGTGCGCGCGGCCGGCTTCACGTCCTTTCCCATTGCAGCCCTCCCGCGCTCGCCTCCTCCATTTCTTTCGTTTGTCGCGGGAAATTGCGCAGTCCCTTGGATCGATGCGGTCCGAAATTTGCAGGACCTGGTCCGGGCTTTGCGTGGATGGAGTATGTACGGAGTTCTCCGTACGTGTACGAGTACTCCGTAGTGGATGATGGGATCTTCACAGGCACGGAGTCCGCCGTGGAGAGAGAGAGAGAGAGAGAGAGAGAGAGAGAGAGAGAGAGAGAGAGAAAAGGAGGGGGGGGAGGGGGACGAAAGGAAAATGAGAAGGAAGACCGAGATCGAAATTCACATAAAAAATAAAAGGCAGGGAAGAAAACAGCGAGGACGAAGAGACGCCCGCGTATCGTCTTGGCAGGAACAAAGAGGTGGCGGGAGGGCTGGAGGTGCAGAGCGCGACGATTCTCGAGGGTTTCGGACGATCTCGGCGATGGTGCGACGTCCAGGAGCACACATGTGCCGTGCTGGACGAGCTGCACTCGGAAGGGAAGGGAGAGCGCGGCAGGCACGATTCCCGTTGATACTGGACGTCCTGCGATGTCCAATGCACCCGACGTTCAGCAGATGCCGGCCTCTCACTGCATTCACGCAGTTGCTGGAGATCACGATGATGGCCCGCGTCAGGCTGTCCAGAGCAGGCAATCGATCACCATGGATGTGTATGAAGGAGTACGAGTACGAGTACGAGTGCGAGTCCCGGTACGGAATCCAGAGTACATGTACTCCGTACCCGTGCATCCACTCTCCGTTGCCAGCAGGCAGCCACGGCCCAGCTCGAGGAGCTTGAGCCGGCAGGTGGGGCTCCTTAGCGTGCTGTTAGTGAGGCTCAATCACCTGCAGGAGCACCCGTGGGCGCAACTGCCTGGAGAAATGCACGGCATCGCGGGTCCAGATTCGCGGACGGCTCTTTCCTCTTCTGCACGATACCCGCCCAAGACTCGCGCGAGTCGACGGAACCTCCGAGTCCGCCTGCCCTGGGTGCACTACTCCGTAGTACCGACGAAGTTGAGGTACTCGTACGGAGTACTTGCCTTGTGTACTCCGTACTACTCCGTACGTCCAACACTGTACGGGCTCAGCAGCACCAAGACCCGGAGTCTCGAGGAAGGCACCTCTGACATCCATCTCCGTGCCACCTTCCGGGCGATGTCACCGGAGCATCAACATCAACAACGGCAAGAGCAGCAGCAGCAGACGGCAGGTGCCTCTCACAGATGATATCTCGGGGAGGAAAAAGTGGAGAAGAGCACTTGCAGCTACTCCGGACATTGAAGTCGGAAACTCCCAGCTGGATTCCCTTGAGGTACATCTCTGTGTTGTTTCGGAAGTTCAACCTCCCCCAAACATGCCAGAGTTCACGCAACCTCGGCGAGTCATCAAGCTCCCGCGCGACGATCAGCCTTCGGCCCACGTCCTCGTCCAGGTCATCCAAGACGGGCCCAGCCCTCTCGATGTCCGTCTAGAGGCCTCAGAGGGTGCCGCCCCGTTCTTTGCTTCCCGTAAGACAGCCCTCCGCGTGACGTGAGCCCCCTCTGTCGACAGCTCTCCACAGCCTATGTCTGCTTCTTCGTATGGAGCCCTCCGTACTCCGTACGCCCTCCATGTCCCGTGTCCATCTGCAATTCATGTCCTTCGCTGACATCAGTCAATCATACGCATGTACTAGTCAAGAGTGGCGAGATCGCGTCACTGAGGGCCAAGAAGGCTCCGGTCTCCGAGTCGGAGTGGGAGGCCATCCTATGCTCCGTCCTCTCGCAGGAGGCACTCCCAGACATCCATGCAACAGCCAGCGTCCAAGATAATGGCGCGTCAATGTCCATCAAGATCCGGCAGCAGGACCAGGGAATCACAGTATGAACTTTAATTCAGAGCTCTTCACGCCCCCCTCCCCGCCATCTTCCGGACTTCTGGGTCCAGAGAGAGAAAAAAGGGGGTCGGAAAGAGGGGAGGGGGGAAAAGACAATTAAGAAGATACGAAGTAGCACGGAGTGCGGAGTACGGCTCACGCTAACTTGTTCCGCTTTTTTTTTCCTTTCCCTCCTTCGCACCAACACAGCAACGGCTGGGCTCCTTCTCCCTCGCGTGCAACTACGAAAAGGATGTCGACGTCTTCCAGTGGTGCATCGTCTCCCAGGAGGCTCTGGAGAGGAGCACCCAGGCCCTCGCAGCCTCGGCCGCCCGCGCTGCTGAGCTCGAGCGCACCGTCCGCGAACTAGAGGCCCAGCTCGACGACCTAATCTCCACCAAGCAGGCTGACGAGGCCCAGCTCCTCCAGAAGTTCAGCGAGCTGCTCAACGAGAAGAAAGTCAAAATTCGCCATCAGGCAAAGATCATAGCCACGGCGCACGACGTGCCGCATCACTCCCCGCAGCACCGCGCGTCGCTGTCGCAGCCGCATCCGCAGCCGCAGCCGGAATCCCAGCCCCAGCCCCCTCCCAGGCGCAAGGCAGCCGGATCCCGGGCCGCGAAGCGCAAGGCTGCCGTGCAGGAGCCAGAGCCGGAGGCAGAGGAGACGTCCTCGGGGGAGGAGGACCCCCGGGTCGTGAGGATGGATGTTGATAGGAAGATCAAGGAGGAGGAGGAGGAGGAGGAGGAGGAGGAGGAGGGGGACAATGGCCTCGGTGGTGGTGGTGGTGGTGGTGGTGGTGGTGGCGGCGGCGGCGCCAATTTGAGCGATTCCGATGCGACGGCTTCAGGGACGGATGAATACGAGGACGAGGACGACAGCAACGAACCTGACAAGCATCAGGGTAAGAGGGGAGGCCGCAATTCTCCGGGACGGGCATCGCGTCAGGCAGGATTTGCCGGCTCGAGTGCTGGTCCAAGTGCGGATTCGAAGGCTGGTGCAACGGCTGGCTCCAAGGCTGGCTCGAGTCGTGCCTTGAAAGGCTCCGACGAAAGAAAGATTCCAGAAGCCCCGCCAGCCCCCCGAAACCTGCCCTTTGCGAGGAAGAAGAAGGCTCCGGAGCAGAAGCCTGCTTCGAGACCTGCGGAGCCCGGCACCGACTCGGAGGATGATGAGTTATAGTTGGATTCGTCACGGGGAACTACGGAGTAGTACGGAGTACTTTTACCTGCTCTCTTTGTGGGGAATCAGTACTCTCTCTGCATGAAGCACGGAGTACGGAGCACCGAGCACGGGAATACGGAGACATCCCTTCTCGGCTCTCAGATTTTGGGATTACGGACCCCTCAGGGTATGAGAGGAGCATGAAGAGAGCATGTTCGGCTTGGGCATGATGCACGGTGCGCCGTGGGTTCTTGATGGCTGGATCAGTACGAATACTCATGGCCATGACAACTTCAGGATATCTCCTGCTGGAGGAGACTGTGTACAATGTCTACAAGAGAGCATCTGCAATCTTGCATAGTAGTATTCATCTTGTGCTCAGCCCCGTAGATGGCCCAAGGCATCGCCCGGATACTCTGAGTTGCCTTTGTACGGAACACATGGTGTCGCGTCTCAAAGTTCGATTGGTCTAAATCATGTACGAGGTTGAGCGCGGAGCACTTCTCCGTAGATTTTCGCCTCTTCCAACCGACTTGAAGCTTCACCCATTCGCAGAGCCAGCCGTCTTAGTCATCCGTCATCCGACGTCAAGTCTTCGCAGCTCAAGCCGGGAGGGGAGCTCGTAAACAACGAAACACCATCCAAGCCGTCATTGAGAACCTTGATCGTTTCTCCGGCTGCTGTCCATGCTCCATCATCAGCTTGGACGTCTCCCGAGACTGGCTGGCCGCGCAGTCCCACGCAAGTCGACCGCCCTCTGGCCACGCAGACGCTTCAGCAGCAGCAGCAGCAGCAGCATCATGCCCGCCGGCCTCTCCACAAAGAACGGAGAGGATGGGAGTGGGAACGAGAAGAAGGCGGGGAATGGGGGGGATGTGCAGATCGATGACGCGAAGAAGGAGGAGGGCGTCACGCTAGCCGACCTGCCCAAGTCATGGCACTTCACGGACTCCCTCCCCGCCGACGCGGCCTTCCCCACGCCCGCCGACTCGCACAAAGCCCCACGCGAGCACCTCGGCCCGCGCGCCGTCCACGGCGCCCTCTTCACCTGGGTGCGCCCCGCCCCGCAGAGCAGCAACCCGGAGCTCCTGGGCGTCAGCCCCGCCGCCCTACGCGACCTCGGCCTCCGTGCCTCCGAGGCCCGCTCCGAGTCCCTCCGTCAGCTGGCGGCCGGCAACCCCCCGCTGTACGGCTGGGACGAGGCGACCCTCACGGGGGGCTACCCGTGGGCGCAGTGCTACGGCGGGTTCCAGTTCGGGCAGTGGGCGGGCCAGCTGGGGGACGGGCGGGCGATCTCTCTGTTCGAGGCGACGAATGCGCGGACGGGCGAGCGGCACGAGGTGCAGCTCAAGGGGGCGGGGCGGACGCCGTACTCGCGCTTCGCGGACGGGAAGGCGGTGCTGCGGTCGAGCATTCGGGAGTGGGTGGCGTCGGAGGCGCTGCACGCGCTGGGGGTGCCGACGACGAGGGCGCTGGCGCTGACGCTGTTGCCGGAGCAGAGGGTGCTGCGGGAGAGGGGCCACGAGCCTGGTGCGGTTGTGGTGCGCTTTGCGAGGTCGTGGTTGAGGGTGGGGAATTTTGATATTTTGAGGGCGAGGGGGGATAGGGGGCTGACGAGGAGGTTGGCGGGGTATGTGGCGGAGGAGGTGTTGGGGGGGTGGGAGGCGCTGCCGGGGCGGTTGGAGAGGTTGCCGGGGGAGGAGAAGGGGGGGAACAAGAACGAAGGGGAGGAGAACAAGAAGAAGGAGGAGGAGGAGGAGGAAGCGGCGGCAGCAGCAACTTTGAAGGAGCCGCGGAGGGGGGTGGCGAAGGGGGAAGTCGAAGGGCCGGACGAGTTGGCGGAGAATCGGTTCACGAGGCTGTATCGCGAGATTGCGAGGCGCAACGCGGTCACGACGGCGTACTGGCAGGCGTACGGGTTCATGAATGGAGTTTTGGTATGTCTGCAACCCATTTCAAAATGCTACACCACCCAGCTTCCATTTGCCATCTACTGACAAAGTCCCCCAGAACACCGACAACACCTCCCTCCTCGGGCTGTCCATCGACTTCGGCCCCTTCGCCTTCATGGACACCTTCGACCCGTCCTACACGCCCAACCACGACGACGCCCTCCTGCGCTACAGCTACAAGAACCAGCCGACCATCATCTGGTGGAACCTCGTGCGGCTGGGCGAAGCCCTCGGGGAGCTGATGGGCGTGGGCGCGGCCGTCGACGACGAGGCCTTCGTCCGGGACGGCCTGCCCGACAAGCCCGCGGAGGCGGCCATGGCCGAGCGGGCGGAGCGGCTGATCCTGCGGACGGGGGAGGAGTTCAAGGCGGTGTTCCTGGCGGAGTACAAGCGGCTGATGGCGGCGCGGCTGGGGCTGCGGCGGGTGGCGGCGACGGATTTCCGGGAGCTGTTCAGCGAGCTGCTCGACACGATGGAGGCGCTGGAGCTGGATTTTCATCACTTCTTCCGGAGGCTGAGCGGGCTGGCGGTGGGGAGGCTGGCGACGCAGGAGGGGAGGAGGCGTGAGGCGGGGGTGTTTTTGCACAGGGAGGGGATGGCGAGGGGGGTGAGCGAGGAGGATGCGCGGGAGAGGATTGCGATATGGTTGGGGGAGTGGCGGCGGCGGGTTATTGAGGACTGGGGGGGGGAGAAGAGGGAGAAGAGGGAGAAGAGGGAGAAGAAGAAGAAGAAGAGTGGGGAACAGGAAGAGAAGGGGAGGGCGAAGGAGGAGGAGGAGGAGGAGGAAGAGGGTGAGGAGCTGTCGGAAGCCCGCGACGAGGAGAGGCAGAAGGCGATGAAGCGCGTGAATCCCAACTTCGTCCCGCGCGGGTGGATCCTGGACGAGGTCATCCGGCGGGTGCAGAAGGAGCGCGAGCGCAAGGTGCTGGATCGGGTGATGCACATGGCGCTGCACCCGTTCGAGGATGCGTGGGACGGGTGCGTGATGGAGGATGGGACGGTGTGGAGGGGGGATAGGGGGGAGGAGGAGAGGTGGGTGGGGGATGTGCCGAGGCTGGAGAGGGGGATGCAGTGTAGTTGTAGTTCGTAGGACGATCACGATGATGAATGATGGCATTCGAGCTTGAGGCTGTTTCCTTCTCCTGTGGTTTGTTCCATCAATGGCTGTTCTCCCAGATTGCTGTCTGCCCAGGAGACTGCCTTTACCAGATGCTGTCTGCCGGGGAGACTGCCTTTACCAGATGCTGTCTGCCGGGGAGACTGCCTTTACCAGATGCTGTCTGCCGGGGAGACTGCCTTTACCAGATGCTGTCTTCCCCAGATGAGGGGCCTTGCTTCAGCCTCCAGGTTGTGTCTTCAAGTCTGTTCTTCTTTTGAGGAAACTCATGACGGAGAATACATGTATCTTTCTCCCCAGCTGGTGACTGATGCTTCAGCTTCCGAGAACCAGGGGCTCGGGTTTGCACGCCTCAAGGAGGCCTCGGGGGGACCAGAGAATCGCATCTCCCACATCTACAAGGCCCGTGACCCCAATGATATGGGCACCACTCTCAAGAAACAACAGATCCGTCTGTCACGACCGGCGGTAAGAGGCAGCGCTCATCGAGAGAAAAGCCATAGACCCTTCTCCCTCCCATGCTTCCATAAACGGCGTGAATTCTTGCTCTGGAGCACAAGATAGAGGAGGACTCGACGGAAGCGGCAGAAGCCGCCCAAGCTCACCTACAATAAAATGTGCGCGTGTACAATTTTGTTGATCAAAAAAAGGAAAAGAAGAAGAAGAAGAAGAAGAAGAGAGAGGGAAGAGCAGAAGATACCTAATATATGCGAAATAAATATTTGTGAAAAAAAAGGCATCGCGAGGTCGAAAAGAGAGCTTCTGCCTGAGGCAGCAAGTGTGGCGCAAACAGCCAATCAGAGCTGCCTGATTTCTCCCCATCTTTGTCAGCAGAACGGCAAGCCAATGCGGCGACGTTCGAAGGCGATGGAGGGCGAGAAGATGGGATCCGTGATGGGAGATGCATTTGTCGAGGTTGATTCTTCCAGCCTTTGCCGCATTGCTTTGCCTCTGTTGCAGGATCGTCATTGCTACGGAGTACTGCTGCTACTGGGGATCGGTGATCCGGAAGTAGAGAACGCAACGACACAACGACACATTGACGATAAAGTGTCCATCGAACCGACGACTTCATCACCATACAGTCCCCCCCCCCTCCTCCCGAGTCGAGTCGAGTCGAGTCGAGTCGAGTACGAGTTGAATCCACGAATCCAGAATCGAGATCGTGTTTGCTGTCAGGCAGCACGGTTGACGATACACGACACGGCATGATGCTGCGAACGGCCTTGGCTCGTTCCTCTTGGCGGACGGCCAGGCAGGCCGCTCGTGTCTCCTCGCGCACGTTCGCGACAACGTCCCCTCGCAAGGCCGAGGTGGAGCTTACCATTGGTGAGCGCCGGGTGGCATGGAGATGTGCCTCGTGCATGGGATGATGCGGCGGCCATTGGGATCCCGGGGATGGTCACAGGATGGCCCAATGGCTGTCGATTGTGGGAGCACTGCGCTGACGATGATTCTACGACAGATGGGAAGAAGGTCTCAATAGAAGGTATGGACAGTCACTCTGGTGGACGCATTTCAGCAGTGGAGGGGGTTGGTGGGAGGGAGGGAGAGATAAAGTGGGAGAAGAGACGGAGATGGGGAGTCATCAGGCAAGGGGGGGGGGGCATGGAAGAAAGACAAGAGGCGGGAGTGCGGGATGGAGGGGAGAGATGAGAAGCAGGAGGGGTGGAGGAGAGGAAGGGAAGATGGAGGGAAGATGCAGAGAAACATAGAGAACGCGGTCATGGGATACGACACCTACTGACACGAGACACAGCTGGCTCAGCCCTGATTCAGGCTTGCGAGAAGGCCGGAGTGACGGTACCAAGGTGCGTTTGCCACAGTAATCACCCGAACCTCACGATGCTTGATGCTTGATGCTGGATGCTCGATCATCTGGCAAGGCTTCATGGAAAGGCTGGCTAACAAGTCGCAGATACTGCTACCATGAGTACGTCCGACCCTGATATGCTGCGGGATCACCGACCCGGAATCCTCCTTTCGACCCCTCCCCCCCCCCCTCCCCTCCCCTCCTCTCCCTCGGATACAGAACATGCCTGACACGTTCTAGAAAACTCATGATCGCCGGCAACTGCCGCATGTGCCTGGTCGAGGTCGAGCGGGCGCCCAAGCCCGTCGCCTCGTGCGCGTGGCCCGTCCAGCCCGGCATGGTGGTCAAGACCAACTCGGCGCTCACACACAAGGCCCGCGAGGGCGTCATGGAGTTCCTGCTCGCGAACCACCCGCTCGACTGCCCCATCTGCGACCAGGGCGGCGAGTGCGACCTCCAGGAGCAGTCGCTGCGATACGGCGCCGACCGCGGGCGCTTCCACGAGGTCGACGGCAAGCGCGCCGTCGAGGACAAGAACATCGGGCCCCTCATCAAGACGTCCATGAACCGCTGCATCCACTGCACGCGCTGCGTGCGCTTCGCCAACGACATCGCCGGCGCGCCCGAGCTCGGCTCCACGGGCCGCGGCAACGACCTCCAGATCGGCACCTACCTCGAGCAGAACCTCGACACCGAGCTGTCGGGCAACGTCATCGACCTGTGCCCCGTCGGCGCCCTCACGAGCAAGCCGTACGCCTTCCGCGCCCGGCCCTGGGAGCTCAAGCACACCGAGTCCATCGACGTGCTCGACGGCCTCGGGTCCGCCATCCGCGTCGACTCGCGCGGCCTCGAGGTCATGCGCGTGCTGCCCCGCCTCAACGACGACGTCAACGAGGAGTGGATCAACGACAAGACGCGCTTCGCCTGCGACGGCCTCAAGACCCAGCGCCTCACCGTGCCCCTCGTCAAGCGCGACGGCCGCTTCGAGCCCGCCGACTGGGAGGAGGCCCTCGCCGAGGTCGCCCGCGCCTTCGAGCTCAAGAAGCCCGTCGGCCACGAGTTCAAGGTCGTCGCCGGCGCCCTCACCGAGGTCGAGTCCCTCGTCGTCGCCAAGGACCTCGCCAACCGCCTCGGCTCCGACAACCTCGCCCTCGACACCCCGACCGGCAGCCAGCCGCTCGCCCACGGCGTCGACGTCCGCGCCAACTACCTCTTCAACTCCCGCATCGCCGGCATCGAGGAGGCCGACTGCATCCTCCTCGTCGGCAGCAACCCGCGCCACGAGGCCGCCGTCCTCAACGCCCGCATCCGCAAGCAGTGGCTGCGCTCCGACCTCGAGATCGCCGTCGTCGGCGAAGCCTGGGACTCCACCTTCGAGTTCGAGCACCTCGGCGCCAACCACGCCGCCCTCAAGAAGGCCCTCGCGGGCCCCTTCGGCAAGAAGCTCCAGGCCGCCCGGCGGCCCATGATCATCGTCGGCTCCGGCGTCACCGACCACCCGGACGCCCGCGCCTTCTACGAGACCGTCGGCGCCTTCGTCGCCAAGAACGCAGCCTCCTTCCGCACGCCCGAGTGGGACGGCTACAACGTCCTCCAGCGCGAGGCCTCCCGCGCCGGCGCCTTCGAGATCGGCTTCGTCACCCCCTCCCCCGCCGTCGCCGCCACCGTCCCCAAGTTCGTCTGGCTCCTCGGCGCAGACGAGTTCGACCCCAAGGACATCCCCCGCGACGCCTTCGTCGTCTACCAGGGCCACCACGGCGACAAGGGCGCCCAGATCGCCGACGTCGTCCTCCCCGGCGCGGCCTACACCGAGAAGGCCGGCACCTACATCAACACCGAGGGCCGCGTCCAGATCACCCGCGCCGCCACCTCCCTCCCGGGAGCCGCCCGCACCGACTGGAAGATCCTGCGCGCCGCCAGCGAGTTCCTCGGCGCCCCGCTGCCCTACGACGACGTCGCCGCCGTCCGCGACCGCATGGCAGAGATCAGCCCCGCCCTCGCCGCCTACGACGTCGTCGAGCCCGTCGCGCTCAGCGAGCTCGGCAAGGTCCAGCTCGTCGACCAGAACAAGGGCGCCACAGCAAGCAACGCCCCGCTCCGCAAGGTCATCGACAACTTCTATTTCACAGACGTCATCTCCAGAAGGTGTGTACCTACATCGCCCATGTTCCATGTTTCCTTTGCTTTTGCTTCTGAAAGTCTTTTCCCCCTTTGATCGCATATGCCCCTCCCAATGTCCCAGGGAAGACCTATATCAGAGGCAAGGACTAATACTCTCACTCAGTTCACCGACAATGGCGCGCTGCTCGGCCGCCAAGGCCACCGGAGACCCGAGAACGAACCTCATGGCGCCGGGCGTGGAGGAGGACAGGCCCATGGGCCAGGTGGCCTACGGGGCGTAAAGCGCAAGTCGCATGGGGAAAGGAATGGAAGGTTGCTGTACAAAGATGGAGCAGATTTTCATGAAGGTAAAGAAAAAGAGTTTAATAGACGGCATGATGCTCGCTGTCTGGTGTCAACACGCTTGATGAAGAGAACATCCATTGCTTCTGCGATTTGTTGCAACGACCACGCTGCTGCGACTTGGCCAAATCGAGGCGTGCTTCTGCACATTTATGGATCGAGGGAAAACCCTGCTGCCACACTCGAGAACACGCTTCTTCGTGTTGAGCGATGCGAGGGGTGACTTCGCTCTGTGAAATATCTCTTCTACTATTTCGTGCTTCTCGCATCATCAAGCCCCCTGCTTCGGCTGCCCCGACGCCTTCCGTTTGGGCGCAAACTTGGCGCTCAACTGCGTGCCGACAGGAACGCTGATGCGTGTCGTCGCGGGCGCGGCGGGGCGCGCGGCGTTGATCGATGCTTGGGTAAGAGGAGCAAGTTTCTGCTGCTGCTGCTGCTGCTGCTGCTGCTGCTGTTGCGACCGCGCACGTTCTGCCGTTGGCGAGGAGGAGGAGGATGAGGACATCGTTGCTGAGGAGCGCTTTGTAGCGCTGCCTTGTTGCTGAACCGGCGATAGCAACGTCGCGGAGGAGCGCTTCGGACCGGGGGCCTTGTGTGCAGGTGAAGGGGTCGTCGCTGAGGGGCGTTTCGGACCGGAGGACTTTTTCTGAGCCGGCGATGGCAGGGTTCCCGAGGAGCTCTTTGAAGCTGGAGTCTTATCCTCAGCCGTTGGTGGCATTGTCTTCGAGCTCTTTGGACCAGGGGTCCTTTTCTGAACTCCAGATGGTATTGTGGCCGAACTCTTCGGACCAAAAGGTCTCTTCTGAGTCGGTGACGGGATCGTCACCGAGCTCTTGGAACCGGTGACCTTGTTCTGAGCCGGTGATGGCATGGTTCCCGAGGAGCTCTTCCGACCTGTGGGCTTGCTGTGAATCGGCGACGGCATGATGTTCGAGGAGGCCATTGGAGTTGGGGGTCTGTTCTGAGTTGGTGATGGCATCGTTCCCGAGGAGCTCTTCGCAGTTGGGGGTCTGTTTTGAACAGTCGGTGGCATCGTCACCGAGCTCTCTGAAGCTGGGGCCTTGGTCTGGATCGGTAATGGCATGGGTCCGGATGTGCGCCTCGGTCCCTTGCCCTTTTCTTGGGCCGGGGATGGCACATCCCCTGAGGAACGCTTCCCTCCCGCGACCCTATCCTTGACTGGCGAAAAAGAAGCCTCCAGATCGTCCTGATGGATCATCCCTCCTTTGGGATCACTCCCTGGCGCCTTTCCCTCAACAGGCTCTTTTGCGATCCCCTTGTTCGAGGGTACAAGGATTCCACGCGGCGCAGCAGCGCAAGCCGGTACGGGAGCCGAGCCCGGACCAGAGCCAGGAGAGGGAGTGGGAGCGAGGAGTGGAAGACGCGCTTTTTCGGGCGTGAGATCGAAGCGCACCGTCTTGCCAGGCACTCTTGGATGTCTGCTGCGAAGGCAAGATGGCGGCTTGCGCGCGGTCTTCTAGTCCGCCTGCCTCGCCACGCTCGCATCCTTCACGCTTGCGCCCGTCGTCGTCGAGCCCACGCCCCCTTCACTCGATCTGCGCCCCGTTGTCGTCGTTTTCGTTGTCGTCGTCGTCGTCGTCCTCGCCGCCCCCGCATGCCACAGAGCCTGCTTCATCCCCTTGACGTGCCTATCGAACCCCGTCAGATTGATCTGCAGCTGATTTATCAGCGCGAGCAGCTCCGCGTTGGCGCGCGCGCGCGGGGTCCGCGCGGCGTGCATGTCCTCCTGGAAGGAGAGCTCGGCGGCGAGGTCGAGGGTGTTGCGGAGGGGGGTGGCGGGGTCGGGGGGCAGGGGGGCGGCCATGTTGGAGAGCATGAGGTCGAGCTGGTCGGGGGGAAGGGGGGGGTGCCACTGATATGGGTCGGGGGGTTGCTGAGAATCATCGTCCTGCGGTCCATCCTGTGGTCCATCCCGCGGTCCATCTTGCTGTAGTCTATCTTGCCGTGATCCATCTCGCAGAAGGCGGTCCCGCTGCCGCCGCTCCTCCGCCTCGCCCTCCAGCGTGATGCGCATCGCCTCCCGCCGGAACGCCGTCTCCAGCAGGCCCCTCACCTGCGCCTCGTGCTTGTCGACGAGCCGTATCGTGTTGGGGAGGCTGTTTGCCGCGTCTTCAGATGGGTCGCCCGCGTGGAGAGCGTGCTCGGGCCCGATGGGGACGAACAGGGTGGCTGCGATGCAGACGAACTTGGGGATCGGGGGGACTTCCGGGGGGGTGTCGTTGCTGTGATGATCCCGGTAGCTGGCATTGTCTCTGCTGTTGCTGTTGCTGTTGCTGTTGCTGTCCTTGTTCTTGTCGATGCTGTCATTGCGCTTGCTGCTGTCGTTGCTCTTGTTGCTCTTGTTGCTCTTGTTGCTGCTGCTGCTGTCATCGTCCTTGCTGCCGCTGTCCTTCTTGCTGCTGTCGCAGTTCTCGAGCTTGCCGCTGTCCTTGTTCTTGTTGTCGTTGCTGCCGCTGTCCTTGTCCTTGTTGCTGTTGCTGTTGCTGCCGCTGTCCTTGTTTCTGCTGCTGCTGCTGCTGCTGTCCTTGTTGTTGCTGTCGTGGTGATCGTTGCCGCCGCCGCGAGAATCAACTTCCGCCTCCGAATCAGACTCATCAAGATCCATCGGCGAGTCGCCCCAATCCAATTCCTCCATGTCCACGTCCCTATCCGCGGCCATGTTCAACAAGGCTCGGCCGAAGCGCGGCTAGAGCGCGTGTTTCACAGACATCAATCGGGATGGATGGCTGCTGCGGATGGATGCGTGTGACCGACACACACACTCTAGTACCGCCTCTTCCTCTACCTCTACCTTATGGCACTGGGATAGTACCGCGGCGAGAGAGACGGGAGAAGGCCAAAATAATGGGCGAAATGCGAGAAGTGTGCGGGAGGGCAGGAAGAAGAATCAAGAATTGTGATGACAACTTGGTGAGGAGGCGAATAAGAAGGAAGGAGAAGAGTCGTCCGTCACAAGTCTGAGGGCAATTCGAGCCCTGGATGTCGCGCGGAGGGACACGAGCTAACAAGCAGGATGGATGAGGCGAAGTTGATGACCCGACGACCATCCATCGAGATGCTCATTGCGGAGTGCGGACGAACCTTGGAATCGAGGTCAGAGCAGCATGACGCGGTGCGATACCTGGTATGGATGCTGGGTGTTGGTCATGCTGATGCATTTCGCGGGGCGCCGGGGATGCATCTATCCACCATGGAGTGACGTTCCAACTTGAATGTTCATGTTGGACCTGCTCCAAGTTCAAGGCCGACCTTGAATCCAGGGGTCTGGCTCCTAGGTTCGTACCTCCTAGTAGTGCTACGACTACCACGTTTGCTCAGTCGAGGTGCTAGAGAAAGGCAGTGGAGGTCGGGAGGTGAAGTGGCCGTGGATGATGCTTGGGCATGTTGCACGGAGGGGTCGATGGAGGGGCCTGAGAGATCATTGAGAGGGCCCAGAAGCAGAAGCACAAGCAGAAGCACAAGCAGAAGCACAAGCAGAAGCACAAGCAGAAGCACAAGCAGAAGCACAAGCAGAAGCAAAAGCACCCAGAAGCAAAGCATGCCGTGTATTTCTACAGATCGCAGGACTATCGTGACAACGTCATGTGGAGATGTAAATACTGCTGTACATATGTGTATGCCTAGTCATCATTCCCCCCTCGCTGCAGAGCACTCCCGATGCGAGTAGGGCCTCCAGACGGCTAAGGCCTCGTGCGTGGTGTTTCTGCGTTCATGCAGACCGCAACGGTGTCCACCGGAAAGACGGAAGAGATAGAGCCTCGACGATGTTGCAAATAAGGATTCGGGGAACTCTAGGCCCCAGACATGTGGCGGAGGTAGATGGGAAAAAAGAAAGCCGTGGGAAGCATTGCCCCAAACATGGCGCAGAGATGGTGGTTTCCGAGTGCCCATCCTCTGGAACCAGTATGCTGCGCATGGAGGCTGTTCATTTGACCAGGGGAGGTACATGACCTGTGCCAGGATGGTAGAGGACTAGCCGCGTGGTTTCGGAGCCAAGAGCGGAAGAAGGCTGTGATGAAGAGGTGCGCGCGATTCGCTAGACGAGGAAGCGCGCAGGCTGAACGGGTCGAGATGGATGCGAGAGCGAGAGCGAGAGCGAGAGTATGGATGCGGACGAGTGCCGAAAATGCAGATGCAGTCGTGAATTATCGTTTGAGGGAAGCCAATGATGAGATGGAAGCAGCTAGGTGGGTGGGTAGATACTATGCATGTAGTAGTTGTATGTGTTCATCAGTCGTGTCTGTCTATGGGTTATGTATGTGTATGTCGCTGTCGGGAGGCGCGTGCTGCAGGGCGATGAATGAGAACGGGCATGTGGCGGCAGGTGGCCTTGGTGGGATGGGTGGCAATGTGGTATGAGTGGTACGTGGCATCGAAGATCGCAGGCTTTGGGGAGTGTCTCCTGTAGCTGGGGAGGAGGCCCGATATGTCTTGCTGTTGATGTTGTCGATTTCGTCGTCCAAGGGTCAAGATTTAGGAGTCGGCCCGAGTGTATCCAGAGAGTCCCCCGAGAGTATCGAAAATTTCCCCCCAAGGGTGTGGAATGTGCCCCCAAGAGTGTCGAAATGTCCGGCCGCATATCAAGTGCCAAGAACATTTTCGGGTCTCTTCGGTCCCTATCGAGCAGGGATGACGCGCGAGATGCGTCGCTGGAGCAGCCCCAGTCCGCCCCTGACGAGGTCCTCGAGGCGGCGGTCCCTGCGGCGGCGCATCCAGAGCAGGACGAGGCAAAGGATGGAGGAGTGGACGATGAGGTGCTTGAGGAGGACCCAGGCGAGCCAGCGGATCCAGGCGGCGACGCTGCGCTCCTTGCGGGCCCTCCACTCGCGGCCGGTGGTGATCTGCTCGCGCAGGGCGGCGACCTCGGCGGACAGCTTGGTGAGGGCGTGCTCCATCTTGCGCTGCCAGCGGAAGGTGGCGAACTTGCCGACCTCGAGCTCCTCGTACTCGAGGTCGAGGAGGCGCTGGGATCGCAGCTCGGCTTCGTCCATCTCGCTCATGGGGCTGAGCATCTTCATAGGCCCGCCTTCGTGGGAGTCTCGGTCGCGGTCGCGGTCGCGTAGGTCACGGTCGCGGTCGCGCAGGTCACGGTCGCGGTCGCGCAGGTCTAGGTCGCGGTCGCGGTCGCGGGCGCGTAGGTCTCGGTGATGACTCTGGTTGTGCGAGTGCGAGTGCGAGTGAGAGTGCGAGGAGTGGTGATGGTGGTGGTGATGGCTGCTGCTGTGGGCTTCCGACGACGGACTGGGGACGGTGTCCTTAATCTGGTTCCAGACGAATTCGAGCTCCGTGACGAGCTCTCGGCCATCCCTAGTAGAGAGGAAGCAAAGAGAGAGTGTGAGTCAGATGGAAGGAGAAGAGTAGAGAAACTCAGAAAGAGAGCGCGAGAGAAGGACGGAGAGGAAGGGAATACGGAAAAAGGAAGCAGGGAGGATGTCAGCGGGTCAGCAGCAGATGATGGATGGAGCGAGCCGCCTATGGACCCCCCCCCTGGTCATCGGTCCCTGCGGCGTCTCCTTTTTTTCTCCTGCTATTCCCAAGGGTATTTCTCGAAGGACAAGGACATTGCCAAATTTCCATGGGTAGGGACAAGATCATATTCATCAAGGAGAATTCAGGAAAAAGAAAAAGAGAAAACTCCCCCTGACAGTCATGATCAAGAAGGGGATAAAAGATGAAAAGGGCTGGGATGGTGCTCACGCTGTCTTGGCGTATTTGTGCATCGTCTCGATGAGGGCCTCGACGTATCTCCTCTTGGACTCGGTGCGGCTCAGGCCCTTTTGCGAGTTCCAGGCGTCCCACTTGTCGCGCTCCTTTTGCAGGCTGTCGAAGGTGATGCCGGGCGCAGGCGTGGGCTGCTCCATGACGCCGTCGACGTCGCCCTCCATGGCCTGCTTGTAGAGGCCGTAGAGGCGGAGGCGCTCGCTCGAGGGGGGCCGGGACGCGCCGGTCTTGGGGATCTTCTTGACGGTGTTGAGGGCGTGGACGAAGACTCTATCTAGAGACGGGGGCGGAGGACGTGTGAGCGCGATGTTATTATGGTGATGAGACGTGTGATGATTGTAGTCAACACCGACAGCACCACCACCACCACCACCACCACCACCACCACCAGCTCTACCACCAACGACGGCAACAAGACGGGAACCTCGAAAGGAACGATGATCCGCACCTATTGAGTCGGCCATGGTCCGGGGGGAGAGGGGGGGGGGGAGAGAAAAGAGAGAGAAGAGCGGGAGGAGGAGCAAAAGAGAAGACCCGAGAGCGGGCTAGAAAGAGAGGGAGGGAGAGGGAGACGGAGATTGGAGAGGGCGGAGTACTCGTATGCACTCGTGGGTGCGGTAGTGCTCGTGGAGGACGGCCGGGCTTTCGAGCTCGCACGAGTACTCCGTACGAGTATGTACGATGACTCGTGGGTGGTGTGCCCTGTACTCGCGGCAGCCCGTGCTGACGGTGCCGGCGCTCGTGCTCGTGCTTGTGCTCGTGCTTCGTAGGGGTGGTAGGGAGCTGAACTGAGCCTTGCTTCAGTGGATCGTGCGAGGAAGGATGGAGATGGACGGGGGTGATGGATCGGTGGATGGATCGGTGGATGGATGGGGAGAGGGAGGGAGGAATGGCGTCTACCCCAGCACGGAGCACGCGAGATAAGCCGGTGAGCTGGGGGAGGCGCACATCTGGATATGTGGATGTCGGTACGGGATGTATCGAGAGAAAGAGAATGAAGATCGTACGGAGTACAGGTAGGAAGAATGGAAGACAAAGCTGGAGGAGTCGCTGACTCGTACGAGTACATACGAAGGCAAGGAGCTGGCTATACTCCGTACTTGACGGTCGATCGTCTCGAGGGGGACTTGAACGCCCCCGGCCCACCGCTCAGCAGGCAAGGCGTCGGGGGCCAGGCTCACGTACCGGGGGGGGGGTTCGGCCGTTGGTGTTGATGTCGGGACCGCGGGTTCGGCACGTCGAAGCTGAAGGCCGGTTGTGTGGATGCCAATGGCGTGGTGGTGTTGGGGGAACGATGGGGGGACGTTGGAGGAAGAGGAGGAATTGGGGAACATGAAGAGTTGAGGTTGGAGGTTGGAGGTTGGAGGTTGGAGGTTGGAAGTTGGAAGTTGGAAGTTGGAAGGGAGAAGAGGCCGGAAACGACGGGCGCGTTTGCCATGTACCTGTACCTGGACTGCTTCTCTGCGAGGTCAATGTGTTCCGATCATCTCGGCTCCATTCGGGTGACGCAGCGGACGATGGGTTTCCGTGTCGAGGCTCTGGCTCGCACGAGACGACCAGCCGGTGGATGGGAGCAGGCCGACAAGCGACGATCAATCCAGATGCCGGTGCTGGTGCTGGTGCTGCTGATCGAGCCTCGGCCCAGAGGAAGATGAAGCTGCGGGGAGGGGGCTGGAGCTCCATGACATCAAGATGGACTTGATGGAGCTTCCATGGATCAAATCAGTGGATTTCATACTCCGTAGATGATTGTGGCTGGATCCAGCCTGATCAGGGATGTCCCGGTACAAGTCCACTACCAGCACAGTGTTCAAGCTCTGTACATGTACCGGTACATGTACATACTGGATGTACATGTACGTGCATGTCAATGCCTACATGTACATGTAGATGGGATTGGAAATCCCCCGGACCGACTTCAATCTACAGCGGGGTTAGGGTGTGGCTTGGGCGCGGGGACCCTCTGGACCTGCGGATCTCGGGGCGTCGTTGGCGGGATTAGCGCTCTGGCCAGCGCTCGTCCTGGGGGTTGCAGTGCGAATTCCACTGCGACGACTTGCCGTTGGCCTACCCTGTACATAGTGGAAACGAGCCTCATCCACGATGGACGAGCAGCCGATGTCCATACATGTACATGTATGTTCGTGTTGAGGTCGACGCATTGGATGGATCTAGATGATCTCCGTAGATGGGTGGACTCATGTTGGGGTAGATCACTCGGCTCGTCGAACAACACCAACCAGACGCATGAGGACCTCCCGGCGGCGAGACCCTCGCTTCAGCAAGCGAGAGTCACCGTGGCGGATGCCCGCAGCCAGTCTCGATTCTGGACTTTGGCGACATCAATCCGGGGCGCAGTGCGACCATGGAAGAGACAATACGGAGTAGATCCATCCATCAATGGATGGATCCAAAAAATGGACAGACGGGGAATTGAACCCCGGACCTCTCCCAAGCCGGCCAACTCCACGTTTCCACGTCGATGTCGCGACAATGCTAAGGGAAAATCATACCACTAGACCACCCGCCCGGATGACCGAGATCCATGGGAACTCGGATTGATGCTGCTGCCGCTGTCCCAGACGGACCATGAGCCCTCGCAATCCCCCGCAAGACGAACCCCTTCAACGCCCCTAGACTCTGTTTGGAGATCGAACATGATGTACGAGGTACATTCATGTAGGCGCTCATCCTTGGGAAGGATCCCCATTCCCTGGCGCAGTCTCAAATCCATAGATCAGATCAAGAGGCCCAGCGTCAAAGGCCTAGCGTCTATGCCATCCATGCTGCGAGTCCTCCTTCTTCAAGCCTGCTCCTGCCGCCCCTCCCCCTCCTGGGCTTCCCCCTCCTGGGCCTCCCCCTCCTGGGCCACCGCCTCCCGCGCCTCCATATACTCCCTCTTCTTCTCCTCATACACCCTCATCAGCTTCCGATTCTGCAGCATCGTCTCCGCCGCCTTCTGCCCGGCCTCCTTCTTGTTCAGCGCCGTCCCCACACCCAGCAGCCGCCCTTGCTCGCCCCAGCCATCGAGGTAGAGCCCGATCGAGTACAGCGGCAGCCGCAGGTTCTTGTCCTTCTTCTCGCACGGCAGGTCCCGGTACCGCAGCAGGATGCCCGGCACCACGATCCTCCGTGCGAGCTGCTCCTTTGCGCTCGACGCAGGCGCCATGGCGGATTTGGTGGCCGGTGCTGGCCCCACCGAAACGTCTCCTTCCTTGCTTGCCGCTGCTGCTGTCCCCGTCGCTGCCGTCGTGGACCTCGCTGGTGCTGTCGCTGCCGCCGCCGCCGCCGCCGCCGCCGCCGTCGTCGTCGTCGTCCTATTGCCAACGATCGTGGCCGTCGTCGTCGCCGGCCCCCTCAGCGTCAACGCCGTCCTGCCCTGGTGCTCCGCCCTCCGAATATCCTCCTCGATCGTCTTCCCCCACAGCCCCCTCAGCCAGGCGACCGTCCGCGCCAGGCCCCTCCGCGGATCCGCCAGGATCGCCGCCGCCACGTACGCCTCGAACATGTCCGCCTGCGTCTTCAGCAGGTCCTTGTCGCACGATTTTCCCCGGCCTGGGCCCCGCCCGTCGCTGAAGTCGCCGGGAAGCCGCGCCCACCGCTCCATCCCGTAGTGCCGGAAGTACTCGGCCAGGTTGACGTTGCGCACGAGCCGCTCGCGCAGCTGCGAGCACCGGCCCGAGGGGAGCTGCACGAAGGTCGCGTGGATGAGCGCCGTCGCGATGAGCTCCAGGTACGCGTCGCCGAGCCACTCGAGGCGCTCGTAGCTGAAGCGGAGGCCGAGGCCGGGGTGCGTGAAGGCTTCCTCTGCGAGGCCGGCGTCCAGGATCTCCGGGAGGGGGGGGCGCTCGCGTGGGAGGTCGGAGGAGGACCAGGGGTGGACGGAGATGGAGGATGGGATGGGCGGGCCCTGGTTGGATGACATCTGTGCAATGATATCATCGGAAGCCTCGCCCGCTTCCTCATCCCCATCCTCAGCCTGGTTTTCCCCGGTCGTCAATGGCCGCGAATCACTGCTTGGATGCTCATCATCGAGAGCAGCCACCAGGAGTTGGACAGAAGGTAGAATGTGCTTGCATATCCGGGACAGGCTGGCCTGCGTCCGCGTCTCAGAGAGAGGCGAGGGTGGCGGATGATGCGGCCTTGTGTGAGACGGAGTCCGCGAAACCTGCTTCTTCAAGCTCTGCAAGCACTCAATGAGCTCATCGGCCTTCTCAGCGATCCTCAGCAGAGCCTGCGTCGATTCGTCGACGGGCCCAAGAGAAACGGCCTCGACTTCAAGCTCGCTCTTCGAGGGGCCGTCTGGAGCAATGTTGCGTGTCTTGTGCCTCTTCGAGCTGATCTCGTCAGGGGAGTGCGCGTGCGAGCCCGTTCTCTTGGTCATGTTGGCCCTCAGAGACCCTCCGAGCCGAGTTAATGAGCCGGCAAGTCGACAATTGGAGCACCCTCAAACAAAGGTCAAAATTGCTTTGTGAAACTCCAAGCGAGAAGACAAAGGCATGAACGTGGACGATCTGAAGCTCCATCCCGGGGTCTCAACTTGAAGTTGTTGAAGTTGGACGGAGCCTCGCCCCACCTTGATGCTGACTCATAATCTGTTCCATCGCCATGCATAAATCCTCGTCTTGGACCCAAAATAGACTAGCCTAATACAGAAGGTACGTACATGCAAGATTTATGCCGGGCTCCACAAAAAAATGATGGCGTAAGAAGTCCATTCACCTCCAACGACGTCCCGTCGCGCGGCGCATCATCGAGTTCGACGACGAGCCTCACCTCCCCGTCTTCCCAGCCGACGCCGAATATGTCAAGATGAGTGTCCCTCGAGCGCGGCTACTAGCCTTGATGAAGGTGAGTATCCGAGATGATGATTCAAGCCTTGATTCTTTCTCG
>NIGD01000009.1:611130-633179 GCA_003055185.1 Escovopsis sp. TC
CCCCCCCCCCCCACCTTCTTCCGACTCTTCTGTGTACGAGTAATGTTTCGGACGGCCATCACCCACGCGTGACGAATCGCCCACATCCGCAATGAATGGATACCACCCGGCACAGGGCCCCTACGAATACCCGCCGCCGAGGGAGACGGGCCCGTCCTCCAGCTACAGCAACGGCGACACCGTCATGATGCGCGAGGCAGCGGCCCCGGGGAAACGGCCAGCTAACACTGGTTTGGATGCTAGCGCGTTGGAATACGATAATGTACGTGCCCTCTACTCCCTCCAAAGCATCAGGCGCTCCCCTCAACCGCCCTCTTCGGACCCCTCTCGCGACCACTCCTTTCTCCATCTGCGGCTTCTCCACGGCCTCTCCACCGGAGGCGGCACGCCCGAACTGCAATGGGGACCCGACTGACGACGCGTGCAATAGATGAAGAGCTCTCCCGACGAGCCCCTCGCGAGCTCCGCGCTCGCCGACCTCAAGGACCCGATCCAGGTCCACCTGCTCACCGAGACCGCCCTCTCCGACAGCCAGGACTACCGCATCTTGACCCAGGAAGAGGTCGACAAGCTGAAGAAGCAGTGCCTGCTCTGGGGCCAGCGCGTCGAAATCACAAAGTCCAACCTCGCCATCCAGTCAAAGTACCGCGACGCCGCCGTCTCCATGGCCAAGCTCCACTCCGCTGGGAGGACGGACGACCAGCTCCAGCGCGATGAGGCCTACCAGGAGGTCGGCAAGGAGAGGCAGATCATGGAGCAGAAGTGCGACGAGCTCTCCCGAGAGCTCCTCGACCTCGAGCACCGCCTGCTCGCGCCCCAGCGACGCCTCCTCCAGCACACGGCCGGCATCCTCCAGCTCACCCACAAGGTCTCCAGGAGGAAGGCCCAACAGGCGAGCAGCAGCAGCGGCCAGGCCACCGACCGCCACGGCATGCCCAGCAGCCCCGAGAGCCTCTACACCCTCTCACACAGCCGCGACAGCCTGCCCTTCTTCGGGGACGAGCACCCCTTCGAGGCCCAGGGCCTGTTCCCCCTCAACGAGACCCTCGCCGACTCGCGCCAGCCCCAGAACCAGAAGAACAACGTCATCGACATCCCCATGAGGTCCCCCTCCCGCGGCCAGGACGCCCAGCTGCGCTCCGAGCTCGACGCCGCCCGCGGGGAGAACACCCAGCTCAACGGCGTCATCTCCGAGATGGGCAGGAAGCTCGCCGTCGTCACCGCCGCCCTCCGAGATACCATCATTCGGTTCAACCCGGAGGCCAACGGCGACTACGACGAGCCGACCCCCGCCTCGGCCCTCGCCGGCGCCAAGCCCACCGACTTCCTCCGCGGCCAAGTCGAGTACCTCGAGACCGGGCTCGTCGCTGTACAGGCCGAGCAGGAGGCCGCCCTCAGCAGGCCCGGCAGCCTCATTCGCGGAGGCGGCGCGGCCGGCGAACAGCACCACCACCACCACCAGCAGATCGAGCCCGTGTTGGTCGGCCTGTGGGACAAGATCCAGGCCGGCGTCGCCGAGACGAGGCAGCGCAACGAGGATTACAAGAGGCAGCGCGCCGAGAGGGGCCTCGTGGTGAACGACGACGACGACGACGACGCCCTGGGTGGTCTCGACATGCTCGACGCCTCCGAGGCCTACAGCCTGGTCGCCTTCGCCAGCCGGGTCGAGTGGCTCTACAGGCAGACGACGACCCTTCGGGACCAAAAGTCCGTCCTCAAGCGACAGATCAAGCAGCAGCGCGAGCTCAACAGCCGCTCGGACGCGCAGAAGGACGAGGAGATGGAGAGCACCCGCGAGGAGCTTGACCAGACGCGCGTGCTGCTCGACAGGGCCGAGAAGGACGCCGCCGAGACCCAGGCGATGCTGTCGGAGGCGATGCAGGAACTCCGGGCCGCCAAGGCCGCCGGCGGCGCCGCCGACGACGCCACGCAGGGCGAGCTCCACGCGCGGGGCCAGCGGATCGAGTCGCTACAGAAGGAGCTCGAGGCGCACGCGGCGAGGATAGGGTCCCTCGAGGGCGACCTGCACGAGCGCGGCGCGAGGATGGAGACGCTCGAGAGGGACATCAACGCGCGGGGGCATCGGATCGAGGCCCTGCAAAAGGACGTGCTCACGCGGGGCGCGAGGATCGACATGCTGGAGAAGGAGAGCCAGGCGCGGGGCTGGAAGATAGATTCTCTCGAGGCGGACGCCGAGGATCGCAGCACGAGGATAGAGTCCTTGGAGGCGGACGTCGATGCCCGCAACACGAGGATAGAGTCGCTGGAGGCGGACATCCACGCCCGAAGCACGAGGATAGAGTCCCTCGAGGCCGAGATGTCGTCGCGCGGCGCCGGGGCGCAGTCCTTCGAGGCGGAGATGCAGAAGCGGAGCGAGAGGATTGAGTTCCTGGAGGGCGAGGTGCGGAAGCGCACCGAGCGGATCGAGTTCCTCGAGAGCGAGATCGAGAGCCGCACGGCGCGGATCCAGGGCCTCGAGGCGCAGCTCGCCGGCCTGTCGTCGCAGCGCGAGAACTCGGGCCAGCAGGTCAGCGAGCTCGGCACGCGCCTGCAGGAGGCGTCGCGGGAGCGCGAGCAGGCCGAGGAGGCGGCCCGTACGCTGCAGCAGGAGATCGAGTACAACAAGGCCGACATGCGCGCCAAGGACAAGGAGCTCGCCCAGCGCGAGGAGGAGATGGAGCAGCTCAACATGACGATCGCGGAGCTCAAGACGGAGGTGACGATCGCGCGGGCGGAGCTGGACGGCGCTTACGGGTCCCGTGCAGAGCGCGCGGCGGACGTGGCGGCGCTCAAGAACAACGCCGAGGCGGTGAAGCTGCGAAACCAGGTGGAGCGGCTGAAGAAGGAGCTGGCGGGCACGGTGGCGGACCTAGAGGCCATCACGAAGGAGACGATTGGGGCGGAGCGCGAGCGGCTCGAGCTCGAGACGCGGCTGGATGCGGCGGCGCTGGATCGGGCGGCGCTGGAGGGGGAGCTGGAGCGGGCGCGGAGGCAGGCGGCGGCGCTGCAGGAGGAGCTGGACGGGGAGCGGTTCAAGGTGGGGGGCGCGGGGGCCGCGGGGGGAAGGCCGGGCGGTGCGGGGGCGTCGATGCTGAGCGAGCAGTTCAGGGCGACGATGCGGGAGGAGCGGAAGAAGTTCCAGGAGGACATGAGGGTGAGTGATCGATGCACACTGCTTTGCTTGTCTCATACAGGCTGCGATTCTGGCATACCACGGCCATGCTGCTACGTCCTCTGGAATCATGGTGCTGACAGTTTGCAGGAGGAGCGAGCCAAGATCCGGCGTCTCGAGGAGGAGCTCAACCGCCTGAAGCGAAGTCAGGGCCCGGGCAAGAGCGCGCTCGCGAGATGAGCCGTCGATTGCGGATCGCCATCCCTGATTTGACGCTTCTCTGTATGACCCATGCGTGGCTGGAGTCCAGAAGATGCTCGCGATCGACCTTTGGGACTCGGCGATTTCAGGGGCTCGTTGCAACTGGAGCAATCATTGCGACTGAGCCTTTGCGATCGCGACTACAGCCCCGTGGCTCTCACCTCTCGGCTCTACGTACGACCCCTCGACCCCTCGGCCCCTCGACCCTGCGACCCCTCAACTCTTCGACTCATCCTGGCACGGCCATGGCCATGCCGCGCAAGCGACCCTCCGATCCGACAAGTCCGAGTAGGCTCCACACCGGACCTCTGCGACCCACGACTCTTGCTTTCGTCTCAACACTGCCATGCCGATTCTGCAACTCTGCGACACTGCGATGTCTATATTTCTGCGGTCCCAACCACTGGTCCACAACCGCTCCACAGCCCCGACCCCATGCTTCCCACCCCCGCCAAGTCTTGCCATCTGAAGCCTTTTTTGTATACTACTCTCATCCTTCACGTTTCTCTCATCCCACGCATACCACGTTCATCAAGGTTCATCAAGGTTCATCATTCCACGGCCGTCCTGTACTAATATTCTCTCCCCTATCCTTTATGTCTCGTTTTGTCTCTTCCGCTCGGGGGTATCCCCCACCTGCGCCTTTCTCCCTTCTCTCTTCCAAGTGTCCTCACCCATCTCTCTTCCAGTCGTGCTTCTCCCCATGACCCTCCATTCTCCCCCCCCCCCTCCAGACATGATTATCTTCTTTCCTTCTCGATGTTTTTGGTGTTCGGCAAGAGGACGAATTAGCAAAAGGGGGAACAAAACGATGCCACACGAGAGGCAGGCAGGCAGGGCAACGCCAGCCGCCAAGGATCAAAGAAAAGGGCACGGAGGCCAGATGGGCATAGATAGGGTAGTGCTCGTCTTGATGATTACTATGTACAAAGATCACCTCGCCCCTGGCCATTGGCGTGCTGGACTCCAGGTTGAGTGACTGACTGCGTGATGACCTCGCCCCGGGGATGCCCCTGACCACCTGTGTGGGGACGACAATGCATCATGCATCATGCACCGAGCACCGCGCCGGACCGCACACCGAGTATGCCACTCATCATCCGCGCTCTTGACATCCCGTTGAGCACTTCCTCGAGTCCTCCAGGCAGCACATCTGCGCACTTAGATGTGATGCTAGTAGCAGTACTCAGCACGGAGCATCTCCACGGTGGATTCCTTTGCGGACCTCAAGATCGCCGTTCAAGCTCCACGGAGTGTGGACATCGTTAGAATATTCACACGGTCGCTTGCTGGCAGTCCAGAAAGCATTCTACAGTCAACGGGGTCCATCTCCACAGGTTATCGTGACCAACTCCCCAGTTCAAGGGGACGCCGCTTCCATCAGTCACTCTATTCCCTCAGTGACTCTCATCACTCTCATCACTCACAACCCTCAGCCCTCCCATCACTCACATCACTCACAGCCCTCAGCCCTCCCATCACTCGGACCACTCACACTTCACGTGAAATTCAATCCTCTCTCTTCGATTAATCCCGCCCTCGTCCATCTACACACTATCAAAGCCACAAAGGAAAATGGGAAGAGAAAGAGGAAAAAGAAAAAGGTCAAGAGATCCGGGCAAGCAATCAACACAGAGAAAGGAGATAAAGAAGAAGCCACCCCCGTTGTTCTCCTCGATGCTCGCGAGACGGATGACGTGGACGACGACGAGAGAGAAGTAGGGTGATAGTGTACAATTCTCCAAAAACAACACACTCGCTCTCCGTCTTATCCTGTGCGAACGAACGTCTTCCCCCCTCTATGGAAACTCAAGCCGGGCGCAGTGCGCGCCAATCTTACAATGTGCAAAGGGCGAGACAAAGGAAAGAAGGAAAAAAGATGGCAATCAGAAAGAAAAAAGACTGTCACTCAGCCTGATCCACCCCCCATCTACCTCTCCTGCCCGCGCCCATGGCTGCCGATCATCCGTCGACTGCCTGCCTCACTTCCTACGAAGTTCTCCTTGCCCTTGCTGACACGTCATGATGGCCCCCGACGCCTTCCACCGGCTCTCAAATTCGATCAGAGAAAGGAAAAGGGAACAGGGAAATAAGTGACAGTATGGTGATGATTTGGAGAAATTAGAGTAATTGGATAGACAGGGGGATCTCAAGCCAACCTGGGTACCAGAAAGGGCAGAAAACAAGAGAGGAAGAACCACACAATAAATTTGCATATGCCGACGCCAAATGAATCGAAGCCAACCCTCCCTTTTGCATGTAATGGTCTAGCTCAACTAGAATACCCCTTTGGCGACTCCGGTTTGTTGTCATGCGACATGAGGAGACAACAAACATATTTGGAAAGAGGAAAAGCGGATGGAAATTTGCGATGAAAACCAGCCAGACCAGCTGAGATGGCGATGGATGCGCTGGCCAGTGCCTGATTAGAATGGTGCGGAAAGATTAGGATCTGGATTGCAGAAAGAAGACGGCTTTCGTGGTATTGTTTTTTCGGGCGGGTTGTAGAGATGAGGTCTTCTATCCAGTGGTGGTTTAGTGTCAAAACCATGAAGGAATTAATTTTGGACAAGGGGTATCAATGAGAATGGAAAGTGAAAAGTTTTGAGGTTCGCTTGGTCGAAGACACTGGGGGAGCATATCGGAATGGTCTCAAAGGTCCATCGCAACGTCCTCTGTCGAGTCTTGCACGGACTCGGGCGCGTACACCAGCTGTCCCCAGACCCTCCAGTGCAGGATGCCGAGATGGGCCATTCGGGTCGCCACATCCTCGATGCTCCCTTCGTCGTAGTACTCGCGCGCGGACGCATCCAGATCCCTGTCTCGGCCCTGCTGGGTGTTGCCCTGCACACGGCCGCTGGTGGCGACAGAGAAGAGGGCAACTCCGGAGAGGCCCTTGAATTCTCGCACGCGGCTTCCGAGCTCCGACATCAATCGGCCGTGGAAGGATCGCTCGGCCTCTTGGTAGGCCGCGGACTCGGTCACGAAAAGGGCGCTGGCCAGCTTCTCCTCGAAGGCGGGCAGCATCTCCATCGGGGCGTTGGTGTAGCGGAGGATCTGCAACGCCATGGAGGGGGCGATAGCCTGCCATCTCAACGAAGGTCGTCCACTGGGGTGTGATGACTGCAGGAGGGCGACGAGTGAGTGGTGGAGATTCCGGGCCTTGGCCTTGTTCTCGTGGTCGGGCGCGACGTAGGAAGGGAGGACGAAGGAGTTTCTCGGAGAAGACGACGTGGATCCAGACGGTGTGAAAACAAAGCTAGGGGGCCGCGACGATGTGGGCGGAGTGTTGAAATCGAAAGTCTCGGAAGAGAGAGACTCCATCGATCCCTTGGGACGGACGTAGGACGAAGGGGCAGGGTTGTAGCGCGCGACACGCTCTAAGTCCTCGTACATTCGCATGCACACCTCCAGGTTGATGGCGTCGAGGATGTCGGCCTTTAGCTTGGATATCCTCTCCTCGTCGAAGAGGAAGGTGCTTGGCGTTCGCTTTTCTCCAGCAGAGGGGAGGACGAGGCGGGACAGAGCCTCGAAGAAGACACCCATATCGCCAAAGGAGTGCGCAGAGTGCTCGCTGGCAAATCTCTGCTCCGCGTCTCGGTACCATTGCTTCGCCAGCGTGATGTCCACCTTGCCCGACTCGATTTTCTTGAAGAAGAACTTCTGCTCGAAATGGGTCGTGTCCTCGATCAGGACGGGCCGCAGGCATCGGATCTGGTGGTTGGCCACGTCCAGCTTCATGGCCTCCAGAACGCTCAGCAGGCTTCGCATGCCAGCCACCAGCTCGTCGAGGTCCATATTGCGGTTGCCGTTACTCAACTGGGAGTACATGGTATCGACCCAGTCGTCACGCATCGGCGCACAGTGAGACTTAAGGACCTGTGACAGCCAGAGCGCCAGCTTCTCGAGATCGGCGACGCCCTTGTTGAATTGCTGCATTAGCAGCTCGATGTTGAGACCCTCCTCGAGGAATTGGCGGTCACGTTGGGGGACCAGTGTTTGGATGATCTCCTTGACCGCCTTGAGCAGGAGCGGGAGCGTCCAGTCCTCTCCCTCGGCGTGGTTGGCACAGAAAGTCGGCCGGTCGGTGATGAATTCTGCCAGCTCCTTCTTGAGGGTCCTCCAGAACTGATTCGCCTTCTCCTGCTTCTTGCGTCCCTTTTCGCCGTCGAGATTCGGCCTGAAGTGGAGCTCAGGGTCGTAGTTGATATCATGTCGCAGCTTGGGGTTGTGGATGATCTTGGACACGTCAAGCTCGCTGAGGGTAGCCCGCGTCACGGGTGGTTCCACAGGCCAGGACTGAGGGGCGGACAGCTGGGTTGTCGAGCTCTTGGGGCTTGTTTCAGGAGCAGTGCTCGACATCGTCGAGCGGCTCGAGGGGGCTCGCGATAACGTGGCAGATCGTCGGGATGTGGCTCGAGGCTCGTCGTGGCAGCGTCTGGGAGACACTTGGGCAGTCTCTTGGGCAGCCTCGTCGTTTTGTGTGGTCGACTGGATCTGGACCTCGGGCTCTTGGATTGTCGTTTCAGACTCAGCATTGGGGCATCGGGAGGAAGTCGACAGATTCCTCCTGGATCGCTCCACAGAGCCAGCGCCTCCCTGCTCGGGTATCATCTTGCAGGCGAAACCGGGAATTCTCTTTGATTCTGCAGAGGACAGCGGTGCGGATGACGAGACAGCAAGGTGTGCGTCAACGAAGAAGAAGAAGAGGGCTGTCCCGTGTGTGATGAGTTGTGCTTTGATGCGTAGTTGAGCTCGTCGGACAAACTCAGCAGTAGGATTTTTTCCCCGGCTCTTCACTCTCACTCAGGCTACACCTGTATTCAATTAGTCAAAGCAAATGCCATGAAGCAATCACGCAAGATTGAGCAACTATCAGGTCGATCAGGGGAGGAAAGAAGACGGAAAGGCGCAGCTGGGTCGGCTATTGCAAGGTTTCCTTCATCGGTCTGTGGTAGGCGAGTCTGAGAGGAGGCATGAGGAAAGGGGACAGAGAGGGAAAGGATCAAGGAAATAAAAAAGAAAAGAAAAATAGGAAAATAAACATAGGAAAGAAAAGGGCCAACCGGCCCTCGCATGGATGCTCTGCCGACTCGCACAGTCGCTGGTGGCCATTTCATGTAGGGAGACGCCGTGGTTTGCTTTGTGTATACGTACGGCAGACGGGTAGGTGCTTTGGTGAGCAGCAGGTTCTAGGACAGGGTCGCCAAAGAGGGAGTCTGCGTCGGGAGCAGGATTTTAATGACTCGTGGTTGTGCTTGGTGGTCGTCGAGGCGGGCGAGGAGTGGTCGACGGTGATGCGTGAGATGTGATGAAATGAGGAGGACGCAGCAGTAGGGGGCGGACGACGGAGTGACGGGCAACGCAAGCGACAAACAGCTGGCAAACGGAGGGGATTGGTATAGTAGGAGTGGTAATCGTGGTTGTAGCTGTAGTTGTAGTAGAGACCAAGAGTAAGGCCGAACCCGTTTCGCAGGGGAGGGATCAACGCTCGATGAACGAAAGAGAGCGTGTCGAGTCTGAGGTGGTAGTAGTCGCGACGTCGAGACGGATCGAGACTCTGGAGATGGAGGGCGCACGAGAGAAGAGTGAGAATGTATGTGTGAGGAAGAGAGTGAGGGAGTGAGTGAGAGAATGTGAGAGTGAGTGTGTAAGGAGGAGAGAGAGGATGAAAGAAGAAGGGAGAGGGAGAGAGGAGAAAGAGGAGAGAGAGAGGGGGAGATGGAGAGAGAGAGAGAGAGAGAGAGAGAGAGAGAGAGAGAGAGAGAGACTAGAGAGAGGAGAAGAGAATGAGGAGGACGAGGGGATTCGGAGATCAAACAAAGAGAAGGAGGAGAAGAAAAGAGAAAGAGGAAGGGGGAAAAAAGGAGAGACTAAAACATTGGGAAAGGAAGGGGTGGGTTGGATATGTATACGGAGTACGGAGTATTAGCGGCAGGCACGAAGGATAAGCATTGGCGCAGCGAGGAAGGAGCGGCCGGAGGCGGTTTCTGGCGCCAGGAGACCGCCGGGGAAAGAGCGACAGGGAGTCGGAACCTAAAAAAAAAAAATTAAAAAAAAGGCAGCGGCGAAGGAGAGGGACGGCGTTGCGTGAATGAGTGAGCGACGAAGGGTGAGAGGGAGAAAAGGAGCCAAAAGGCGAGACCCTGAACTTGCTTAGCCCCCAGGCCCAGGTCGGACTGACACCACCTTTGCAGACGCACTTGGCGTGAGATGGTGGTGGTGGGAACGGATGGTAGTGTCGGTGGTGGTGGAGGGGGAAAAGACTCGGGAGGTGCAGTGGTGAGGGTGGTGAGCAGCCGGGTACGGAGGACGGAGAACGGAGAGGTACGGAGAACTTGTACTCCGCACAGTGAGGGCACCAGCACACATCAATTCCATTGCCATTGATCCATCCAATGGCCCCTGGCTCAGGGAGGGCGGAGGGAGTTGCCTCGACGCTTGAGTCGCGCCTACTAGTACGGAGTACGGAGTAGTAGTGCCGCCTCTAGCAACAGCCTTGGGGCGCTGCCGAGGGTGCGCCCGGTACGGAGTATCGAGAACATCTGCATGGCGTCCCATTTGTGTGGGAGGGGAAGTACAGCTACTCTCCGTGGCCTGTGGCTCCCCGCCCGCCGCCGCCCCCTTCCCCCCTCTTCCTTCCTTCCCTCTCGGTGATGCCTGCGTGCCTCCTCCCCCAAAGGGGCAGGGAGGCGGTAGGCACGGCAGGAGGCACTGACTTGTGCGGACCATTGTGCAGGCGTGCCTTGACTAGCGTTGGTACGGAGCAGTACAGCGAGGCACTGCGCTCCGTGCCTCGGAGAATGGAGACCCGGTACCTCGTGTGGCGGGACGAGTTTTCTCTCCCTCAACCTGGGGGTACGAGTACAATTAGTACGAGTACTACTCCGTACTCCGTACTACGGAGTAGTAGGGAGTAGTAGTACTCCGTAGTAGCGACTGTCTCTCTAGTACTTGGGTGTCCCCCCCTTCCGACCGGGCTGGCACCCGGCGAGGCGTGTGGGATGCGGGACGCTAGCACGGAGTACGGACCGCGGCGAAAGTCAAGATGGAGGACGCATCCAGACTGGATGATTCGGATCTATTGGGCTCCATTTTCAATCTGCCTCCCCCGGGAGGCCGAGTCGCAGAAGGTGACGGGATGGAGGGGAGGCACGGGCGCCGCCCCAACGGGAGACCACGACGAGCTGTGCCAACTTGAATGCATCATGGCAGTGGAGCAATGGATCCATCGCCTCACGAGTACCTCCAAGTACAAGCGCCGGTAGCTTCAAGTTTTCGCGATCCATTCAAGTTGCCATTGGATGGATCCGCGCCTGCCAGTCGGCCTGTGCCGGAAGGAGCGCCGCAAGAACAGGAGGAGGAGGGGAAGGAGCAGACGGGAGCCAGGAGGAGCAGCATGAGGAGAAGGCGAAGGAGAAGGCGAAGGAGAAGGCGAAGGAGAAGGAGAAGGAGAAGGAGGAGCCGAGCGGAGAGGCACCTGCTCCGTACACCGGGCTCCTCATCCCCCCAGAAAGCGAAAGAGCGTCCCTTGGCGCATGCCGACTGCCACCTCCAAATGAATGCGCCCTCTCCGACGTCCAAGCCATCCAATGGACTGAAGTGGGAAGAGGCATTCGTACCGGTACATCGCCCTTGTGAGAGTACCTGCCATGGGTCGGCACCTGTTTCGGAGCGCGGAAGCAGGGGACGAGCCGAGCGGTCGATGTACCGGTACAGGGCCGAGGGACTTGCGGCGCGACAGAGATGCCTCCACATGGCGCAATACTACTGCACAGCCACACAAACGGCGCAGGTACTCCGTACTTGTGCGAGTGCTCCGTACTACGGAGTACGGAGTAGTACTGGACGCAATCACTGGACCCAAGCGGTGTGATGATTCAGCAAGCCAACTTTCGGCCCAGCCACATCCACAGCCACAGCCACAGCCACAGCCACAGCCCAAGCCATGCGCACATTCCCAGATCCTTCCATAGCAAAGGCGCAAGCCGCTGGCATTCGATCCATTGGATTGATCCATCTCCATCAACTGGATTGGAATGGATCCAAAGATCATGGATTTGTTGTCTTCTCCTCGATCCATCCACCAAGTGGCATACTCCTGAGGAATAGTCCTGGCCACAGCCCGTCCGCTACAGCGCACCCTCCCCCCCCTCCTCCTCCTCGTACAAGTACTCGTACGAGTACTCGTACAGGGACAGGGAGGCGTTGGCAGGGCCTCCTCGCGCCTGGACCGCTCATCCACCCATCCAGCACGATCCTCTCACCCGCTGGGCCTGCAATCTTGGGGGCACGAATCGCGTCGTGCCTGGCGGGCATTCCCTGAGCTGGGTCGATCCCGGACGGATCCACGACACGCTCTCGCCCCCTCCCTTCCACTCCTCTTCTGCTTGCTTCTCCTGCTCATCGTCCTCCTCTTCCACCATCCATCCTCGCATGGTCTCATTCCGTCAACGTGGGCGGGGCTCGGCAAGGCCACGCATTGGACATCTTCCCTGGTTGGACGTGGCCCTCCAGCGAGCAAGCGAGAGAGGGTGTCATCTTACGGAGGGCCCCAAGCAGCCCGCGCGACAACATGCCTCCTCTGCCCTCTTTCGGTAGACATCCAATGTATGGAGGCCGGAGAGTGCGGTATTCATACCCCGTATCCCATGGAGACCTCATATCATCCGCGTCTCCTGTCTCCTGCCAATGAAATGAACGCTGACGCACCCATCTTACCCGTCCCATCCTCGGACAGCTGAACGAGTACAGGGCGATGCGGAAACATGCCACACGTCAACAAGAGCGTCATGACGAATTGGGCGGCTCTACGGAGTATAACTTCCATGACGCTGGGCACTGCCCGGTTTGGAATTGGCCGTCATCGCGAGTCCGTCGTCCCATGGCACCCATCTCGGTGGATGCAGGCCTCCTTGACGACGTCTGAGGACTCCATCAAGACTCTCCCTGAAGAGCACACTACGGTGTCCTCCTCGTACGAGTACGAATCGCCTTGAGTACCGCACTGACAGGTCCGGGTACGAGCACTCGTGCTTGTACGAGTACGGGTAGGCATCTCGTCTACGGAGTACCTCTTGCTCTGCTGGCTGAGTCCGAACGAGGCGTGATGACGGACACCTGAATCGAAAACACCCCGAGACCGCAGCGCTGTGTGTACTCCATACTCCGTACAGACGCCATAGTACGGAGTACAGACTACGGACATTGGTGGCTCCAGGTAAGGTGCGGAATGGGATGACCTCTCTGCACGGAGTACTTGTACGAGCACGAGTACGTACGAGTACATACGAACTGGCAAAGCCCAGGCCCTTCGTATCGAGCAAAGCTGACCTGGCTTCATGTCCAGAAGCGCCTCGAACAAGATTTGGCCCAGGGATACGGAGTACGGAGTATCACATCACATCTTGGATCACAGCCCGCAACGGACGAGATCATGTGATGACGAGCAACGTCGTCCGGCGTCTTCACAGACAGCATCCAGTACGGGTATGAGTGCTTGTGCTCTGTACTCCCGCATATCGACAGCAGGCTCGCACACACCCACCTACGAGTACGGAGTACTCACTCCCTCACTCACTCCCTCACACGAACGAATCTTCGCGCCCACAAGTGCAACTCCCAGCCCCTGCTGGCTGAGCGCCTTCCCCACACGAGTACTCGTACAAGTTTCCCCGGAGAGTCGACGTGACCCCATCGCCCACCTGGGTCGTCGTCGAGCGGGACCGGAGCGCGCACAGGACCAGCCATGGATGCCTCAATATCTGACGCGTGGTGAGATTACAACACATCGCAGCTCGTGTCGATGGACGGAGTTCTCTGTGCCGTGCGAGTGCGGGTACCAGCCGACCGAGCTTGCTACTCGTCCTGACCTCCTCAGAGCACCTACGGAGTACTCCTACTTCTCCTCGTACGAGTGAGTCTGGACATACCTGCCTGTATCCCGCACGGCTGGTACGGTGCCGTACGATGGACGCCAGGACCTGCGTCCGCCTGGGTCTCGAGTTGGACCAAGTGCATCGCTGATCACACGCTTCTCATCCTGTCTCGGCGCTCACGACGGAAGTCCCGTCCTCACGATTCGTGTACTTGTACGGAGTACGGAGTACGGAGTATGGAGTACCCCTTACTCCGTACGACTTCTCCTACTCATACGAGTACTCGTGCTCGTACCTGTACTCGTACACGGCGGACGGGGCTCTCAGCGGGAGACGAGCGTTCCAACATGCAGACAAGTCAGCCAGGTCTCCGTACAAGTATGTGTGCCTGACGAGTACGGAGCATACCGGTACGTGATCCATGAGCAGCAACTTGGATGGCCAGGCCAGGTTCCGGACGTCCTCAAGTATCGATACCTCGGGTTGCGGGTCTCTGGATCCCTGTCTCCCGACAGATTACCAGTCACTTTCGGTCCCTTGCGCGTGGCGCCGGGGGTTCCCCCCCTGGATTGCTCCCTCTGAGACCCCATCCCCTTCTTTCCCCCCCCCCACACTGACCAGGGGAAGGGGGGAGGGGAGGGTGTAGGGGGGCGCTCGCGCTGGGAGGGGGGAGGACCCTTTATATTGTGTCTGGAGATCCATTCATCTATCCCGACTCCTGTTCATCACGACTGTGGATCCGAGCTTTCTTCGCTATTGGGATCCAGCGCGATCAGCATTCCATCCTGAGCCTGCGCGTCTGCGCTCGAGCGCTGCATCATGCCATAGCTGCCATCATGACAGGCCAGGAGTGGACAGACAGCACAGGACAGCATACGAGTACGGGAAGGATGTGGCCAGGAACTCTTCGCATCGGATTCGACATTGTTCCGATCCCTTCCTCGAGCGGGAGAACACCCTTGCATGTCTCTGCTGCAAGCCACTCCGTCCCTCGAGGAGCAGCATTTTCGCGTGCGAGAGAGATCCCGTCCGGGGGCTCGACACCGCTGGAATCGCGGCATGCATCGATCATAGCCCATGCCCGGGCATCTATTATCTGGAAACAGTACGAGTACGGAGTACACCATACGGAATACTCGTACCCGTGCTCGGGCTCATAGCACTCCGTGATCACCCGCACGATCTCATAGGAAGAATCGACAGAAGGAGGGGGGAAAAGAGGGGGGCAGGATGGTTTGGAGGAGCTCTTTTATCTCATGTCCGCCATCGCCGTGGTGATGGGACAGCGATCGGGTGCTTGGCAAGCATGCCAGCGTAGAGCAGGCCTGCCAGCATACGAGGTACACCAACCCAGCCCGCCAGGAATGCAAACAACGCCCAACCCGTCCGCGGGCGCATCACGTCCGGGGCGCCGTGCTCCCGTCACGGGCGACTTTCTGTTTGCCTTGCCACGCGGTGCATAGCAGTCGTTGAATCCATCTCAGCAGGCGAAGTGCCCAGATGAGATGCGAGGGCGACGGCGAGTACAAGTATTCCTCAGTGTACTCCGTACTGCGGAGGAATGGATCCATGTACTGCATGCTATCCACTCGGAGGCCGCCGTCTCGCAGGCTCTCTGTCCAGCTCCTTTGGCCTCACACATGACAATTACCTGGGGCACAGTCCACGGATTCGTCCGAGAGGCCTCTGGCATGGCGGCGTGGCGGGACAGGTGCGTGATGGATGCGTCAAGCTGCACGAGTCGCAGCTTGCACCGAGAGGTTCTCCAGACACCGAGGTGAAGCTCCATCATGACCAAGTACGGATCCCGGAGCACAGGGCAGGAGACTGCGACTTCATCCGATACAGAGGATGCCGCCGCCTTCTATATTTACCCTCGACGTCATCCACTGCCGCGTCGTCTCATGGCGTGCCTCGAACGAGTTCCACCGCAAGTATGTACGAGCACTCCGTGTCGATTGTACATACGAGTGCTACTACTCCGTACTCGCACTCGTTCGCGAACGCCGTCGACCGGCAGTGAGCGCCAGGGGAGCTATCGCCGGCACGCCTACAGACAGAGATCCATATGCCAGTCCCCAGACGGAGTATCTCTTCGGAGTACGTACGAGTTCGTTGACTCAAGATCTACCATTTGAAGCGTGGGCACTTGCAGCGCTTGGTACGGAGGACTCCGCAGGCAAAGCGGGATCCCTCCATGCAGGCCGTTGCAAGTTGCCGTTTCAGGAAATATACGGGATGCGCTATCGGCGCGGGCGCTGCCGGGCGCGGTCCTCGGGTGCTGCTGCGGACGGGATAGGAAGTCGGCTCTACCCCGATGGAGCGGAGGATTTTGCTCGGGCCGGGATGGGGCGAGTCGTGCTCGTTTGCGTCCTCGAAATACTCAAGGTAGGCGATTTGGGGAGAGATCCACGGGATCGCCTTGTGTTCAAAGTCTGAGGGCAGCTTGTCCATGGCTCGCTGCGAGGAAGGGATCCCGGGCCGGTGGTGCGGCCTGGCCCGAAGATGCGAATCGGGGCATCGGCTCTCCCCGTCTTGGATGCTGTGCCTCGTTCCATTCCCACGAGATGCCTCATCCAAACTTGATCGGGATACGGGTACATACGTGCTCCGCGCCCTTCACGCATTGCCTGTCCCGATCCATGCCCACCCACTCCCTCTCTTGGATGCGTCCCCAGCCTTGGATGGCAAGATTTCCAGCTTGAACCCTCAAGATGCAGCTCAAGCTTCAGGGCTGTCGACACACGATGATGCGGACGCCGCGCTGGCATTGTGGCTTGCTAACCTCAGCACGATGCCGTGAGTGAGATCCATCAAACCATGACGGATGACGGGGCACAACCTGTCGCATCCGATGGAGCATAAGGTTCCGATGAGGATGATGATGGGCCAAAGGAGAGAGCCAACTCTCGACATCACGATGCAGACAGCTGTGAGCATCCAGCCCCGTCAAGGTGAAGCCGGTGAGCAAAACCCCCCACCAAATGATGACGGAGCGACATGCGGAGTACTCCGTACGGAGTACGGAGTACGGAGAGTAGAATCCCCCACACGCAACGGCGCGGTGCGGTGCTGGGACATCAGCAGTAGGAAACGAAGAGGAGGCCCGTCCCCCCACGGCTTCGAGGCTAAAACGCGACGGCGCCCGCCGCATCTCGGCCCCCTCCCCTACCGCGGATCCGCGTCTCAGTGCCGTAACAGGGGTGGCTGAGGAGCGAAAAATAAAATTTGGGTATGGCATTAGGCGCATGGCTGCACACCATCGCCGCCGTCGTCGCCATCACCGCCATGTAATCTGTACATCGTACGGAGTACGGAGTACCTGTACCCCAAATGAGTAGTACTCTTTGTATACCCCGTCTACCCCGTCAATACTCCGTACAGAAAGAGTGGTAGTATCAGCACGGGGTTCGGCAACGTCCCATACAAGCACGGTGGAGACGGCACTCCGACCGGCGTGAGGGGGGCCATCAGCCGAACGAAAGCCGTCGACGGCGTTGGGAGAAGGAGGGGGGAACGGTAAGGCACATACGGAGTACTCCGTAAGTACTTGGGAGAGAGGAACTTTACTTGTTGAGAGGGTGAGGAGACCGCCCGGCCTCCCCCTCACAGGCACGCCCGCAACGGCGCCTCGCCGTGCCGCGCGCCCTGCGCACCGTCTTTTCGAGCTCGCGGATGCGTCCGAGGCGCATCACCCCATGCCATGGTGAGCCGCCACGGCAGGACTCCCGGTTTTCAGCCCATCGAGGCCGCATCTACTCCGTAGAGTAGGAGTTCTCCGAGTACTCCGTAGTACTCCGTATCCATGGGCAATTGCCGAGGCTCGGCCCTCGGCAGGCAGCCGTTTTTTCTCTTCCGGGCATTTCCTCGACATGTCTATGGCATGATATTGTGGTTGTCGACTCCTGGTGACGGCGCAAGCTGGGACATCCCAAGCAGCGATGTGAGCATCGTACTCGTACGGAGTACGAGTACCAGTACTGCACGGATCCATGGCGTCGATCGTTCACTTTGTTTCTTGCTGCGTGCTGCGTGCTGCGTGCTGCGTGCTGCGTGCTGCGTGCTGCGTGCTGCGTGCTGCTTGCTGCTTGCTTCTTGCGTCTTGCTTCTTGCGTCTTGCTTCCTGCGTCTTGCTTCCTGGTTTCATGCTTGCGGTGCCGCGACCCGGTGGTTGTTTCCCGCCTCCGCCATGCCGAGGGCGTCTTCCTCACCGCACTCCGCAACCGCAATGGGGCAAAACGAGCCCGGCCACCGACGGCGCGGCACGCATTCTCCGCATGGATCCTCGCCTCCTTGGTGGCCCCGTGGTGCCCGCAGCACGGAGTCTGTCCAAAGTACGGTCAGGAGTCCCGGAGCCCAGCTCGGCACTCTTGACCGTATGATGATGCTCCCTTGCTTGCTGCAAAGCCGTCGAATGCTCGGGCAAGCTTGCTGTCCGATCCGTGTTCCTGGCGACGCGACGGGTTAGCTGGATCATGGGAGCGAGGCCAGCTTGCACAGACCTATGCTCGGGAGGCCCCCAGCCCATCCCGTCCGGCCGGTAAGCCAGCTCATACGGAGCACATATTCCGTACATACATACGTCCGGGGACGGCGCACGATCCGGAGATGAGAAATCGAGGCAGTGCCTGATTTGGCCTGGCCTGTCGACTCCCCTGGAGCTGGAGACGGGCCTTCAGCTTCCCCAGACACGGCGTCTGGAGTTTGACACCATCACGATTCCAATGGACACGCACTCGTGATCCATCCCCGTCTCTGGATGCCTCGATGGAATGCACCCGGCTTACTAAGTACTTGGAATGGACAGATCGCCACTGCAGTCGGCTCGGGATATGGGCAGGAGCGGCCTGGAGGCAGCCGATCTCCTCCTTCCCATCCCCTTCCCATCCCCTTCCTGCGATGCCTCATTCCTCCCCTCCTTCCCTCCTTCCCTGCGATCCTGCGATCCTGCGACGTGGCGTCCTCCGGCCTATCGCGTCTCGCGAATCAGCGGCGCCGGTCGCGGCCCGGGAAGGCACAACGCGGGAAGGCTCTTGCTCTTTGCGGACGGGTGGACGCTCATGTGGACGCTCGCGCGCGGGTGCGCCTCCCCAGAGAGGTGCGTCGTGCCTTCCTCCTGAGTTCTCGGGGCAGGCGCGAGTGCGACGACGCGCAAGAGCGACCGCGGCTCGCGCCTTCCACGGGGCATCGCCGCAGGTTCCATGCTCTGTACAGTGTCGGATTGTTCATGCACGGTGCAGCCATACCTCTGCCTCGTCTCGATGCCTTCATCCACCCGTAGATCCATCCATCCATGGCTTCCTTCGTCTTGACTTGAGCTCCATCCATTCATCTACCTACTACCTCTATCTGTCCATCTATGCAAGCTGCAGAATGCACCGGGCGAAAGCCTTCACGGCGGAGTGGGACGCTCCCGCGCACACAATCTCGTGACCCGATCCGACTCACTGTGCCCAACAATCCTCAATCCAATCCCTCCGATGGAAGGGTCCATGGGAACTGACTCTCTCTTGAGCCTGTGGAATGCACTGCAATGCAGCACCACTGGCACGCGAGGCCGCGCGCTGGATTGCTCATGGCAGTGCGCCTGTCGTCCCCGGGCAGGCCAGGAAGAGAAGAGAAGAGAAGAGAAGAGAAGAGAAGAAGAACACGATGGAACGCAATGTACGATGACGACCCTCATGCAGCTCGATGGACTCACGCAGCACACGCAATCCTCGTCGGCTTGTGGGGGACGCCAGCACTGTTGGGTTAAGTCCCTCGTCTCCTCATCGACAAATGTGATCGCTGTCCCTTGAGGAGAGTCAGTACGACCCTACTACAAGTACCGGTAGGTATGCTCTGAGTACGGAGCACTTTGGAGCACTTCGCTCTACAAGACCCGAGGTGACGGCATCTCCAACCCCCAATGAGGCTCTCCGCCCACTCGTGCTAATCCTGGACCAGGCCGGCCCGGCGAAGATGGCGCTGTTTGTGCCCCTCCCTGGGAATCCCTCGGGATGCGGAGCAACGCTGGGGCAAATCCCGAGGCAACCGAGCTATCGCTGCGGGCTCTGCTGAGGCGAGGCGGGTCCGGGCTTGCCGTGTTTCCACCCACCATCAGCATCTCCGACGGGGGCAGCAGCAGCAGCAGCAGCAGCAGCAGGATGCTCAAGCCCGTGTCCGCATGAGGCACGGAGGAGGCACGGAGGACGCAAGTACGCTGTACTCGTACGCACTCGCACAACGTGCGGAATCCTCCAGTGCCTTGTGCCCTGTACGAGCTCGATTCCTACGGGTAGTACGGAGTACGGAGTACTCCGTACTGGCACTCCTCCTTTCCCTCCGTCCCTGGTGGGAGGGCGAGCAACATGGAGGCGGCGTGGTCATGCAGTGGAACCAAGGTCGCCACAGGGCGTCGGGAGGTGTCGCGGACGTCGGACTTCGGAGCGAGGGCCCGCGTCAAGAACCGACAGGCGGCGCTCGACCGAGGCCGCCGGCCCGTTGGATCCAAATTGATGCATCAAAGAGATTGATCGATCCGCCCGTCCCATATCCCAACAAAAGGCGATCCCCTCGTGCCATTCCTTGTTTCAGGAGCCCGGAGGGGTCCAGCTTCATCATGGCGACCGGAGGCGGCAGGTTGCTCCAGGTCGCCCAACGTCTGATTCGCTCCCTCCATCCTGGCAGTCCGGATGCATACATTGACCACCCTTGGGCTTCTTTGTTGACTTCTTCTTGATCTTCTTCTTCTTCTTCGTCTTCTTCTTGAAAATTCTCGCCCAGTGTTCGAGGTGCTTCGGCGCCGTCATGCTTCGCTCGAGCTCGCGCAGATCGTGACTCCTCAGCCGTTGACTACCATGAAGTCATGTCCATTGCAACCGAGTCAGGACGAGTCACGGGGAATACTCTCGATCATGACATTGTCAGACTCTGGAGCCCAGTTCGGCAGAGACGCCAGAAGGTCTCGCAAGCCAATGCATGCGAGGCGCGCCACGATCCATCGACGCACATGGGATCGCTTCCAGTCTAGCATGCACTGGGCAGGAGATGCAACTTCCTGACCCATCCTTCATGAGCCATCGGGATCATCATGTCGCCTTGATCGAGCGGCCCCCCGGGGCATGGAAGCAAGCTAGAAGGAGGGTCGAATGCATGGAAGAATAGGGTCCCCCCGACCCTCGACGACAGTCACAATACTCGCAGAATCCCCACCTTGTGATGGCCGGGGCATCGAGTGACCGATTCGGGTCCCCTCCCCCGGGCGGGAGATTGATCACATTCGAGCCTCGGCGCTTCCGCCACGACAGATACATAGACAGGCCAGCTGGGTTCTCGACTCGTATCGTGCGTCGAGACCATTCCCATGTGTTCTCATCATCGCTGTCAGACCGGACGCCCGGCATGCCAAGTCTGCTTGCATACAGACTCCTTCCACGGCCTCGAAGCGCAGTCGATTGGCCGGCGTCAACCTCGGCCCGCCATCGATGTCCGACGTCCTATGAGTCGCCCGGTGGTTGCCCATGCGCATCACTTTAGATCCAACCTACCACCTTGGACTGCAAGTATTGAACGGGCAACTTGCGCGGATCACGCCTGATCATCATGGTGGTATCCATGTGTCCACATGCCGTTCGCGAATGCGGTCGAGGCCGGTGGACAGTGAACACCACTACCGGCCCGCTGCCCCCCCTCCTTCACATCTTTTTGCTTGCCTCTGCTTGCCTTTGCTTGCCATGGGTGCCTCACGTCATTGATTCGCACGAATCGTCCACCATCGGGACAGAGCCTTTGTTGACTGATCACTCGTCTCTGACCATGCCAAGGCCACACCTGGCCCCCTACATGCCTTCCTATTCGTGCATTTTGCACGATGCTCTTGTCGACTCTCTGATAGCATCCGATGCTCCTGCTCGTAGAGCAAACAAGTCATGCGGATTTGTCTGGCAAGGGAAAGTGTGTTGCGATGGAGAGTTTGTTTTGTGGTTGCAGTTCTTGAAAGGATGGTATGTTGTATGTCTGTTTCGCATGCAAGAGGTGGGATGGTTATCACCGAGTCTTGTGCGATGGTGATAGGCGCGATGGAGGGAAGTACGTGCGGGGATGGGGGGGCGGGAGGGTAGCAAAGGGGGAAAAGGAGCAGCAACAGCAACAGCAACAGCAACAGCAAGGGCAAGGGCAAGGGAAAGGAAGACGAGAAAGCACAAGAGTTGGCGGTGCTCCGTACGACACATCGTTCGTCGAGGCTCCGATCCGGCACCTAGCAACCACGAATGCCGATCCCGGTATTCGATCTGCCCGTCTGATCGGAGTGTGAGGAGTCTAGGGGTAGGAGGAGATTGAGGTGTATACCACCTCCGCATCACAGATCAGGCATTAGCCCTTGCGTGGCGGCGGGGAAACCTGGTCTTGGCCTGCGAAAGAGCCTCAGCGTTGATCCATGGGCGCTTATCGCGGGCTCTGCCGACGGCGAGTTCGCAGTAAGTGAGTACTCTACACACATAGACTCATCTTATTGTGGTGTCTCCCTGTAGCTGTCCTCTCATACACGTCCAGTCGTCCCATTCCCATTTGAGTCTGTGAAAGAGGCTGTGCGAGTTATGGAGGGATTCAGGAAGATGTCTCGCTGAGTTACGTGCACCGGTGTTGATATATGTACGGAGTACTCCGTATAGCAGTTGGAGGTCAGGTCTTACGGGCTCCTTCGGGACAAAATAAATGCGTGTAGACGTAGAACGTGGTAGTCAAGTCACAGCGTGGGATGTTCACTCATGGATCATCTCATTTTGGGGAGAAGATATAAGGAGGGGGGGGGGCGC
>NIGD01000009.1:664221-686413 GCA_003055185.1 Escovopsis sp. TC
CAGTTAAACCTCGCGCACACCCCCCCACCCGTTGCACCGCCCGTCCGCCAACCCCCCCCCCCACCCCCCCCAGCCGCATCCTCTTCGCCTGGGAAAATCCCCAAGTCCCCGTCGACGAAGTCCTCAACGACATCCTCCGCGCCTTCCACCACCCCTCCCTCCGCGACGACCACGTCCAAATCCAGCGCGAAATGTTCCTCACCGTCAAGCGCTGGGCCGACGAGCATCCCCGCCGCCACCTCCTCGACGACCTCCTCTCCTCCGAGTCCGTCCGCCTGGGCCGCAACCACGTCCTCAAAGACGGCGACAAGTCCCACCCCCAGTCCCGCGCCCTCGGCGGGCCCCCCGGAGGCTGTGGCCACTCCCATCCGCACGCCGACGCGCTTCTCGCGCGTGAAGCCGCCGCGGCACCGGGTCACGGGAAAGTTGCGGGCTCGCTGTGGTCCCAGGTCAAGTCGAGGGACTTGGCGTCTTTGGAGGGTAGGGATGGTGATCCGAAGATCGGATATGCGGGGCATGCGTCTGCGGGGGCGGGGACGGCGGGAGGCTATCGATATGCGCATGGGGAGTTTGCGCAAGCGGGGTCGTATGCCCATCAGCAGCAGCAGCAGCAGCAGCAGCAGTCGGGGTATGGGGGGTATGGGCACCAGCAGCAGCCGGCGTACCAGCAGGGAGGTGGAGGGTACGGCCAGCCTGCTACGGGGCATGGGAGCCAGGGGTACTACACGCCGCCGCCGCCGCAGCAGCAGCAGCAGTATGCGGGGTCTCATCAGCAGGGTCACCATGCGAGTTATCAGGGGAACGGGCACGCGGCCGAGTTCTACGCGCAGCAGCAGCAGCCTCCCTGGGACCCCTACCGGCAGAACCACTACTGAAGAAGGGCCTTCCCACGGACTTTTGGGCACCCTCATACGATACACACGACACAGTCTGGATACACGAATCACCACATAGAAAAGTGGATAGATCTGGGGATGGTGGACGAGAGAAAGCACATCACGACCCCACACGCTATATATTACATGACATGTACTCTCTCTGCATATGCGCCGGATGTGCCCGTCCGTCCACACGAGTGCCAGTGTGTGACACCAACGTCATGATGAGATCCGGTGATATTGACCTGCCCTGATGCTGCCTGCCGTCAAATGCTCCACCTCATCTTGGCCCGGGAGACGGGCACGTACGGCGCCTGGTCATGTAAAAGCATCCCATGCCATCCAACTCCTTCTCCGCGCTATGCAACAGGAATGAGAACCCATCGTGACCGCCGTCTATGCCGCAGGAAAGAGAGAAGGAAAGTAGAAAGAGAAAGGAGAAGTGGTACCAGAATAGAAAGATGACGCCTCTAGAAATTATTGGCGTGACCCATAAGAAGTGAAGAAAAGAGGGGAAAGACGTGGGTTCGAGAGGAGGACGTATGAAGACGTCGGCAAATAGGACAAAGATAGGGAAAGGAAGAGAACGGGGACGATGACCCCTATCGAAGCGTCCGTCGCGGGTCCTGGGCTTCCGCCCTCCTCATATCGCGCATCTCCTTGGTGCCCAGGCTGCCCAGCCCGCCCTCGGACCTGCGCTCCCATCCGCCGAGCCTGACGACCTGGCACGTAGCATTGTCCCCATCGTCCGACACCTCCGTCGCGTACTCGACGACCCGTCTCGCCCCCTCCTCCGGCGTCTTGGCCTCCTTGACCACATCCACGATCTCCTGGTCCGACAGCGCGCCCGACACCCCATCGGTCATGAGCACCAGGAACGAGTACTGCGCGGGGCCCATCTCCGCGCGCGCAATCTCCGGCTCGGCGCTCACCCCGATGCGCTTGCTCTTGATGTCCCCGAAGGCGCGGCTGTTCGCCAGCCCCGCGATGCGCTCCTCGCCAAAGCTGTCGCCCGAGACCATCGAGCACCCCGCCGGCGCGTACTTGCGCAGGCGGGAGCTCTCCCGCGGCGTGCCGGGGTGGTGGTTCGACGTGAGCGGGAGGGCGAGGCCCGTGGCGGTCTGGCACAGGAGCACGCGGCTGTCGCCGACGTGCGCGACGACGAGGGTCGAGTGCGCGCCCGGGTGCCAGAAGGGCACGGCGGTGGGGGTGGAGATGAGGGCGACGGAGGCGGTGGAGCCGCCTTTGAAGCGGGTGGCGCCGCCGATGGCGTGGCCGGAGGGCGGGGCGTGCGGGACGCCGAGGATCTCGTCGTTGTTGAGGGGGCCGTCGGAGAGCCAGGCGTCGTCGGGGTCGACTTTGCGGGCCTGCGCGGAGACGAAGTCGAGGTCGGCGCGGAGGAAGCTGTATGTGAGGACGGACTCGACGCCAAGGGGGGGAGCAGGGGAGGGGGCGGGGGAGGGGGCGGTGGAGGGGCGCATGGTGCTGAAGTGCTCGGGGTGGAAGCGCCGGAAATAGCCGCCGATCATGGTCCTGTACTCCTGCACGAGGCCCTGCTCTAGGCGGATCATGGCCGCGCCGTTGACACCGTCGGCAGTGACTGAAGATGGGGCTGTTGCTGTTGCTGTTGGTAATGCTGATGCTGATGCTGATGCTGATGCTGATGCTGTTGTTGTTGTTGTTGTTGTTGTTGTTGTTGTTGTTGTTGTTGTTGTTGTTGTCGCTGCTGCCATTGCCTCTATTGCTGCTCCTCCTGTTCCACCTGCTGCTCCTGCCGCCCTTGTATTGTCTGCGAGAGTGTGGTGCCCCTCCACGGCCTGCCGTCCCGGCTTCTTCTTCCGCAGACTGCTCTGCAGGCCATACTCCGTCGCCGCCTCCTCGATATACCCATGCAGCTCGTCCCTCAAGAACTGGGAGCACTGCGCGCCGCCGTGCCCGTCAAACACGGCGAAGTAAAAGATCTGGGGGTCCCCGAGCGCGCTGTCCGCGGCGGTCGGCTCGCCCGGCTTCTGGCGGACGCTGACGGGCGCCCGCCTCGCGAAGGCGGGCATGTCGATGGTGCCGGCCTGGTCGGCGTCCTCGTTGTACGCGCGGCGGCCCCTGTCGCTGCAGGAGCCGAAGTGGTGCTTCGCGCGGCGCAGAGGGATGCGCACGACGGTCAGGTCGCGCGTGGGCGGCATGTTGGGCAGCGCGACGGCGGGGCCGGAGCCAGGGCCGGGCGTGTGCGGCATGGAGGCGTCGCGGGGGAGTTTGTGGCCCGGGCCGGGGGGCGGGGGGGCGGAGTCGGGGTGGAGGGAGGAGGAGGGGAGGTGTGTGACGAAGTAGGTGTGGAAGGCTCGTTGGGAGGCGGGAGGTGGTGACGGCCGGGGAGGATGTGGCGAGAATGGGTCTGACGACGATCTGGTAGATGTGGTAGTGGTAGTGGTAGTGGTAGTGGTGGTGGTGGTGGTGGTGGCGGCGGTCGTCGTCGTCGTCGTTGTCGTGATAGATGAAAGGCGGCGGAGAAGGTCTTGTCGCGGACCGAGACGGGCACGAGTGCAGTAGCACACGCTCCCGAGCTCTGGCCGGGCAGCGGTGGCGATCCTTGCCCCCCTCGACGCCGAGCAGAGCGTCCTGCCCGCGAGAGACGCCATGGGCGAGGGCAAGACGTTCCTACCGCCGGGCCGTGATGTGTTCTGGTCGCGGGGCGTCGCCCGGAACGTCCCAGTATGCCCTCTTCGTCTGGTGGATACAGACCACTCCGTAGGTATATAATGCAATTGCAATCGATGCTATCCCAGTCGAAGGCGAGGGCGTCACGGCGGTATCGAGTCCTCGAGGAGGCGTCTCCTGTGGTCGTCAAAGAGGAGTCGGCGTATGTTCACGGCAGCGGCGTCGCCAGCAAGAAAGGAAAGGAGAGGATGACGGCGAAGAGAGCGTGAGCAGGCTGCCCGGATGTCGTGTCCGCACGTCGTGACCGCACGTCGTGATCGTATGTCGTGATCGTATGTCGTGATCGTATGTCGTAATCGCTCATGCACGAGGCTCAGGCTCGCAGGACGAAGGGGCGACGAGGAGACATCTAGATGGAATCGTCATCGTCGTGGTGAATGCGGCGGCGGGTCAGACAAGCGACAGCGCCTCTGTCTGTCCGTCTGCGGGAGGAGGTGAGGCCGCCGGGTAGGATGGACGAGGCTCGTCTGTCAATCCAGGAACGCCTGTTTCAGCCGCCAGAGCGTCGGGGATGCAATCGATCCATCTGGATGTTCGACAGGCAGCGCTGGCAGTCCTTGTTCCGTCGAGGAATCGAGGTCGATGGCGAGGCGTCGTCGGGGTGATTATGTAAGCAGGCGCCGGATTGAAAACGAACTTGAAGCTCACAGACGGAGTACAGGGTAGGTCCTGAGAAATGAAGGCATCGTGAAGGATCAACTCGGTGCTCGTCCGGAAACATGGAGGCCTTCGAGGAACAGGACGGCCATCCTCGGGGAAAGACTTCTGGAGCACGGAGCTGATGCAGCGAGGCGGACAGCAAGGTTTGGACTTGCTTCGCAGCTTCTGGGAGGGGGGCCTCGCCACGGATTACCAGTACATGTCATATCAAACCAGTCCTCTGTACTCCGTAGTACTCCGTGATCCGCAGATCTGCGCTCCAGCGCCGACAGACGGAGACGGATCGATCGATCGAGGACCAATCGATCGTCAGTGTGCGCTGCCCGCTGTCTGACACCGGCCAATGGTCTTCTGCGACCGTCACACGCTCAGTCCGAGCAGAGGTACGGAGTACGGAGTATGGTGATCCGCACACCGTACTCCGTACAGGATGGTAATAATGTCTGCGGTTCCCGGAGATCGTGCACGTGCGGAGCGATGAAATGCGCTGGTCAGAGTGGAACGAGAGCGAGTTTGAGGATGAGATTCACTTGAGGTACAGGCTTGAGCTCGAGGACTTCTATGTACTCTGTGAGGAGCACAAGCATCGTTCGTCATTAGTTCTTTTTTCTCTATCGTCATTATAGGAAGTCTTCATAACCGGAGTATCATGTTGTCGTAACCCTGCCCTTTCCCCCGACGCTGTTCCCGGCGCCTTGACCGTGCTTCTCTCTGCGTCTCTTCATTATCTTCAGATTGTTGTTGTTGCTCGATGTGGACCGCGCACATCGGTGACCACCTCCACCCACTTGAGTGATGGAAGTGATTCTTCGTCCGCCTCCTCTTTGCTTTTCTTCATCTTCTTCTCCCTCTCTTCTTCCTCCCCGTCTTCATTCTGACTGCCTGGCTCTGCTTCGCAGCCTAGACATAGACGGGACGGGACCGCGAGTCCATGCCCTTGGGCTCCGCGGAAGGGCCCTCATGGCTCTCGCTGCCGCTCGGCGCCTCCTCCTCGTAGGACCGAGACTCGGGCTTGGCCTTCATGAAGGGCCAGCGCCCGCGGGTCTCGCGGAACCTCATGATGATAAAGGTGGCCATGACGAAGATCCAGTAGACGTTGTACGCGATCACGGACCCGTATGTGGCCGAGTTGGTCCAGCCGAGGATGGCCTGGAAGATGCCCCATCCACCGTTGTTGGGCACATCAGGAGAGCAGCACTGCAGGCGAGACAGCAATTAGCTCAAGGTTTAATTCGGCATTTCAGGCCGAGGGCAGATGCAGATGCATCTTTGTACATGTATGTACTTACGTTGACGTGCCACACGATGTTGCTGGGGTTGAAGGAGCCGGGCCCGGCGCCCACCTCGGAGACATCGCCGCCGACGGCCTTGTCCCACGCGCCCATCTGCAGACTCCAGACGGCGCGGGAGAAGAGGCCGGCACCGACGAGGTAGAGCAGGCACGTGGAGGCCACGAGGAACCACTGCAGCTTGGCCGTCGAACCTCCCCTGTGAATTGTCAGGTCATGGTCATAGCCGAGAGGAGCGAAGTTGACGGACAGGAGAAGATACAGGAGCAAAAGAAGAAGGAGAATGAGAGGATCAAGCATTGCAAAAGGTACTGTAGGCAGCAGGAGACATACTTGTAGAGAAGGAAGCCGACGCCGGCGCCGACGATGAGGCCGACCACGACGGGGAGAGGCACGGCGTAGGCCGGGGCGGAGAAGGTGACGCCCGCGATGAAGACGACGGCCTCGATGCCCTCGCGCAGGACGGTGATGAAGGGCAGGACGAACATGGCGTACTTCTCCGTCGCGCGGGAGATCCAGCTGCGGTTGGACGGGGCCTTGAGGGAGGTCTCGATGGCCTTGGAGAGCTTGACGCGCCACTTGTCCTGCATCTTGCCGATGCGGAGGAGGGCGGCGCCCATGATGGTGATGATGATGGAGGCGACGAGGGAGAAGGCGCCCTCGTAGTACTGCTCGCTGAGGTCCCAGGTGTTGGAGCCGACGGTGTAGAAGACGGCGATGAGGCAGGCGGCGACGATCATGCAGAGCAGGAAGCCGGAAGCGACGCCGAGCCAGACCTGCTTCTTGAGCCGCTTGTAGACGACGATGTCGCCCTCGGGGCTGTCGAGCGTCTGCTTGAGGAAGGCGAGGAGGACGGAGATGATGATGACGGTCTCGAGGGACTCTCGGAAGACGACCAGGAAGACTGGCACGGCGAACACGTCCTTGGCCATGATGGGTAAGTAGTACGTATGCTCTCTCTCCTTGGGGTGATTTTGTTTCCCCTTGTCTTCTCTCCTCGTCCTCCAAGTCTTTCAGTCAGACCGCAGGATGACAACGATTAGGTCTTGACAAGGACAAGACCACCAGGGAGACGCAATAGGGCAAACCAATCGAAAAAGATGCGAAGACAGAGAGTAAGAAAGAGGGGGAAGGGAAAGGGCGGGGAGGGAGAAAGGAAAGGAAGGAGGGGGAGGGGAAAAAGATGGATGTCGTCGTTTTTGTTGCTGCTGCTGCTGCTGCTGATGATGATGATGACGACGATACCACCAGGGACGTCGACCGATTATGAAGTCAGCTCGACAAGAACTCCTGTCGGTGGGGGGGCACCTCATCTAGCAAGACAAAATCGCCGATCAGGGCACAGCAGAGCAGGGCACAGCAGAGCAGAGCAGAGCAGAGCACGACAGAGCAGAGCAGAGAGGAGCAGAGCAGAGCAGAGCACAGCACAGCGGAGCGGAACCGGTGGGAACGGGCTCAGGACGCGGGCAGCGAGTAGGGCGCCGACTTTGCATCAGATAAAAAAAATTGTCGAGGGCCTCCCCCCACATGGGCGGGTTTCCTCGGGCGGGACCCCTGCAAGGGAGGGGCACGCCACGGGCTGGCTGGTGGGTGTGGTGGGTGGACCGTGGATGGATTCATGGATGATGGGTCGGCATGGATGGGCCCTGGACGTCTGGGGGAGGACGTTCCGACATGGTTGGGATTGTGAAGAGTTTTCTCGATGTTCGCGAGCGAGCGAGCGAGCGCCAGTACTCGTCCTCGTACTCGTACTACTACTGTAGTGCGTGAGCGCCGGTGGGGAGCTTCCGAGGCCTGTCAGGGGTGTTCGTTAGCACGATTCTGCATCGTCCGGACGACTTCGAGTTAGGATCGTATTCCGTGAACTCGTATTCAAGCTGTGTCTCGTACCAGTACTCCAGACGAGGGTGGTACTCGTACTCCGTAGTCGTGCTCGCGCTCGTGGGAATCTGACAAGACCATGATCCATCCCTGGATGTTGGTCCGAGGACGGCGAGCCACTCGAGCTATCCCGCCACGCCGTGGGCCGGACGTGTCTCATCCATCCCTCCACTGTCTCGCGCCGGCCCCTCCATCGTCCTGCCCCTCGCGGCCGGCTCCGGACATGCGTGGTGTCTGCTCGAGATGAGGACGTGATTTCCCACGATTGATTTGTCGACGATGACGCGGGGCATGCTCTTGCAGTCCGAGTCGAGCTGGTCAATTCATATACGGAGTATTATCGAGGAATATAGGTAGTACAGGTGCCGAGTCTCAGGCTTCAGCCTCCATTTCGACAAATTGAGCTTGCAAATGCAATTCGGTTTGTGCGCGATGCCACGTGATGCGGCAGACTGTGCGAATTCGATCCATGAGCTAGTACCTACTTAGTACTACTACGGAGTACTCGTACGAAAGTACTCGTACTTCCCGATCAGGCAGCGGGATCTGCGACGATCGCGTACCGGATCTCGGCTGTCGAGACTCGCACAGGAGGAGACGGAATCAGATTCGCACGCACTTCTCCATCTTCAAGTCCTTCCTCGTACGAGTACTGGTACAGTGCATATCTTCGGTGGCTGTTGGCGGCATGAGATGAAAGGGAAAAGAGCGGCAGAGAGGCTGAAGCTGACGGCGCGAGCTTGGCAGCATGACTCGCTCTTTAGGAAGGTCCTTTTCCACGCTCCGCAGCATCGTCGGGGACCTTGCAGGAGTGTGGATTCACAAGAGGATGGAGCATGAGTACGAGAATGGACAAGGACGAGTACTCGTATGTACGAGCACGGAATACTGGATGAGGACAAGCTCAGCTGCCTGTGCGAGTATTCGGCATGGGGGCGACCTTTGGTGTGGGCATGGCGTCGAGCCAGAGGCATTACCCCTCTCTGCCGGTCCAAGGGAGCTGGACAAGATCGATCGACTCACGGACTTCTCCGTACTCCGGACTGCATGACACCAGCTGGATCGAGGTGCTGGTGAAGTACCAGTAGTCTTCCGTACTGGTACTCCGTAGGAAGCTCGAAATGGTTGAGCTCATGCAGCGTCCTCTGAATACGAGGCGGGGTCGGCCTTGGGTGTCCGGAGCGAGTCGCAACCAGACCCAAGGATTTCGTAAACTTTGGCTTTTTTTCCTTTCTGTCAAGGATGAATGCCAGAGAGGAAAAAGCAACAGTGCTTCGTGTCCTCTTCGTCTTCTGCTATCCTTCCCTTCCCTGTCCTTCGGCCTGGAAAACAGACGACACAAGGTGGACAGGCCGATTTCTGCCGAGGCGGTCCTCGAATTACTCGCGATGGGCCCCTGAGCGGGGAACGTATGACTGGACCGACACGATCACGACATCTTCTTCCCCCCTCCGCGCGCCCTCCCGGGATTCCCTCTGCATCTCGGACAAGGAGGGAGGGGAGGGGCCCCGGCATCGATGCCGTGATCGGTCAGGCCTTGGTGCGTGCCTGGGAAAAGTTATCTGATCGGTCTAGCGATTCAAGTTTTTTATCAATCAGTCCGATGGGGGCCGCTAAGGGGCACTTGCGAGGACGCGGGACCTGATTATTTTTTATCAATCAGTGGGGATGAGCGATTTTTTTATCAATCGGTTCATCAGCTGTTTCGGTGGAGGCGGTCCAGCTCCATCTCTGCCAAGTGCTCGTAGATAATCCACCGGTGTCTGTGTGCGTGTGTCTGCAACTACGGAGTATACTCCGTACCTTGTGACACTTTCTTGGCTTCCCCGGCCGTCCCATGGATGCGAGTAGCCGCACACGCAGTCGACAGATCAATCATTGCGAGAGGGGTAGAAGGAGGGGGGGGGGGGGGAGAGCGCAAGCAGCTCGAGCTCGCCGAGGTAACGATGGCCACGGGATTGGATCGCGGATGTCTGCCCGGCTGTCTCATGGTGGAACCTGGGTTCGAGCGACCCCTCGTCTTGGACCCCGAAAGGAGTGGGAGACCGACAAGAGGGTTCCATCATGATCTCGAGATGGGGGGGGGCGTCCGTGTCCGAGTGGCGGAGATCAAGATCACAGAGGCGAGAGGTAATCTAATCAGATCGATCAGGTCAGGTCGGATCAAGGCGGATCAGGACGGGTCAGGGCGGATCAGGTCGGAGCCGATCGAGGCAATGGCGTGGCCCCTCTCATTTCCCTCCCCGGTTCGGAGGGGCGAGGCAGACGGGGCAGACGAGGCAGAAATGACAGACAGCAAGCAAGGGAGGCATGGCAGGCATGGGAGGCATGTGCCAGAGCCGTGTCCACCAAGAGCCATTGCCATGGAGGCTGGCCTTGTTTGGCTGGCAGCCATACGGCAATGCCATTGCTCTGTTCGAGTTTTTCCTTTCCTCGCTAGTACTCTCAAGTACCCTCTGTCTTCTTGGTGCTCGTATAGTCCTGCTTTCTGAGGCTGCACTCAGCCGAGATGCCACCTAGGATTGATCGTCGCTGCCTCTCACCAAAGAAGCTATCCCAGCTTCTCACTGAGTGCAACGGTGGATATTCTCTGGAGAGCCCCCTCGATCGAGACCAGTCGCCCAGCAGCGCGTGGGAGGCATGCCGAGGCATTACCGTCCGGAATCCGGCACGCAGAGCGCCTGCCCTCCGGAGAAATGCGACACGATGGATGAATCTCTGCTGCGTGGCGCGCGAGACACGGCCTAGGCGAAGGCTTGAGAGTTTGAGAATTCCCGGCTCGCGCTGACACGTGGTCCGCGGTGCGAAGAGGCCGAGACGACGCAGCAAGGAGACCCCACGTACTCGTACGAGCACGAAGACCTCTGGAAGACTTGTACTCCGTACTCGTACCCGAATATGGGAGGGCAGGATCCGGAGGAACATACTAGGTAATCTGGCCGCAACATCGGAGTTAGAAGGAGGGGTCGAAGAGGTCGAGGAGGGGGGGGGGAAGGGGGGGGAGGGGCAAGCTCAGCTTCTTCCATCCCACGGGGGTCTCGGAGGAGCAAGGACCAGGACCAGGACCAGGATCGGTGTCGAAGATGGAGAAGCACGAGAAGGTGGATGGATGGATGGATGGATGGATGGATGGATCCAGAGGGTGGACATCGGAGGGCCGAGCAGGGGACAGGGAGCCTGCGTTATCAAGCAGTTCCGGTCATCAGCCGATGCATCATCGTATTTTTTTTTTCCTTTCGTACTCCGTACTGGTGCCAGTATCACTCTGTCCTTTGTCGTGTTTTCCTGCCTCCGCTTCCATCAATCGATCTCAATTGATCATAGAACCCTTTCAAGGTCAGTGTTTTCATTTGACACGGGCGCCATCAATTGAAAGTACGAGTACGAGTTCCTCTACCTGCGGAAAACAGAGTACGAAGTAACAGGAACCTCCACCCATCAAGAGAACTGTACCCCGTACCTTCCAGAGTCACTGCACTCCTCTCTTTCCTCTCTTTCCTCTCTTTCCTCGTTCACCTTTTCCCCCCTTATCCTCCTTGCTTCTTTCCCTTTCTTGTCTCCTTCCTTTCCATTGCATTTTCGAGCTGCATCGCGATTTCCACAGAGTTCCGTTTTTCTCTCTTTTTTTTGTGTGGGCAGGCGCGTGCCAAGAGCTCCTTCCTCGCCTTTCGCTGTTCGGTCTTCTGGGGCCGAAGCTCCATCCAGGGTCGGTCCTTCCGTCAACGGCTTGATCCCTTGTCGACCTCGGCCTCGCCTTCCCGTTTTCTGAACTTCCTCAACCCCTTCCCCTCCTCCTCCTCCTCTATCCTTCTCCTTTTCACCCACTTCTTCTCTTCCCCTTTCCCCTTTCTCCCCCCTCTTCCCTCCTCATTCCTCATCAAATATCACGGCATTCTCATTGAGTAGCTTCCCGAGAGACCTTCTTGGATAGCACAGGCAGATGAGATAGCCAGGACGCTGGCCAAAGGCACAGTCAGTCTCCTTTCTCCTCCTCCCTTCACAATGCGCGGCTTCGGCGTCGCAGCCCTCCTGGCTGCCGCCTCGACGGCAATGGCAGCCACCGTCACCTACGACTTCAACATCACCTGGGTCCTCGCCAACCCCGATGGCGCCGCGTTGAGACCCGTCATCGGCATCAACAACCAATGGCCCATTCCCGTCATGGAGATGAACGTTGGCGACAGGGTCATCGTAAACGTCAACAACCATCTCGGCAACCAGTCTACCTCCCTGCACTTCCACGGCCTCTACATGACCAATTCCACGGAGATGGACGGTCCCGTCGGCGTCACCCAGTGCGGGATCCCTCCTGGCTCCTCCTTCACCTACGACTTCACAGTGAGTTTCACGATCTTTTCTCTAGCATATTCGCTGAGCACTGGCTGCATCCTGAGCATGGCTGACTTGCGATGTCCCGCCAAAAGGTCAGGCAATCTGGGACATACTGGTACCACTCGCACACGAGCTCCCAGTATCCTGACGGCATTCGCGGTCCCTTTATTGTCCATGACCCCGACTTCCCCTACAAGGACGAGGTCGACCATGAAATGGTCCTCAGCTTCTCCGACTGGTACCACGACCAGATGGCCGTCCTCATGCCCCAGTTCTTCAACAAGGCCAACCCCACAGGCGCTGAGCCCGTGCCCAACAGCGCCCTCATCAACGAGACGCAGAATCTCGAGCTCGCCGTCCAGCCCGGTAAGACGTACTACATCCGAATGATCAATGTCGGTGCCTTTGCCGGCCAGTACGTCTGGTTCGAGGGCCACAGCATGCGCGTCATCGAGGTCGACGGCGTCTACGTGGAGGCCGCCGAGACCAACATGGTCTACATGGGTTCCGCCCAGCGTGTCAGTGTCTTGCTCACCACCAAGAACGACACCAATGCCAACTTCCCCTTCGTCACCAGCATGGACACGGTAAGATCCAAACCCTCCAGTCTACTCCATCGCGGGATAGCACGACTAACAGGCGGTCATGCAGACTCTCTTCGACTCCATTCCCGATGGCCTCAACTGGAACGCCACCGGTTGGTTGATGTATGACGACCAGAAGCCGAAGCCTGATGCCAAGTTTGTCGATGAGCTCAACCCCATTGACGATGTCAAGCTTGTTCCCCTGGACAAGATGCCCCTTCTCGGTGAGCCTGATCACGTCGTCGAGCTCAACGTCATCATGGACAACCTCCGTGACGGCAGGAACTACGCCTTCTTCGACAACATCACCTACGTGTCACCCAAGGTCCCCTCCCTCTACACCGTCCTCTCCTCGGGAGACATGGCCGAGAACCCGGCCATCTACGGCGAATTCTCTCGCCCGTTTGTCCTGAAGAAAGACGAGATCGTCCAGCTCCAGGTCAATAACCTTGACTCGGGCCGCCACCCCTTCCATATGCACGGCCGTGCTTTCCAGGCTATCTACCGATCCGACGAGGATGGTGGCACCGTTGAGGATCAGGCCGTCACCGCCAGCAATTTCAGCCAAATCCCCATGCGTCGTGATACCTTCGTTGTCTATCCCAACGGAAACATCATCATGCGCTTCAAGGCCGACAACCCTGGTATGTTCCCCTTGAACTCGTCCGCCTCATTTCCATGGAGGAGGCCCCCCTCTTTAAATTCTTTTTTGCCCTCCTGACATAGCTGACCGTCCTCGTCAAGGCGTCTGGCTCTTCCACTGCCACATCGAGTGGCACATGGCCACCGGTCTCGTGGCGACTTTCATCGAGGACCCTCTGTCGATCCAGCAGCGCATCACCATCCCGGATGATCACCTTGCTGCCTGCGCTGCCGGCAATGTCTCCACCAAGGGCAATGCTGCCGGAAACACCGTCGATCTCTTGGATCTCTCGGGCCAGAACAGGCCCCCCAAGCCGTTCCCTCCTGGGTGAGTACATCATCATCTGCATGACCCCTTTCTCTCTAGAAACCCTTGAGCTGACTTTGATCCCTCTCCCCTAGCTTCACTACACGCGGCATTGTTGCCCTCGTTTTCAGCTGCATTGCTGGCGTCCTCGGCACCTGCGTAGTTGCCTGGTACGGTCTGTCGGCGCCGCTGGATGCCGTTCCCGCGGGCGTCTCTCGCATCGTGCAGGATGCGGGAGTGAACTAAGTACAAGTTGACTCCTCCGAAGAAGGGGGAAGAAAGGAATAAATATGGATGAAAAGAAATGAATATGGAAAGCAACCTGGATATGGATGGGATTTTTTGAAAAACGAGGAACGGGACAAGGAAAGGGGAACAAGACGTCGCAACGTGGCCATGATACCTAGAGGATAGAGTGACAAATCTCATGTCGTATTTAATGTTTCAATATACTCCTCCATACGAGAATTAGAAGACTGTCCACCTTTTGGGCGACCAAGTCGAGTGATTTCCTTCAAACCATGCCTCTTGAAGTGTATCCCGCGCGCGAAAAGAAGTCACCCCACTCATTTGCTAATCCCACGAAGAGGACACGTCTTCGCCGTCAATGTTCGTCGTTCATTTCTTTCTCATTCTACTCCGATTTCCATCTTTCTTTACTTCCTTGGTTTTTCATCTCAGGCTCTTTACAACACTCGCTTTCCTCTTGATCCCGCTTTATATTCTTGCCTTTCCTCTCACAGACTAGCGATTGCTCTCCTCCCCCCGAACCCGCCCATCCCCCCTTCTTCCCCCAACTTATCCCCCCAACCCCGTCTCTTCACCCCTCTTCGTCTCTCCACAAATGGCTGCCCCCTCCGCTGCACTGACTGAGCTCTTTTTTCTCCTCGTCATAGGAGGCAAGTCCAGCCCCTATAGCCACATCGAAGCCGCATACGCCAAGTCCATGCCGACCGAAAGGATCATGAAGACGAGAATGAAGGACTCAAGGGGGGGTTGAAGCGGAAGTTGATGATGTCGCAGAGGAGAACACGACTGGAGGATGCAGAGAGATGGAGGTTTGTAGATTGGTAGGATAGATACATGGATGTATGCCGTGGCAGGGCGGGCAGAGGAGCGGTCTTTAATAAACGAGTATGGTGGCAAGGCCGAACAAATCGAGCAATAAGAAGAGATGAAGAAGATGACAAGAAGGGGGGGCAAAGGGGGAAGGGGGTGGGAGGGGGGTTCAAGTCTGCTGAGGATGCAGTGGAGGCTTGCGTATCGAACCTAGGTATCCATTGCTTTTTGGGGTGGGGCGAGGGAAGTAAAAAGAGGAGGGAAAACACAGGGAATAGGGGGGTTGAGGAGCATCACGGGGCACCTGTTCCATCAATAGCTCGCTCGTCGTGAAGTGGCTCATTTCTGTTCCTTAGAATCAGCTTCTTGCACTCATCTAATTTTTGTCGATCCATTCCGATTCGCGAGCACGCCAATGCATCCATCGATTTGAGCGTCTTCATCTTCGTCCTTGGTCTTCGTTTTCCTCTTTTCATTTTTCAATTCTTTCATGTACTTCTTTTCTTTTGTCGCCTCTTTTCTTAAGATTTCTCTTCTCATCTCCTACGCACGACAGGGGACGAGGCTGTCAGGGGGGGGACGAACGAACGCCTGTAGCGCACGGCCATGCACAGTGCATGGTGAAGACGGAGGCCATGCAACCACGGGCTACATGCATCGCATCGCATCGCATCGCACTCATGCGCGCTTCTTAGCGGCGCGCCTCCTGGGCAGGCCCTTCGCCCTGCGGATCTTGATGTCGACCTCGGCGAGCCACCTGCTGGCCTTGACGAGCTGGACGACGTTGATGAACTGCTTGGCGAACATGATGGGGAAGCTGACGCCGGTGATGACCCACGGCCAGAAGGAGTCCATCTTGTTGGCGCGGGCGACCTCGAGGGCGGCGGCGCTGAAGGGGTCGGCGAACATCTGGCGGAGGAGGGAGGTGTTGAGGGGCACGCCGGGCTGGACGTGGCCGCCGCCGGATTCCTCGACGCTTTTGATGAGGTGCGGGGAGAGGAGGGGGGAGGAGAAGGAGAGGAGATAGAGGGCGATGAAGAAGAGTTCGTTGAACATGCAGAAGACGAAGAGGACAGTCTGGAGGGATCCTGTCAGTATTCTTGTCTTCATCGCTGTAGAAGAGAGAGGATGGGCAGGTGGGAGGCCTACCTTGTTGGTGTAGTAGAGGTTCAGAAGCCAGCTCTGGCTCTTGTCGATGTTCTTGTGGCTCGAGTCGGTGCCGCCGACGACGAGGGTGGCGTACATGTGCATGTAGTGGCTGGAGAAGTCGAGGGCGATGAGGCCCTGGAAGACGATTGCCCAGCGGGGGAAGGCGGAGGAGAGGAAGACGAGGAGACAGGAGGTGGTGCAGCGGTCGGTGACCATGTCGAGGACGGCGCCGAAGCGGGTGGACTGCTCGAAGGCGCGGGCGGCGTAGCCATCGAGGGCGTCGAGGAGACAGGAGATGCTGTAGAGGAGGGAGCAGGTGCGGGGGTGGAGGGGCATGTAGTACAGGGAGGCGATGGCGAGGACGATGCGCGCGTAGCCTGTGGGATGTTGTCAGTGGCCGGAGAGTCTGAGGAGAGATCGATGGTAGAAGGGGAGGAGGAGGAGAGGGCCGGGGGGGGAGGGGCGGACAGACCGATGATGTTTGGCCAGAAGAGGAAAATGTTCTCCTCTATGTCATCAGGAGAGGCAGAGGGGTCGGCGGACGAGGCATGAAGAGGGGTGCCGTTCCCGTTGACGCTGGCGACGGCGGGGGAGGATGACGAGGTCTTCTCGTCGTCTGATGAGAGCAGGCGGTCTCGCGCCTCTGCGCTCTTTTTCCGCGTCTGACGTGGGGCCATGTTCGTGGACGAGGTCGTTCCCAGACTTTTGTTTTTGCTTTCCCGGTTCTCGAGTTCCCTCCCTATCTCTGTCCCCTTGCTGTTCAACCCTTTTTTTTTTTTTTTTTTTTTTTTTCGCAATCGTCACCCTCGGCGACGAGAGCTCGGTCTGTCGTCTCGTGTCGCCTCTCGGTCGTCGTGTATTGCGAATGCTCTCTTCCCTCTCCGAGGGAAAGGGAAGCGAGAAGAAGGCAGCAGGTACTCCGTAGGCGACGAAAAGAGCTGTCCCGGGGAGGATCGATCGCGGGAGTGTCTTGGCTGGAGCTTCGGCGGCGGAGAATCTGGGTTCTCTTGGCGCTGTCGGGAGGAGCGTGTTCGTGACGCGACGGGGCGTATGGGACGATGATGGGATCGCGGCGAAGCTCGTGGGAGCTGTCGGTGCTTGCGGCTGCGTCTGGAGACGAGATGCGAACCGGGCTTGTTCGTGGGATGGAGATTGCGTGAGTGAGCGAAGTGCTGATTCCCGTCGGTGGAGGGATGGATCGATGAGGTAAGCGTCGAGCTGCGTCGAGTTGTGAGGGGCGAGTCGGATCGGGTCGAGGTTGCTGCGGGGAATATGCGGAGAGGAGGTTTGGGGCGAGGAGCTCTCGTACGATTATGGGACGGGACGAGTGGACGAAGGTTGTAATCTGCGCGGTGGGGGGGGCGAGGGGAAGCGCAGGGAAATGAGCTGGAGTCGAGACGTCGAGGGTGCGATGGGATGGGATGGCAGGCCGATGTGGACTGGGCTGTGATGGATGGTGATGGCGATGAGCTCGACGACGTGGAGGTTGGTGGTTGGAGGTGGGTGGAGGGGGAGAGGAGGAGTGGAAGCAGAAGAAGCCCGATGCTGAGGATTGAATGAGACAAGATTCAATGTTCCAATGTTGATGCATCATGGGATCATGATCGATGATGGCAATGATTCAACTTGAATGCACGACCAGACATCCATGACTGGATTGATCGAGTTGATCTCTTCGATACATACATGTGGATGTGTATTCATGTTCGAGGCTGCAGATGGGCTACCCTACAGATGATGACTCCCACGAGATGGTGGATGCAATCTGATGGTCCAAACATGCACTTCCAGGACATCATTGACGGATCCAGCGATGGATCAGGGCCAGGCTCAGGACTCAGGGACTGGACTGAACACCTGGAGGACACTGGGAGGACACTTGTGGAAATCCAGGAACAGCACGGGCAGCGGGAGGGACGCCAGGGCTCCTGGTGCGCGGAGATGATCCATTCATCTGAAATGACATATTGATCCATCCACATCACATATCCATCATCGACGGCTGGCATCCAGTCCATCAATCCATCCATCCATCTTCAGATGAGGACACCCACAGTAGTCCTTGGCGTGAGCTTAAAAAGATGGATATCCATCTTTGGAGACAGACACAATGTCACACGTTTTCCCACTCCCAACGGAGTGTGGAACACTACTCCGTGCACGCCCAATCAGTAGAGAACCAGAAAGAGGACGCCGATAGCAAGAGAAAAAAAAAGAGATAGGGAGAGGTCAAAAATTAGGACCATTTTCTCCTCTGGTATCCAAGAGGAAAGAATGAATCCCAGCTTCGTGATGACCAAGACAGGGGTCGAACCTGCAACCTCCTGATATACTGGATCGTAGTCAGACGCTCTGCCATTGAGCCACATGGCCAATGTGCACGAAGCTTGGTGGCGGCGGCTGCGCAACGTCGCTTCTTCAGCACCGTCCCTCCCCTATCCCCCGGTCTCTGTCCTCCGTTCTCCGGAGCCGTATCGGATTTCCCAGCCGGCTTTCCGGGAGCCGAAATCCGCCTCCGCACTTCGCACCGGACGGGGGATTCCGTTCCTCGTCTCAAGTCCCTGGTCCGCTCCGCAAATCGCACCGTGCCGAGCCGCGCGGATTTTTTGGCGGTGTCTCTTACCGCGTCGTCGGTCGCCCGGAGACGCTCAAAGTAGAGTGTGGCGGTCTGAGAAGACGAAACAAGATTGATCAGGAGGCGGGAGATGACGCTATGCATCCGTGACATCCACCACCATGAAGCTTATTCCAGGATGGATGAGGGTCTCCACAGACATCCCTTTCCTCGCTCGGATGTCTTCGAGTGTCTCGGACGGGTCCTGCCCGGCTGCTTGCCGTACCCGTGCCGTAGGTCGTCGCCGGCACGCCACCTGTGCACGGAGTAGGGAGTCCTCCGTACGGGGCCCTCCGTTCTCCGCTCTCTGTACGGAGTACGGAGAAATCCTCTGTACGAAGTCATCCGTGCTCATAGCACAAGTCAGTCCCGAAAACCATGACAAGGAACTTCTCCCTTCACTTTCGAGTAGTCTGTTGCATCAGGATGTGAGCACACCTTATTTTTATTTTTGTCATCCTCTCATGATCCGCCGGTTACCTCTGTTTTGTCGATGCTCGCGAACGATTAGTAATTCACAGAGGGGAAGGACCTTGCAAGAGATTCGATTGATTGCGGGACCCTTTGGCCAGAGATGAGATCTCCATCTCGTTTCTCGGCTTACCCATCCACCAGAAGATTGGGGAGCCGAAGGCGAGAGAACCGGGGGGGAAGAAGCTTCCGTCAGTTGCCGAGAATCGACCAAAAGACGCCTGCACCGACGTCCCAAGTCATCCATCTCCATCTCTATCGTAAGTTGGAAATACCCATCTTACCGCATCGGCGTCAAGACGGGTTTCGCTTGTTATGTCCGATCCGCAGGCTCAGTGTGTGCTCCTTGCCATCTGCCGCAGTCCGTCTTCGGTGATCGTGTTGGGCCCGGCCCTGCATGTGAATGAAGCCATCGTGAGATGAAGCCCGACATGTCGTCAGCGGCGGATGTCCGATTCAGGTCTCCGTACGGAGTATCTGGTCTCGTACTCCCCTTGGACCGCAGCAGCCGGTGCAGGCCCTCCCCGAGTCTGCCAAAAGCTTGGTGCCATCCTCTGCGAGCCAACTGTAAATTAGCATCTCGGCCAAGTCTGATCAGGTGTGCCGGGCAATTTGCTTATCTCGTGGCACCTCTCTCTCTCCCTCCCTTTGGCCAGGTAGCGCCCGTTTCCGCGATGTAGCGTGTCCCGAGTCCAGCGAAGGCGCAACTCGTCTAGTCTTTCGCAGCCACGGAGGAGTCCGTGCGAACAAGAATGCCGGTAGGAGAAATTATGTTGATTCCCACGAATGAAGATGAATGGATCTTGCCAGGTGGTTTCTGCCTCCAGGAAGTTGAAGTCCCATTCAGAGCACAGAATGCACGTGATCCGTCTGGTGTCCGGATGTCTCACGGCCGTTCCTGCCTTGAATACGGAATACTTTCACCTCGAAGAGAAAGCGCGAAGATCGATGTGGGCAGGCTCGCGCCTTCCGTGAATGACATGAAGATGCTGACTCCGAGCGGGAAAGCAGGAAGGCGCGAGGAGCAACAGACTTCCGAGGTGAGCAGGAGCAGGCCTGGTGCCCCGGAGTAATGGCAGGAACGAGCAACGACTCGGAACGACTCGGGAAGGGACTCTGAGATCGGCATTCATCCCTTCAACTTAAAGTGACGGTGCGAGTAGAGGTGTTCGTACCCTCCGCAATTGTTGCTTAGCGATTCGAGCAGGGATCAGAGTCTCTGTATCCAATGTCTCTCAAGTCCCCAGCTCATCGGCCCAACCTGCTCAGCTCCATCAATCATGAGCCTGGCGCGCAGATGCGAATTTCTGCTTTGGCGTTGGTGCTCGCTTCATTGATTGCATGGATGAGCCTCCTCCCAACAGACACCTGGTTGTCCGGGCATCGATGTACGAGTACTACTAGTACTCCGTACTACTACTCCGTAGTAGTAAGGTAGTAGTAGTAGTACTCGTACGAAGTACACCGCACCCGACTGTGAGGACAGTGCGTGTGTGATGGCGGATCAACAAGGGGCAGGGGCGAGTCGGTCGCCACTGACGACTTCAAATTTGGACTCAACATCGGAAGGTGCCGATGCTTGTGCTCCATCATCGCGCCTTCCGCCCTCGCGTGTGGGCCTTGGAGGATCTTCGCCGGGCATCGAGATTCGCATTCTCAAGACACCGTGGCTTTTTTCTCTGTCTTCCTCTTCTTCTTCTGCTTCAATCAGGGTCTCCCCAAGCCTGATGATCCAGTCTATTCCATCTAGATCTCAATGGGAACGGCCTTCTGGGGCATCGACTACTATTCGTACAGGTACACACCGGATCCACGCCTGTCCATGATGGCAGGCTTGTCCAAGGTGCGTGAGACTCGGTATTGTCCCTGCAAGATCCCCCACCCCCAGCGATGCATGACACTGCTGACCTCTCATCCAGTAGCCCTGAGCACTCGCCCATATTGCTACCGACTCGCACCCGATGAGTGTCCACTGATTGGCCGATCGCCGGCGTCTTGATGATCTGAAGCATCGGCATCTTTGCGTAGGGACTTTTCCTCGTACGAGTACGATAGAAGTCTCCCGCCCCATGCAATGCTGAAGTGCCGCTCGACCCGCCATCGACAAGCGCAGAACCCCAAACCCGCCGAACGAAATGACAAAGCCGTCCTCCGCATGAGGTATCGAGGCTTCGATGGGGGGACTCGTACCAGTACTCCGTACGGGGTACGGAGTAGTAGGTGTTACTATAGACAGCGCGCGCAGAGACGCACACACTTACACTCCCACACCCCTCCTTCACACAAACTTCGTGCTACGGACATTTTCCCGATCCAGGAACACTGTTAGCCTCCCGGACTTCGGATCAGCTTCCTACGGAGTACGGAGTCGAGAGAGACTCGCTGCTCGACGGAGCTCTACGGAGTACGGAGTACGGAGTACAGTCAGCAGCCCTCGCAAGGGCTGACTGGGTTCGCGCGCTGGCGGCAAGCCTGATGAGCCAACGTTGGAGGGGACGGCGCCGCGCTGCCGGCAAGGACGCTGCAGGATCGATCCAGGATATGGGATGACCCTCCGAGCTCCATGAAGCACTCCACTGCGAAATCCTCCCTCTCGAACTACAACGCGTACTAAGACACCGAGTAGTAGCTGGAGGCAGGCAACCTATGTGTTGTCTCTTCCCAGGTATAGCAGGGCTTGGCACCAATCTCTAGCGGCAGCTCGACGAATCGGAGCCCAACTTGGCCTTGCCTCTATTCAATCCCCGTCTCCGAATAGCAGCAGTGGCATTGGCATTGGCAGTGGCCTGCATTGGGACGCGCGCACTTCTGGCCTAGCAACTCCCTCGACAGCGCTACCACTACTACTTAGTAGTATGTACGGAGTACTACTCCGTACTCGGAGCACAAACTGTCGACGGTGACCGTCCGTGCCCTGAGATCAAGGCTGCAGACACTCTGCGGTATTCTCACATGCGGGCAAGCCACCAAATGCAGCGCAAGCGGCAGAAGGAAGTTGGTTGCAAGGAAAGTCGGTTGCAATGTCATTGATGTGTATGTACGAGTACGCAGTGCTCGCCTCTTACTCGTAAAGGTAGGGGTGGAGGTAGTAGAGGAGCTTGCAAGGACCAGGCGGTCGCTAAGCTGAGAGGCTCTTGAAGTCTTGATCTGGGATCGCCGCGACGGCATGAATCAATATATATCCATGTTCGTTTTTTGTTATCGCCGGTTTTTTCTCCCCTCCCTCTCCCAGCACCTCAATCTCTTCTCTCCTTGTCTCCCCTCCTCCAGTGGCCTCGACTGGCCAGAGCAACGCAATTTTTGCCCTTGTTCTCTCTCTTCTCACATCTCTTTGTTGGCCATTGCCTTGTTGCAATCTGACAGCCCGCACATCGCTGGCCCGCGCGCAGTCTTGGGATCGTTACATCCACACCTCTTCACATACTAGATTCCCCTGGTTCCCTCCGTCGTCATCCGCAACTACGACGTCAAAACATACTCGTGTATATATCTAGACATACGGAATACACGGGCCTGGATTCTCCCCCTCGCGGCCTCATTTCTTGCCTGGCAAGATCGCAAAAGAGGGAAACCCTCGGTCTCTGCCTTCCTCGACGTCGCCCTACACCACCCCC
>NIGD01000009.1:689757-715986 GCA_003055185.1 Escovopsis sp. TC
TCCTCGATAATAGCCTCATATTTTGGCCAAGTCTCTGTCTGCGAATCCCTCTTGCTCTCAGGCACTGGTCCCTTGGGGAAAAGAATTCAACGTGCGGTCGTGACGTTGCCTCCCTTCTTGTTGGCCATGGATCCATGCTGTCGATGCGCCTTGGCATCCAACTTCTTCAACCCTCAAACCCCCTATTGCCCGTGCCGTCCTGCCCATCCTTGCTCTTCGCCTCGCCTCGCCTCGCCTTGGGCCCCTCGATGGTCGGGGTTTCCTTTCTTTTTGTTTGGTCTTCGGCCTGGGTGTTTCTGTTTGCTTGCTCCAAGGAATACTCCGCAGTACCGTGTTCATAGAGGGGGGGGAGGGGGGGGGAAAGCCTGCGACGGATGGTCAGAGTATAAGAAGGTGCAGCAGTATACTTCTCGGTGATCGACTTCAATGGTTCTTCTCTTTCCTTCTTTGCCCCTTCTGCAACCTCGGGATGAATTGATGCCCTGTGCATCTTCTCTCTTCCTCTTCTCTCTCTTCCTTTTCCTTCCTTTTTTGGGTGTGTGCGTGTGATCAAGTCGCTCTTTTCGAAACATCCTGAGCATTGGCCGCATACTGTCTACGACATGGCTCAGGAGAAAGAGGTCGTCGTCACGACCCAGGCGAGCCTCGAGTCCCCCATCGATTCTCGCCTCCCGACACCCCTCAAGCCGGATGGCCACGCCGCAGGAACAACAGCGACGATGATCGCAACGACGACGAGCACGAAACCGACGAATGCGAGAGCGTGGACAATATCCCGCGCGAGCAGCAAGCTCGTCCACCATTTCCGCCAAGACGTGCGCACCTCCGTCGTCGTCGAAATTCAGCTGCTCCTCCTGACCTTCTGCACCGGCATCCAAGGTCAGTCTCTACCGCGAAGAAACGGAACAATTAGGAAGGACGACCACGCGGGGTGAAACTGCAAGGAAAGGAGGCCAGGGCAAGAAAACCAAAAAAAAAAGGGCAGAAGATGGCAAGAGACGGGACAAGAGAAATCAAAGAAAATCAAAGACGGAAGCCGAATGGGGAGGGGAAAGGGGGAAACAACATGGCAACATAAACTGAGTACTCCGTATTCTGGTTCTGACCATGAGTCCAGACGCCACATCCTTTCCCGACTACCACTGCTTCGCGTCCAACCAAACCGGCAACACCGTCTTCCTCTGCCTCGCCCTCGTCATCCCCTCCTTCAACGGCCAAATGTTCTACACCGCCAACATCGGCATCTCCCTCGGCCTCTTCCTCGCCGCCGGCTGGATCACCGGCCAACTCGGCCACCTCCTCGGCCCCCGCCGTCGCTGGTTCCTCGCCCTCTGCAACCTCCTCCAGTCCGCGCTCGTCCTCGCCGCCGCCGCGCTGCAGTGGCGCTCGGGCGCCTACGGGCCGGGCGTGCCCACCGCGGGCGAGGACCACGGCGCCACCGCCCGCGCCGTCATCGGCCTGCTCGCCTTCGCGTCGGGGAGCCAGGTCGTCCAGTCGCGCAGCCTGGCCGCCACGGAGATCAGCACCGCCATGGCCACGGCCGCGTGGGTCGACTTGCTGATCGACGAGAGGCTGCTGGTGGCGAAGAACAGGCCGAGGACGAGGAGGGCCAGTTTCTTGCTCGCGCTGGCGGCGGGGAGTCTCTTCGGCGCGTTGATGTATAGGACCGTGGGGTCGGCGTGGGCGGTGGGGGTGTCGGCGATCGGAAAGGTGCTTGTGACGCTGATGTATCTGTTCGTGCGCGGCGAGAGCAGGGACTGCAAGAAGCTGCAGACGATGCCTGCTTAGATGGCATGGCATGCCTTGATGGGCTTCTTCTGTCTCCCCTGCTTTCTCCTCCAGGGCTCTGTCTTCTTTGTTTTCTTCCGAATACCCCCTCTCCTGTCTTATACCCCTCGGGGGATTTGCTCCATTCCCCGTCCTGCATATTGGTTGTTCGGTGGCTTTGTCTGTCTCACGTCGAGCTGCGTTTATGAATAATGCGTAATGCGTAATGCGTGCTGTCGTGGTTCGGGGCCCAGCCTGGAATGTTATATGAGGTCAAGAACCTGTTTATCACGATCCATCTGACCGGGGCAACCCAAAGGCCACTGGAAAATAACATATGAGAAAGGCAAATCCTATCAAAGGAGTCAATACATGCCTAGGTCTGATACCCCTGGCCCCTTTCGGACGAAAGGATTCGAATACAAATGCAAATCATGAGCAGTCGAGCTTGGGTCCTGCGTCAAACTCGATTGGTCGTGGTCGTCATGATGTCCCTGGCCTCTCAAGACTGTACAACCTTACCAGTCTCGCCCCCTTCTCCCAACCCTTCCTCTCTCCCAACACTATTGGACTCGCCTCCATCGCCATGGCCACAATCAGACGTTCGCTCCGCGTCCCCAGACTCCTTGGCCTTCACCCGGAAGGGCAAGGGGGACGGCCATTCTTCCAGGGGACTGAGGTAGGCCTCTGGAGTAGGCTGCCAATCGCGCAGGTCGTCCTCGGCATCGTTCAAGACCTGGCGAGCCTGCGCTCCGTGCTCATAAACCCTGCGGTAGTCTCCGGGGACGACGGGCTGGTCGTCGATGAGATCAAGCAGTCGCCTCCCATGCTTGGCCAGAATAATCTGCTTCTCCGCGCGTTCGATGGTGGCTGCGAACTCCAGCTCGTACGCCTCCTTGAGCTTTTGACGGGTCTGTTTTCCAAACAGCTTTTGTCAGGCAAGCTTCTTCACGAATTCTCAGAGAGTCTAGGGGAAAAGGGTGAAAAAGGGGGCAAGAGTCGGACACCATGAATTATCAGCACGCACCACGTTGGACAGCTGCGCCTCGGCGACCAGGTTTTCGGCCTCTGCCCTGACGAGCTCCTGCTCGAGGACGGCGACCCTCGCGCTCTCGGGTTCTCTGTACTTGATCCGCTGGATCTCGTCGGCGATTTTGTTTCTCCCGTCGCGGCTCGGCTGGACGCTCTTCTCCGTGTCGCGGATCGTCTTGAGCACGGCGCGCGAGCCGTCGAGCAGGCGAGCGTAGCTGTCCTCGAGCTCGCCCATCTCGGAGAGCAGGATGCCGAGCTTGTCCGAGATGTCGCTGACGGCCTCGTCGGCGGCCTGCTCGCCCCACTCGGAGAGCTGGGCGGCGATGGAGGCGCGCTCGCGGCCGGCGGCCTCGTACGCGGCGATGAGGCTGTTGCCGGACTTGATGAGGCGGAAGAGCCGGCGCGAGAGCTCGGGCTGGGATGTCCCGCGGAGGGAGCTGAGCGTGAAGGCGCCCTTCTTGACGCCGGCGGGTGCGGCTCCTCCTCCCCCGCCGGTCGCGCCCTTGGACGGGCGGATGGAGAGGGGCTTGCTCCTGAGCGGGAGGGGGATGTTGGAGAGAAAGCTGCCTGGGAGGTGGTGGGAGCGGCGGGGGTCCTGAAGGCTGCCCAGGGAAACCTCCTCGTAGCTTGTTCTCGACATGGATGCTTTGGCGGATGACAATAGAGACATTGGATGAAAGGTGTGGACTCCCGGGTATGTCAAAGCTGAAGAAGCGTATACGGGGCTGCGGTTGCAAGAATGGAATGCTCTGGGGAGCGTTGAGATGGTGATGGAGAGACGAAGGATTCCGAAATTCACGTTCACGATGGAGGAGAGGGGGGGAGATGCCTGGTTCGTACCAGGTACAAGCGTTCTTGGTGGAAAAAGGGGTGGGGGAAGGTGCGATGGAAGGAAAGACGTGTTGCCGGAGCCTGATTTCACGGGCAGCCGGTTGCCCCTTCCGATGTGTGATCGATGACTCTTGCGAAGCAGGAACGATGAGGGAGACGGCGTTGTTGCCGTCTGACAGAAACGCTTGGAGGGGGAAGGAAGGATGCAGAAAAAGGGGTAAGGAGGAAGGTACTAAGTACCCAGAGGGAGAGGTCGGGCCTACTGTGAGGAAGGCACCGTGAATGCAATCGGGGGAGGTGCGACCTGAAGACCGAGAATGGGTACATGACGTGAAGTACATCTGCCTCGAGCCCCTTTTTTTCTGTATTTTCTCATTGAAATACTGTAATGTCCATGCTTGAAGCGGGCATCTCCAAGTCATCAGCATGATCAACCCCTTGATCAAGTCACCTCGCGCAGCTCAGGGGCGAACACAGAAAGAATCACCGTTCCTTCGGCGCGGTAGAGTCCTCTTTGTGTCATCGCCACAACCGACATCTTTCTCCTAGTACCGCCTGTATCCTCCGTAACGTCCCCCCCCTCCGCCGAACCCCCCTCCGCCGTAGCCGTACCGGTTCGACCGCCTGCCGCCCATGCCCCCGTAGCCCATCCGCGGGTCGTAGTATTGCGAGCCCCGCCCGCCGCCGTATGGCCGGGGGCCCATCATCTGGTTACGCATCATCCTCCTGTTTCTGCCGAAGCCGAAGCACATGGTGACGGGGGTGTGTGTGTGTGTGCGAGTTTGGTGTGTTGGATGTTCTTGGATGCACTATCTGTAGCGGTTGCTGTGTGTTGTATATGCTGTGTGTTGTATATGATGCCTTCTTTGTGAGCGAGTTCCTGTACTGAAGTGGAATTGGGCGGTGCTGAAGTGAGGAAGAAGGGGAGAATGGTCGCTCTGGTTTTTTTTTCTTTGGATTCTCGAATGTGAAGATGCCTACAGATGGAGCGGCAGAATGGAGCGATGTACGCCAATTGAACCCGGGAAGTGCGTTTCGAAACGTTCAGAGCAAAGATTCAAGATTGAAGAACAAGGTTAGAGAGCTACGAGGGTAGACAGGTCTAAGGTGATAGTGCCCTAGGATGCTTCGCTGCTTGGGGAACGCGTGGAAAGAGGCGGCGAATATGGGTGATGATCTCATTGCAGCAACATCCCGCCCCCCCTTTTCCCTGTGCCTCCCGCCTCTTAGCCCCGTCCACCTCGGTCCACATATTTTCAATTCCCCCGCCCGTGGCAACGAGCGCCTCGATCTATCCATTCCTAGTCGGAAATTGGGCCTGGCATCCATTCGGTCGCTGTTCATCACGGATCTTGCACTGCCGTGTAGAAGTGCTAGCGGCGATTTCATAGGTGCCTGTGCTTTGCGATGCCCGGATTCCCACACTCCCCTTGATACCAATTCGATCCCGGCCAAAGGAAGGCACGGGGAAAAGGAGAAGAAAAAAGACCTTGAAAACGAGACAGAAAGACTCGAGAAATGTGAGTCCTCGTTCCATCTATTTTCTACATGCGACAGATCTCATGCTCGTTGGACGCGCCCCTCATTTCGGCACCACGAATCCCACCTCCACCTTGCCCACGAGCCAGGCCGCCGCGTAGAGGGCGAGCGAGCTGGCGAAGATGACGAGCGGCTTGCGCAGCGTGGCGGTCAGGGGCACCTCGTAGGAGATGACGAGCTGGCGGTCGCGGAGCTCGTCGACGAGGTTGTGCGCCTTGATGATGACGGTGGTGCGGCCGATGGTGTCGAGGAAGGTCTTGTGGACGCCGACTTCGGTGTTGGTGATGGCGGAGGCGGGGAGGTCGGTGTGGAATTTGACGTTGCTGGCATGATTGCAGGTCAGTGTCCGCAGCCCTTGTTTGTTCCTGAACTTCCGTCTTGCTTTCTCCTCCATCATCTCGTCTGGATTTACGTGTCAAAAGAATGGGTCAAATACTGACGTAGATCCCTCGGGAAGGATGACGCGGACGCTGACGTCGCCGTACTCGATGCCCTCTGGCTGTCGCGGTCCCTCGATCAGGGGAACCCTGAGGATATGCCTCCCCTGCGTGCTGCGCAAAAAGTGCGAGGCGTCCGAGTTCCAGCCGATCGTGAAGGGGTACTTCCAGCCGCCGAAGACCGGGTAGCGCGGCTTGAGCTCGAGCACGGCCTCCCTCTTCCCGCTGCGGAACCTGGACGTCGAGACGTTGCCGATGACGTCGGTGAAGTAAGGGTCCACGGTGCCCGGGTGCAGGCCGAAGCGCAGCTCCTTGAGGGCGGTCATCGGGGGCTTGAAGTACTGTGCCTGCAGCCACTTGGCGCGGTCGAAGAGGGTGGACAGGTTGGCCCCGCGGTGGTAGAGCGCGTAGCGCTCCTCGAAGGCGACGTTGCCGCCCCAGTGGCTGACCTCGACGTCGCGCTCGAGGCTGGCGACGTGGAGCACGGGCTTGGTGAACTCGAAGCGCACAAAGGCAGGGAGGAAGGCGCCGGCGGGCTGCTCGCCGAAGGGCCCGTAGGTGAGCTTCGCGCCCTGCTGCTGCGGGAGCTCGACGACGGCATCGTCGCCGTCGCCGCTGCCGATGACGAGCTTGGTGTAGTCGGGGACGGTGGCGGAGGGGGCCTTGACCTCGGTCTTTTGCTTGCGGGTGGGGTAGGCGGCGGGCGCGTAGAGGGAGAAGTCGTAGACGAGGTACTGGTTCTCGTCTTGCTTGATGGAGGCGGGGAGCGGGGCGTAGGCCTTGAGGTAGAAGAAGGAGATGGAGATGGTCTGGGAGGCGCCGGCGCCGAGGGGGGAGGGGAGGAGGATGCGGTGGTACTGGACGGTGCTGGGGGCAGGTCAGCGGGGCAATTTCCATGGGGTACCACTTCTGGAAGCCAAGATCCTTGAGGTTTGGCCGCCATTGCATGTATGTACGTGGAATGGGTAGTCCTGTGATCGATGGGGGCCTCACCTGGAAGCGTCGTACTCGACGGCGCTGGTCAGGAAGGGCTCGGCGTGCGCGTCCTTGCGGTCCCTCGCGGTGAATGCGCCGAGGCGGGCCATCTGGTCCCTGGTGAAGGGGACGAAGTACTCATCCTGGGGCGCGTCCGAGGTGTTCTCGATGAGGATGTTGATCTGCTCCTTGGCGTAGTTCTTCTCGACGGAGATGATGTGCACGAGGTTCGTGTTCTGCCAGACCTGGGGGGGCTTGAAGTGCGCGGGCAGGTGGAGGGAGCTGGCGGAGCTGGCGGAGCTGGCGATGGCCGTGGAGAGGAAGCCCAGGAGAGCAGTCGCCGCGAGGGAGAGGGACTTCATCTTGGGGGGAGGAGGCGATCGCGCGCTTCTACTACCTCATTGGGGGGGGTGATGATGCCTGGGAGGAGGGGGGGGGAGGAAGCTGGAGGCGTCCCGGTCGCGATGGCGGCGTGGCAGCTTGGAGAGTTCCCGTCATCCATCAATCTCGACCCATTGAAAGCGATACGTCGCCGGATCGAGCTCCAGCGTGCGTGTGCATGCATGCGCCTCCTGCGTGTACCCGTACACTTACATACATGCATGTATGTACAAATACATGCAGCTGGTTTCATGTTGGGACTCGAGCTCGAGGCTCACGCGGGGTGCAGGGTAGGCGATTGTGGCGGGCGATGTGGTTGATGTGATGGAATTGAGAATGTGGCTGGACTCGGCCTTGAGCGATTCCACGTCGTTGTGGCTGACCACACACATCATCAGTACATGTACGGAGTAGTAGTACTATTGAATTTGATCCGGAGTACTCCGTACTCCGTACACATGCAGCCAGAGGAGTCGGTCTTTCTCGTATATGTACGGAGTACAAGTACTCGTACGAAGGCGGGCAGATTCACTGCATCCAGGGATTCACAGATGCATGGACGGAGAAAGGAGATGGGGGATCCACGGGTTGACAGAAGTCATGGAACATCGCGAGCTCGATGCTAAGGAAGGCATCAAGGCTCTGACCTGGACAAGCATGAGCAACGGGCACAACGCCCATGACTAAATCCGTTGGGCCATTAGAACGTTCTTCGTCAGCACAGCTTGAAGTCAACGAGACGCTCCAGGCCAGCAACGAAGCCCTAATCACGGGCGAGCCCTCCAACAATGAGGGTACTGAGTGCGAGCACCCGTCCGGAGTACATGTACTCGTTCCACTACTAATCGGGCACGAATCCTCATGCCCCGCAGTCCGAAGACGTTGGCCGATGCTCTCGAGCATGTGGGATGGGGGCGAGTCCTCCGACATCGTACGAGAGAGGTCGAGACAGACATCAGGCCAGACTGAGTCGCGGCGCATCGCCTGCCTGCCCACCAACAGGAATCCCATGCGCTGCAGAGGACATGGATCCATGCTGAGATGGAAGTCGGACGTGCTGTGAAATGCCCCGCTCGTCCCATGGATGGTTTGATGACATCCAAGTCCTCAGTACGCGGTGGACAGGTCCTCCCGGAGAATGAGGGGCATCGGGCTGTACTCCGTACATGCTTTCCCTACGCTCGCCGTCACAAATTCGACGCGGGAGCACGTGCCGCGCAGGTTCCTCCCGGGCCCAGAACGCGGGACACGTTACCTGTCTCAGATGTAGCTCTACCTCCCCGGGCCCTGTCGGTCCTCCGTGCCTTATCGATAACCACAGAGACGCCCGATAAAGGCATGGGGGGATCCACAGTGGGAGCGGCGCGGGCAGGAACGCTAAAAAGGAGGTTCCAGGGCCGGGTTGCTCCTGCTCCTGCTCCTGCTCAGCCGGCATGAGCCCCTCGTCCAACAGGCGATCGTCGTCTTGGAACCTCCCGTCTCCATCTTCACCTCTTCTTCTTCACCTCTTCTTCCTCTCCTGCTCCTCTTCTTTCTCTTCTTCCTCTTCCTTCCCCATCCTATATCCCTCCGAATCTCGCATCCTAGCAGTCTCACTCGCAGACATTCCTATAATTCCTTCTTCACTCGCTCTCCTGTCGCTCCCCCGACGACGCCGTCCTTGCGAGCTTTCCCCCTTCGACAGAGCTGCCCCGCCATCGCCTCTGCCGCCCCACCATCCCCCTACATCGCGAAAATGGTCGGCCTCGGTCCTCGCAAACCCCCCTCCAGGAAGGGTATGTTTTCCTCTACGTTTTACAAGGGGAACCAAAACGTCATCGTCTGGTGTCGCCTTTTGCTTCACCATCAGCTTCCAGGCGTATTGCAGCTCGCATGCAAGGCACTCGATGTAGCCGCCATGCTGGCCTCCATGACATCCATGCACCCCTCAGGGGCCAGGAATTTGGCCACAAACAGCCCTCAGGCGCATCAAGAAGCGAGGCTGACATCTCATCCTCCTAGGCTCCAAGACGGATCTTCCCAAGGACCTTCTCAAGGAGGTCAAGGTTCTTGAAGAGATCTTCACCGTCCCGGCAGCCAAGCTCAAGGAAATCACCGACCACTTCGTCGGCGAGCTTGCCAAGGGTAGGCCCAATCGCCTCGGGAGACGACCTCTCAGAAAGACCTTGTTCAGCAATATTGACATGGAACGGCGCAGGCCTCAGTGTGGAGGGTGGTAGCATCGTGAGTCTGCCCTGATGCGCTCGACTCGCACAATCAGGAACTGACTGGCCACAGCCCATGAACCCGACCTGGGTTCTTTCTCTTCCAGATGGCCACGAGATGGGAACCTTCCTCGCCCTCGACATGGGCGGTACCAACCTGCGTGTTTGCGAGATCACCCTGACCGATAAGAAGTCCGAGTTCGACATCATCCAGTCCAAGTACCGAATGCCCGAGGAGCTCAAGACGGGGTCCAGCGACGAGCTTTGGGAGTACATCGCCGACTGCCTGCACCAGTTCGTCGAGACGCACCACGGCGACTGCACCAAGCTCGAGACCCTGCCTCTGGGCTTCACATTTTCCTACCCCGCGACCCAGAACTACATCGACGAGGGCATCCTCCAGAGATGGACCAAGGGCTTCGACATTGACGGTGTCGAGGGTCATAACGTCGTTCCCATGTTCGAAGCTGCCTTGGCGAAGCGTGTAAGTCGGCCCAGCGAGTCTAACATCATGCGATTTCTTGAACATGCTGTGATGGCTCACGCTCTCGGCGCTTTCTCCAGGGCGTTCCCATCAAATTGACCGCCTTGATCAACGACACCACGGGCACTCTCATCGCCTCTGCCTACACCGACACGTCCATGCGGATGGGCTGCATCTTCGGAACCGGCTGCAACGCCGCGTACATGGAAGACTGCGGCTCCATCCCCAAGCTGGCGCACATGAACCTCCCTCCCGACATGCTCATGGGCATCAACTGCGAATGGGGCGCCTTCGACAACGAGAACAAGGTGCTGCCGCGAACCAAGTACGACGTCAAGATTGACAAGGAATCTCCTCGACCGGGGCAGCAGGCCTTCGAGAAGATGGTCGCCGGCCTGTACCTGGGCGAAATTTTCCGGCTCGTCCTTGTCGATCTGCACGATAACAAGGAGATCCACATCTTCGAGGGCCAGAGCATCGACGCGCTCCGCAAGCCTTACACCCTAGACTCCTCCTTCCTGTCCGCCATTGAAGAGTGAGTGCATGATCCATTCGTCATTTTTTCGCGGAGCATGAATAGCAGTTGACGGCGGGTGCGACAGGGACCCCTTCGAGAACCTCCAGGAGACATCCGACCTGCTCCAGTCCAGGCTCAACCTCACGGCCACGCTGCCGGAGCTGGAGCTCATCCGGAGGCTTTGTGAGCTGATTGGAACGCGCGCCGCCCGCTTGTCTGCGTGCGGTGTTGCGGCCATCTCCAAGAAGAAGGGGTACAAGAGCTGCCACGTCGGCGCGGATGGCTCCGTGTTCAACAAGTACCCCCACTTCAAGAAGAGGGGTGCCATCGCGTTGAGGGAGATCCTGGACTGGCCGGCCAAGGCCAACGAGGAGGAGGAGGATCCCATTGAGATCCTCACGGCCGAGGACGGCAGCGGCGTGGGAGCCGCGCTGATTGCGGCGCTGACGCTGAAGCGAGTCAAGGCCGGCAACTACTACGGCATCATGAAACCGGAGAGCATGTGATTGTCTTGAATACCTGACCTCGTGAGGGGCACTTGAATAGATTTGAGTTTGTTTCACTTGAGGTGTTTCATGTTTGTGTTGATGAGGTTTGCTCAACGGGGCTGCTCTCGAGGGGAATATGACGACTGCATATTTTCCCTTTACGATATGCTGACGATGCATCGGAGTCTACAGTATAGGGGTCACATGGATCGGAGGTGGGAAGAAGCTGGGTGAGTTGTATTGCCCTGACTACCCCATGAATGTGCAGATCGGCAGCCGGTATTCTGTAAAAAAAAAAAAAAAAAAAAAAAAAAAAAAAAATCGATGGTCAGCAAGAAGTCCAAAATCGGCCAGGCATGGCCCTGCAAGAAAGGGATCAAGATACTCACTGTCCAGCGTCCAATACCGCCTCCTCACGCCCTCCCACTCGCCCTCGCCATCCGCCTTCAGAGCCGACATATCCACATCGCACTGCTCCCACTCGACATCGAGCCCCGCGTCCGCGCAGTGCATCTCCACGACCCTGGTGTACACATCGTAGCAGATGCTGCGATCCGCGCCGAGGCCGTTGAAGAAGCCGAAGCGGCCGTCGTGGTCGAGCAGGCTGGGGACGTACTCGGTGAAGAAGAGCTTGAGCTGGGCGTAGTCCTCGGCGAAGGTGTCGAAGTAGATGGCGTCGTAGAGGGCGCCGTGGGCGAGGAGCTGGTGGACGACGTCCTGCCATCTGCCGGGGAGGATCTTGTAGGCGCCGGGGGCGGGGGCGGAGGCTTCCCAGCGGGGGCCGAAGGGGGAGGAGGGGAGGCGGAGGGGGCCGAGGACGGAGGGGTGGGGCTCGATGATGTGGTGGATGGAGGGGGAGGAGGCGGCGAAGAGGGAGTCGATGATGCCCATGCCGAAGCCGATGTTGAGGATGCGCTTGCCGGGGGGGAGGGGGGGGGAAGAGAGGTTGGGGTTGGTGGTGGAGGTGGAGGTGGAGGTGGAGGTGGAGGTGGAGGTGGAGCGGGGGGCGAGGAGGGCGACGACGGAGCGGCGCATGATGTCTGTCTCCCAGGCCATCATGACGCCGTTGAGGTCCTCGTCGAGGAGCTTGCCGTCGTCGTAGGTGAGGGTGGAGCGGAGGTACTGCTCGCTTGTGACGGGCTTGTCGTCGGCGAGGGGGGGGGCGAAGGATGTGCGGTGGGGGGGTGGGTATTGCTGGAGCTCCTCTGCCTCTTGCTGCCTGTCCTCCTCCTGCCTGTCTTCCTCCTGCTTGTCCACCTCCTGCTTGTCCACCTCCTGCTTGTCCACCTCCTGCTTGTCCACCTCCTGGATGTCCTCCCCCATAGTCGTCTTCTCCCCGTCGGCTTGCGGTCGCTCCGCCGTCAGGGGCCCGGCGTCGCCGTCGCCGTCGCCCGCGTCGGAGGCGAGCTCCTCGTAGCCGCTGAGGAGGGCGAAGAGCAGCTCGGCGCGGACGCCGGCGTCGACGCACACGTGGTAGAGGGAGGGGCGGGCGAGGCGGGCGGCGAGGCAGCCGGGGGTTTCGTTGTTGGCGTCGACGTCGTTCCAGATGGCGCCGGAGAAGAAGAGCTCCTGGAGGATTTCGCGGGCGGCGTCCTCCTTGGGGTCGGTGGCGGTGTCGGAGCTGTCATCGTCGTTGGTGTCGTTGGTGGTGTTGTCGTTGTCGTCGTCATTGGGATGGGGTCCCTCGAAGGCGGGGTTCTGGGCGGTTGAAGGAGCAGAAGCGGGAGGAGGGGGTTTCTTGGAAGTAGTAGTAGTAGTAGTAGTAGTAGTAGTAGTAGTAGTAGTAGTTGTTGTAGTAGTAGGAGTGAACGTCTGGGCAGGCCCGCACGCGCGGATGGCGGCGTGGAGGGGCGTCTCGCCGGTGACGGGGTCCTGGACGGTGGCGAGGTCGCGGCGGTCGCGGAGGAGGGCCTTGAGGGTGGGCAGGTCGTGGGCCCAGGCGTGGAGGAGGATGCTGCGGATGGGGTCGGGGCAGGAGGGGGAGATGCGGGCGGCGAGGGAGTCGTCGAGGGGCGAGGAGGGGGGAGGCATGGCGGGGATGGAGGGTTGCCGGCTCTACGGAATATGGAGTGCGAGGACGTTTTTCTCAATGTTGGATGAGGGTGATATGGTCGACGATGGCTGCTTGTAGAGCGAGGTCTGGAAGTGAAGCTATTTTGAGGAGATCTTTAGTGTGGATCTTGCTGCATCTATGGAGTACGACTAGGGAAAAAAAAAAAAACACTATCTGCAGGTACTGAGATGGTACGGAGAACGGAGTACTAGTACTAGTAGGTATAGTAGTAGTATCGATGTGTCGATGCAGCCCTGGCCACGATGCTTGATGTACTCCGCACGAGTAGAGTGGGTGGAGTGATACCTACTTCGCAGTACCTTAGGTACTGTACTGAAGGGCAGTTTACGCAGAGGTACTTAGGAGTACAGGCAGGGCGCGAGAATGCCTCTCCAGGACGAGTACATGTACTCCATACCGCGACCTTGATCTCGATGGAGGGGCTTCAGCACGTGTTGGAGGTGCGGCGGCCGGGGAGAGAGACCAGGGCTCCGAGTCTCGAGTGGAAAAGCGCCAGGTGGGGCGTCCGGCGGAGTGACCCTTTCTATTGCACGAGCACATACCGTGTCCCTTGCATTATGAGGTCTGCTTGGATCTGGTGTTTGACCCGCAGTCGTAAAACTACTAGTACTACGGAGTATAGTAGTGCTACTAGTAAGTACAGTAGTAGGTACACTACTCGTACTGGTGCTGGTACCGGTACGAGCCGGATACCTCGTGTATGTACTGTCGAGCTCCAGCGCGTTGGGGCGCTAGAGAGCCAGGTCGGGCCCGCTGGAATCAAGCTCGGCAGGGGTCTGGGTGCGCTAGACGGCAGGCAAGTGGCCCCCGGACGCGCACGTTGGCCCGCGCGGCGGTGCGATTCGTCGGCGCGCATCCGATGGCATACCCTGTACATACTTATGTGCACGCACTTCAAATCCGATGTCCTTGCACATGGACTACCCTGTACAAGGACTTGTACTTCAAGCCTCCACATCAGCGTGCCGTCGTCCATCGTGCTGTCATTACATACATATGTGTATGTAATCTGGATGTATGTATTGAGACTGGATTGCAGTGAATGCATCCCTCGATTCCAGTCCCTGATTCCATCTTTCATCCCGGACTCCATTCTTTTCTCCCTTCTCTTCGTCGACTCAGCCTGTCCTCGATCTCGGCCGCTGCGTGGCACCTGCGCGAGACATCCACGTCCTGTGGCACGGGAACTGCCTGTGAGCTTGAGCCCTCGCCTCCAACTTGACCTCCAACTTGACCTCCAACTTGACCTCCAACTTGACCTCCAGCTTCACCTCCATTCTGTGGCCCCTGTGTGCTGCTGCTGCTGCTGCTGCTGCTTCTTCAATCTCTCCCCCTCCTCGTCCATCGCTCTCTGCTGACTCTGACCTGCCAGTCCTGGGAATCGGTCGACCATTGAATCCATCCCCCCGCCACCATGAAGTTCGGCGAGCAGCTGCGCTCCAGCACCATCCGCGAGTACCAGTGGTACTACATCGACTACAATGGCCTCAAGGGCGAGCTCAAGCACGCCACCGGCCCCTTTCCCCCCGCCGGCGATGGGCCCAGGGAGTGGTCCGAGGCCGACGAGACCCGCTTCGTCGGCAGGCTCGAGGCCGAGCTCGAAAAGGTCCACACCAAGCAGCAGGTCAAGGCCATGGAGATCTCCCGCCGCATCGCCGTCAGCGAGCGCCAGGTCAGGGACGTCGTCAACCGCCTCGCCGAGCGCGGCCTCGCCGAGGACGGGCCCTCCGAGGACGAGTTCCTCCTGCTCGAGGAGGACCTCAGCGACATCATCGCCGACGTCCACGACCTCGCCAAGTTCGTCCAGCTCAACTACACCGGCTTCTACAAGATCATCAAGAAGCACGACAAGATGACCGGCTGGCACCTCCGCCCCGCCTTCGACACCCGCCTCAAGGCCAAGCCCTTCTACAAGGAGAACTACGACGCGTCCGTCATCAAGCTCTCCAAGCTCTACGACCTCGTCCGCACCCGCGGCAACCCCGTCAAGGGCGACAGCGCCGCCGGCGGCGCCCAGGCCAGCTTCGTCCGCCAGACCACAAAGTACTGGGTCCACCCGGACAACGTCACCGAGCTCAAGCTCATCATCCTCAAGCACCTGCCCGTCCTCGTCTTCAACGCCAGCAAGGAGTTCGACCAGGCCGACTCCGCCATCACCTCCATCTACTACGACAACCCCGACGCCTGGCCCCTCTACGAGGGCCGCCTCAAGAAGACGGAGGGCGCAGAGGCCATCCGCCTCCGCTGGTACGGCGGCATGAAGACCGAGGCCATCTTCGTCGAGCGCAAGACCCACCGCGAGGACTGGACCGGCGAGAAGTCCGTCAAGGCCCGCTTCGCCATCAAGGAGAAGAACGTCAACGCCTACATGCGCGGCGAGATGCTCCCCGCCGCCATCTTCGAAAAGGCCCGCAAGGAGGGCAAGAAGTCCGAAAAGGCCATCGCCGAGGACGAGCGCCTCGCCGCAGAGATCCAGTACTCCGTCCTGCGCAACGGCTACCGGCCCGTCTGCCGCTCCTTCTACAACCGCACCGCCTTCCAGCTGCCCGCCGACGCCCGCGTCCGCATCTCCCTCGACACCGAGCTCACCATGGTCCGCGAGGACAACCTCGACGGCCGCAAGCGCTCCGGCGCCAACTGGAGGCGCATGGACATCGGCATCGACTACCCCTTCTCCCAGCTGCCCCCCGAGGACGTCGTCCGCTTCCCCTACGCCGTCCTCGAGGTCAAGCTCCAGACCCAGATGGGCCAGGAGCCCCCCGAGTGGGTCCGCCAGCTCATCGCCTCGCACCTCGTCGAGGCCGTCCCCAAGTTCTCCAAGTTCATCCACGGCACCGCCTGCCTCTTCCCCGACCGCATCAACCTGCTGCCCTTCTGGATGCCCCAGATGGACGTCGACATCCGCAAGCCCGCCACCCACGACTTCGGCATCCGCCGCCCAGGCATCTCCGGCACCACCACCACCTCGGACGACGACGACGACGACGACGACGACGACGACGATGATGACGGCGACGACTACGAGAATGATGACGAAGAGGGCGTCATCTCTGACAACGCCGCTGCCCTCTCCCACGCCAGGCACCGCAACCCATCCCCCGCCAACGGCGAATCCTCCAGCAGGGCGCCCGCCCACACCCGCCGCCCTCAGGCCCTCCCCGCCGCCTCCGACACCGAGGGCCAGACCGTCCTCCTCCCCGGCATCGACGAGGACTACCCCATCTACGACTCCGACGACGAGTACGACGAGAACTTCGCCCTCGAGGAGGCCCGCCGCGCGGGCGGATGGCCCTACTACTCGCTCTACCTCCAGACCAAGGCCCGCGCCGCGGGGCTCGGCCTGCTCCACGCGCTGCGGTATGTCGTGCCGAGCCCGCGCGCGAGCAGGATCCCCCGCAGCGCGAGGCAGGAGATGCTCTTTGGGGACGCGCAGATCCAGCGCAAGAAGTTCAGGGCGCCGCCGGGGAAGAAGATCTATGTCCCGATTCGCGTGGAGCCCAAGGTGTACTTTGCGGCCGAGCGAACCTTTCTAGGATGGGTGAGTAAATGCAAAAGCAAAAAGGAAAATCCTGAAATAGAGCGACTTGTGCTGACATGCCCCCCCCCCAGCTCGAATACTCCATCTACATCGGCACCATCGCCACCACCCTCCTCAACTTCGGCGACCACCCGACCCCGACGTCCTTCTGGGTCGCCGGCATCTTCACCTTCCTCGCCATCTTCAGCCTGCTCTACTCCGTCGGCATCTACCTCTACCGCAGCAGCATGATCCGCGAGCGCAAGGCCGCGCGGTACTACGACAGGTGGGGGCCGAGCGTGCTCTGCGCGGCGCTCTTTGGGGCGGCGGCCGTGAACTTCGCGTACGAGGGCAGGGAGCGGGCGTACTGGTAGGTGTGCGGGCTGGATGGCGATCTCGCCGGTGCGGTGCCTGGGTCGTGATCTGCTGCGCTGCTTGGATCGTCGCTGCGTCTCGACATTGGGAGGACACAAAAAGGAAGAGGGAAGAAGGAAAGGGGCCCTGCGCTGATCCACGGGAAGAGGAGGAGGAGGAGGAGGAGGAGGATTACTTGCGGCCTGTCTTGCGGGAGTGCGCCTCTCGTCCCTGTGTCTGTGTCTTTCTTCTTCTCGTTTTTTTCTCCTTTCTTCCGTCGTCCTCCTTCCCTTCTCTCCTTCTGTTCTCTTCTGTCTTCCTACTTCTTCTCTTCTCTTCTCTTCGGCTATCCGCGCGAGCGCTTGAAGACTGATCTGGCCGCTAATGCAATGGTAATCTGTACATCATACTGCTCGTCTGCCACAGTGCGTCGTGCTTGGAGAGGATCAGGAACTCTTTGAAACTCACGGCTCTGGAGCCACTCGGTCGCCGAGAGTCATCCAGATCCTGCCTTTCCATGGGAACAGCACCCCCCTCTCACGAGGCACCCTTCCCCTGTATACAAGGCATTCCCTCCCCTTGACACGAGGCATTCTCCCCCTGTTCAAGAAAACATCGGTTCCTCCCCTTTTGGAGAGGCGTCCCACCGTTCTAAGCGGCATCCTCCCACTGCGAGAGGTATCTTCCTTCTCTCTGACAACGCACCTTTTCCTTTCTCAAGGCATCCTCCCCTATGCTTGAGGAAGACCCCTGTTCTTGAGGCATCCTCCCCCTTCTAGGGGCATCCCACTCTTTCTGAAGGCGCCCTCCCGCTTCTAGAGGTAGCATCTTCCTTTCCGAGGCAAACAAAATCTGCATCACGCAAATCGCAGACATCGTAAAACGTCATTCCTATATATATGTCATCGATTTGCTCGTACGCTAAATCACATGTATGAAGAAAACACCGCTTTGGCGCCGCCCTCTCTTTGTACCCATATCCCCCTCCTTTCCACCCCGTCTCTCCTTCTCTTTGTCCGCTCAAATTCCCCCTTCTTTCTTCCTACCCCTTTCTCCCTTTCCTGGCTACCTCCTGAGCACCTTGGCCACCCCCCCGCTACCTCCTGAACGCCGCCGCCCCCAACCGCTCAATCTCCTTCCCCTCCGGCGTCCCCTTGCCCGCCGCCTCCAGCAGCCTCTGCCACGCGTCCGCGTCCCGCAGCCGGACGGCCTCCTCTGCGGCCTTGACGCGCTGCCCGCACTTCTCGTACATGGAGACGGTCTCGCCGGGCTCGAGATTGGTGCACTTGGGGACGAAGACGGCTGCGAGGCGGGGGTTGCCGGCCTGGAGGGTGAAGTTGAAGAAGGGCTGCAGAGGGGTCAGAACATAGTCAGAATGAGTGTCTGTAGGTGATAACTGTTTCCATCAAGTATTTGATATCATGGCTTATTTTTTTTCCCCCCTTTATTTTGCTTTTCTTTTTTTTGCGGTGGAGGGGGCCGGAAGGGGGGGAGGGTCCTTCAATTTTACTGAACGGGGCAGACTGACCTCCCATCCGATAGGGCTTCTTTTGGTTTTGGCGATTTCTTCGATCTCGGCCCATTCGCGCTTCGCGACGAGGGCGCGTAGGCTGCATGCCTCGTTAGCTGTGCACAAATGAATGATCTTTGAGCAGGGAGATGAGGTCTAGGGGCAAGACAATAGGCGAACCCACCGGATCCACCATGCGACCTTGTCAGGCACGCGAAAGTCGCTCTGGAGCTTCTTGGCCTTGGCGTGGAAGCCGAGGTGGATGAGCTTGAACATAGTCTCGTTGACGCTGAGGCCGGAGAAGGACTCGGAAAGCTCGCGGTCGAGGGCCTCCTGCACGCGCAGCAGGGCGGTGGCCTCCTTGAGGGAGGCGACCTCGCCGGCGGTCTCCTTGGACTCGGCGAGCAGCTTGGCGGCGAGGGCGAGCTTGTCGGCGGCGGTGCGGGCGTCGGGCTGGCGCAGGGACTCGCGGATGAAGACGTTTGCGCCGTCGACGCGCCTGTCGTCCTGGTAGTACATGTCCTTGAGGAGGGCGTTGTCGCCGTCGAGCAGGGCGGCGGACTCGACGAGGGCGGTGGCGGTGGGACGGGCGTTGACGGCGCGGAAGAAGGCGGCCAGGGAGAGCTTCTTGCGGAGCTTGGCGAGGACGAAGAAGACGAGGTCGGTGTCGCCGGACTCGATGGCCTTGTCGAGGGCGAGCTCGTCCTCCTCCATGTCGAGCAGGAGGGGCACCTGGCGGCCGCCGCGGGGCTCGTGGTTGAGCAGCTCGGTGGCGAGGCGGCCGCGGCCCTCGTGGTAGGCGGCGCGGGCGATCTCCTCGAAGGAGATGCCGGGCTTTCCCGAGAGCCGCTCGACGACGAGGCGGCAGATAGTATCGTCATCCTGAGCGCCGACGCGGACCTTGGTGGACGCCCAGCTGACGTAGATGCGGTCGGTGGGGAGCTTGAGGAAGCCGGCGATCTTGAGGGCGAGGAGGTACTCGTGGCGCATGACGAGGCGCTGGACGAGGCGCTCGGGGGTGAGTCGGTGGTACTGCTCGTAGGAGAGGGGCATGCCGATGGCGAAGTCGCGGACGGCGTTGAGAACGCGCAGCGTCTCGCACATGTCGACGAAGTCGTCACTGTTGTAGATGTCGAGCACGGACTTGCCAAATGAGGCGGCGCGGAGGAGGCGCTTCTGCCATTGGGGGTCAAACTCGCGCCCGGCGGTATTGACGCAGGTGTCGACGGCCTCGGTGAGGTTTGGGCGGATGAGCTGGATGTAGTCGTCTGCTTTGGGGGACTCGAGCTCGAGCTGGCGCACGGCGTCGAGCAGGATAGACGCGGGGGAGGCCTCGGAGGCGGCGCCGAAGGCGCGCAGGGTGTCGTCGGGGACGCGCTCGAGGAACTCGCAGAAGTCGTTGGTGACGAGGCGGGCGCCGTCGTACTCGGAGATGACGTGGACGCGAGTGCTGTCGTAGAGGTAGGAGGAGGACTGGTCGCCGGGCCCGATGACGTGGACCTCGTCCTCCCATGCGATGACGGCGTCGCTGCCGCACCACTCGACGTACTTTGGGGGCGTCTTGGAGTCGGAGTTGTGCTCAAAGAGGCGCTCCTGGAAGTCGCTCGAGATGACGTGGGCGCGGCCGTCGTGACCGTAGAGGTTCACGAGCCGGCCGTCGGGGGAGACGCTGATATGGCAGAAGGGGCCGATGTCGAGGAAGCGGTCCTCGCACTCCTGGGCGTCGACGACGTGGACCGTGGCGCTGATGCTGACGAGGACCTCGACGGATCGGGAGAGGGTGTGATCCGGCGAGACGACGGCCCAGGAGTGGATGGTCCCCTCGGGCAAGGGGGCGAGCAGCTTGGGGCGGGGCTCGGTATAGGACGACACCGTCACCATGGTGCTGTTTCCCAGGAGGGCGACCAGGCCATGGTTGTAGAACCTGTGATCCTGCATTAGAAGATGGTGCTAACGCTGCGGCCCCTTGGCTCTGATTGCAGCACAAGCAAACCCCACCCCGGTACCCCTCCCCTCTCCCCCCATGGCTGGTGAATTGTTCCCCTGGGCAATTTACCGGCAAGATTCCACCCCATACGTCTCGGCCCCGTGCCCCAGAGAAAAATGGCTGAAGTCGCCCTGGATGTCGTAGCACCTGACGTTGCCATCGGCAGCGACGACGAGCAGCGCCTCCTCCTCGGACCACCCCAGGCCCCTGATCGCCACCCCGCCGTCCCACGGGATGCTGCGCAGCTTCTTCCCAGCGAGGGAGTAGATGTCGACGGCGGGCTTTGCGGGCAGCCCGGCCTTGTGGGGGTGCAGCTTGGAGTCGTCCCTCCACAGCGCGAGGGCGCCCGCGTAGGGGGCGCCGGTGACGATGTAGGCGTCGAGGTCGAGGTCCTGGTCGAAGACGGCGGTGTACTGCTCCGTCTTGCGGAACCACTTGTCCCCGACGCGCTCCCAGTCGGCTCTTGCGTGAAGGGGGTCCATGGCTGTTATCTCATCTTGAACCCAACCATGAGTCGAAAGGGTGCGGCCCGTGAGGAGGAGAAGACGAGGAGGAGGTCGAGGAGGAGGTCGAGGAGGTCGAAGGAGGTCAACGAGAGTGAGGTCATGCCCTGGCTATTCGTCGGTTAAACGCGGCGCCAAGCGAGACAAGTCTCGACGGGGTAGACGTCATGTGCCAGGACGCTGCCAGGACCCTCAGAGCGACTTCCAGGGGACTTCGCTGCCCCCCGCAGGAAATAGAGCTCAAGCTCCTTCCCGATGCTGCGCATCACCGGCATCCCCGCGACGGAAGGCGCGATCCCACGATTCTCTCTTTCGGCAAGAGGGGCATCTCGAACCACTGCAACGCACCTTCCTCCAAACATCGGCCCGGGCGGTACAGAGTACTCCGTACTACTAGGTAGTACTAGTAGGTACCTCACATTCAGCCCTGTACCAGTACATGCTGCGAGTACATGTACCTCCTGCTGCGTCACCTGAAGCCTCCAAAGTCCAGCATCTGGCGATACCGTCACATGCATCATTCATCCATGCATTCACAGCCTTCAACCGCACAGTCCTGAGCTTGAGAGCTCGTCTCGTGCCTCCATCATCGTCGCCGTCTTCACTCCTCGCCATCCGAAACGTCACAGAGAATCTTAGTCGACTGGAATCTCGTCAAAATGCCCAGCTGGAGAGACGAATATATCGCCTCGCTCAGAGACTCAGAGCTCCAAAGCCCCGTCAACATGGAGCTTGTCCAGGCCTGTATGCAACTCCCTTCCCTGTCCCCTTCTAACAATGAGTGTTCTCGCCTTCTTCCCTCCTGACGACCTCATTCTCCTACGCTTCCCCCGCTAACACACACGATCCCGGTCCTCCCAGGCTCCCAAATGGCCGACCGCATCTCCGCCCTCGAGGCCGAGAAAGCCGCGCTCCAAACCCTCGCAGCAGGACCCCCCCTCGCCTTCCCTCCCTCCATCTCCATGGCCGCCGCCGCCGCCGCCGCTCCAGCAGCCCAAGCCGACATACTCAACGCCGGCGCTGGCGGCAGTGGCGGTGGTATAGGTGGGAGCAGTGGCGGCAGCAGCGATCCCACCACCCACATCCTCGCCCAGCTCCGCGCCGACCTCGCCGAAGCCCTCCGCTCCAAAGGCACCGCCGAGACCCGCCTCCGCGCCGCCGAGGAAGACCTCGCCCGCCTGCACGCGCGGACCAAGCTCGACGCCAAGTCCCTGCGCGACCTGCGCGCCGAGCGCGCCGGCCTCGCGACCAAGGTGAACGACAGGGAGCACGAGCTCAGGGAGAAGCGGAAGCTCGTGGAGCAGGTCCAGGACGAGATGATCACGCTGAACCTGCAGCTGTCGATGGCGGAGAAGGAGCGGGACAGGGTGAAGAGGGAGAACAAGGAGCTGGTGGATCGGTGGATGAAGAGGATGGAGCAGGAGGCGGAGGCGATGAACCTGGCGAACGAGCCGAGGGCGCGGCGGCGGTAGGACATGGTCGATTGAAGGCAACGACGCGCCGAGACGATCCAGGTACCGAGCGACATGCTGAGATGGCATGGAGGGTCTGGTGATACCAGCATGGAACGCAGGCACCGATACGACGAGGCGGCATAGAGCCGATGTGTATTTGCAGCAGGGCATTTCGAGCAACGACACGCCGGGACGGCATGGAGCGGATGATGATTCCAGGGTGGAATTGCAAGACCGACACGACGAGACGACTCAGAGCCGATGATGACCGCAGCATGGACTCACCAAACACCGACACGCAGGGGCGACATGCCGAGAAGGGGACAGAAACAGCGCCCAAACGACATGCTGCCGAGAAAGGCAGAAAAACAGACCCTGAGACGACGTGCAGCTGATGAGGGAGTCGGCGAGGTGTCTGCGCGGCGTGCAGTCGATGCGGAAATCAAACGAGGGGTCTACGCGACAAGAACCGACAAGAGAAGAAGCAAACCAAGATGGGAGAAGGCAAGCACAACGAGATGAGAGAAGGCAGCAACAGCGACAACGGCAGCGGCAGCGGCAGCAGCGACAGCATCCCCATCCAACAACAGCAACACCAAAAGGCTCATCCATCGAACCCCCTTCACCCAGTCATCACCCAAACCATAGTCAGTCGTCCTCGTACGTGATTCATCATGACCCTTATGCAGGAAATTCGTCTTATCGCTAACACCCATTTCTCCATGAAAGATCCCGTGCAAGAAAGCCCTTCCCCCTAATCCAGGAAATCGAGAACCACCACCAACCCTTGCCCCTTGCCCCTTGCCCCGGGAGGGCCCCTGGCCCATTCGGAGCCAGGGACGTCCTGCCCGCGACGTTCCCGCCATTCCGCGAGAGGAAAAGAAAGCTAAAGAATGCCAGCTTCTATTCTACAATACAAGAATGCAAGTCAAGTCCCTATCCACAAGGTTTCGGCGAAGCGCCGATGCGTTCTTTCCGGTCTTTGTTTTCTTCTTTCTTCTCTATTGAGTTCTCTCTCTTCTTCTCTTCGTTTTCTCCTGTTCCTTCTACTATTTCCTCGTGGAAATGTAATACGACCCGCCGGCGTTGGTCCAGCTGACGAAGCCCTCCGGATACGTCCACTCCTCGACCTCGAGGATCGTGCTGCCGACGTCGTTGATGTTGTGGTTGCTCTTGGAGTCGGCCACGAAAGACTTGAGCGAGATGATCTTGCAACCGGACTTGAGATCGAGGAACATGCGGACCAGGTCGTCGTTGAGCTGCGAGGTAAAGGCCTTGTTGTTGACGAGGACGACGTCAGCGCGCTTCAGCACCTGGTGGATGGAGGTGTTCTTGCGGAAATCGCCCCGCTCGAGATGGACCTTGCCGGGCTCGACGCCCCAGAGGAGCGTCCGCGCCTTGAACTCCTTCTCCTGGGCCTCGGCGAAGTTGCAAGCGTTCTCCATCATCTCGCAGCCCCAGCTCTCGCAGCCGATCTCGAGCGCCGCCTGCAGGACGACGTTGCCGACGCCCGAGCCGAGGTCGACGAAGACCTGGTCCGAAGTCATCTTGGTCTGCTCGACGAGAATCTTGGTGATGAAGGGGTGCAGGAGCTCGCCATAGACATAGTCGGTGCCGTTCTCGTACTTGGACAGGAGCTCGACCTTTGGCGCCACAGTGCGGTCGTAGATCTGCTCGAGGATGAAGGCGACCAAGTGCGGTGGCAGCTCGTGCATCTTGTCGAGATTCCTCGACACGACGCCGTCTTCGACCAGCCCGAGGAGCGTCTTGTTGTACTCTCGGATCGCGGCCTTGAAGCCCGTCAGGTCCTGGATGTTGCGGTTGGATGCCTTCTCCAACCGGCGTATGAAGCCGTTTTGATGGTTCGTGAAGGGCTCGGCCTGTTCTTTCGTGAGATACGTCTCGGCGACCAGGCGAACTATGCGTATGCTCGCTTCGACCGCATCGATTTTGTCCTTTCCCCAGACCAGCTCGAAGCTATTTCTCAAAGTCAGTCACATTTCCTCAGTCACCGAGAGAATTTCTTCGCTTAAAGAGGAAGAAAAGGGAGGGTTTTGAGAGGGGGCTTTTGGGGTGGGACGAATGATGGCGGGGAAGCAAGGGACATTCGTTGCTTGTGGAAGAGGGAAAAGGGAAGGCCGAGGGATGGGCCAAGAGAAAGGGACAAGGAAAAAGCCAAGGGACAAGGCCACGGAAAAGGGCAACAGAAAAAGGCGAAAGAGAAACGCCCAGGGCCCAGAAGCATGACACTCACTTTTCGCGGCGTTGCGGGGTGGGATATTGCAACTCTATGGCGACATCCTCCTTTTTCTGCGCGCCCATGACGGGGACGCACTTAGACTCGAGGGAGGCGACCTCGACGGCGTGGATGAAATGCAGCCTCTCGATTTTGCGGTCAAAGGCCTTCCTGTGTCTCAGGCGACGGTTGGGATCGCTGAGGCCGCCGTTGGGGTTCGTCTTCCGCTGTCGCTTGTGGGCGTCGAGGTCCATCCATCCGTCGTCCTCGGCATCGCTGTCGTTGTCGAATTCGATCCTGTCGCTGGCGGGGGACCTGCGTGCGGGCGCGCTGCTCCGGGGGATGGCACTGCCGACGCCGCCGCCGCCGCCGCCGGCCTTGCGCTTCCGGATGCAGTCGTGGGGGGGCTCGTCGGCGGAGGAGGGGTAGGGTGAACTGCTCTTGTGGCGCATCGGGGAGGCGGAAGCATTGCTGAGGCTGATCCTGCAGGCGGGAGAAGAGCGCGGGAGGATGGCGGAGGCGGAGGATTTGAGGAGCGGTCTCGAAGAGGAAGAGGTCGAGGAGGGATGCTTGGGCTTCGGTTTGAGGATGGGTCGCTCGACGGGGATTCTCTCGACGCGAATCTTGGGCGGGTCGACCCTGAACTTGTTGGTTTTGCCGCCGAGGAGAGGCATGGTCGTCGGATACCGTGTTGATGGGGACGCGAGAGATGGGAGTCGAAGATACGAATGTGTTGGAAGCGCGCAAGCGCCGTGCTGGACAAGTCGAAGAAGACGACTAGACAAGACCAAGAAGACGACCAGACGAGCCACAGAATAGAAGACGATCGACGGTGGCGGATTAAAAGCTGCTGCGAAAGAATTCCGGCGTAGCGACGTGGTCCGACCAAACAGGAAGTGATAGACGTATGGAGTATGGGAGAGGACCCGATGGCGACAGGCGTGGAGAAGTCGGACAGCTGATGCCGGCGCGAGTGAAGGAATGAAGCGAAGAGATGAAGCGAAGGATGTGCGCGCGTATGGTGTCGTCGAGAAGTGATGCCCGTAAGCGATGGTCTGTACAAATATGTGGATGTATGGATGCTGTCGTGGCGGTGGGGGTGGCGGCGGCGGGGGCCGAATGGTCGAAGGCTCGGAGAGGAATCGGGAGACGATCCGCGGGAAGGACGGCGAGGGAGAGAGAGAAAACGAAGGCGAGGAAGAAAGCGACGGGGAGAGGGAGAGAGGGAGGGGGGACGAGCGTGAGAAGAGAAGAAGACGGCGAAGAGGGAGGGAAAGAAGGGAAGGGAAGGGAAGGGAAGGGAAGGGAAGAGAAGAGAAGAGTAGAGAAGAGAGAAGAGGCTGAGCGTGGTTGGTAGTAGTCGTAGTAGTCGAAGAGGCGTAGAAGGGGAGAGAGAGAGAGAGAGAGAGAGAGAGAGAGAGAGAGAGAGAGAGAAGAAAGAACAAAGAGTGTAAAAAAGGTCCCGGCCAATCTCGGAGTGAGAACGAAGTGAAGAACTTGGTGGTGGTGGTCAGGATGGATGGCAGACGGTAGCGCTTGAGTGGAAGGCGGACGCCGGGCTAGCGGTGGTTCGTCGTTTTTCGGTCGTTGTTCGAGAGAATGGGAAATCCCGAGAAAAAAAAAGTGGAATACAAGGGCACTAGGAGAGGCCGAAGGGCGTCGGCGAGAAATGGTAGAAGTCGAAGTTCATGTGGATGTGGATGTGGATGTGGATGTGGATGTGGGTGTGGAGAAGAAATTCCGAGTACGAGTAGAGGAGGCACGAATTGTTGGCCAAGATGACGAGAAGAATACTATGACGAAGAAGACGAAGACGAAGACGAAGACGAAGACGAAGAGTAAGCTAGTCGTGAATATGTACTGCGTATATGTATGAATGAGAAAATCGAGGGAGCGTGGGAGGGGGGGGGGGAGGGGGAGGGGGGGAGGATGAGGGGTG
>NIGD01000009.1:724854-750038 GCA_003055185.1 Escovopsis sp. TC
CCTTCACCCCGAACCCCCCGGCCCCCCCCCCCCCCCCCCCCCTGGCTTGCCCTTCCCTGCCCGACCGCCCGCTTCTTTCCCCTCCTCGCCTCAACAACATCACGATCAGGGCGACAAAGAACGACAAGGACCGACAACCACGATGGCGGCCTACCAGAACGGAGGGGCCCCGCCCCGCGCCATGGCAGACGATAGCGATGTCGAGGAGGAGGCCCTGGTGGCCGAGTACCGCGAGCACGTCCGATACGAGGACGGCGACGAGCTGAGCCAGACGACATCATTGACGATGGCCCAGCAGACCGACGACATCCAGTCCCGTCTCCTCCAGGCTGCCCAACCCCTCGACTTCTCCGCACCGCTGGAGGTCAAGTTCCAGAGCTACGACTCCTACTGCAGCCTGTTCCACTTCATCCTCAACTCGGATGGCCCCGTGGACCTCGAGCCCCCCTCGGTTCGTGTTGACCCTCCCCAAAGAAAGAAGCGATCAAGAATGTGAAATTCGGTTGCTGCTGTTACTGCTGCTGCTGCTGCTGCTGCAATTGTTGTTGTTTTGATTGTTGTTGACTGACACTTTCCTCCTTCATAGTACTACTGGGCCTGGGACGTCATCGACGAGTTCATCTACCAGTTCAATTCCTTCAGCTCGTACCGGTGCAGGATCGCGAGACAGGCCAACAATGAGGAGGAGATGCAGATCCTGCGCGAGAACCCCAACACGTGGGGGTGCTACAGCGTGCTGAACGTGCTCTACTCGCTGATCCAGCGGTCCCAGATCACCGAGCAGCTGGCCGCGATGAAGCGCAACGAGGATCCGATGGCCGTCGCCGGCGAATACGGCTCCAAGAACCTCTACCGCATGCTCGGCTACTTCTCCATCATCGGGCTCCTGCGCGTGCACTGCCTGCTGGGCGACTTCGCCCTCGCGCTCAAGACGCTCGACGACATCGAGCTCAACAAGAAGGCCATGTTCGCCCGCGTCATGGCCGCCCACTTCACGACCTACTACTACGTCGGCTTCTCCTACATGATGATGCACCGATACGCCGACGCCATCCGCATGTTCAGCCACATCCTCATCTACGTCTCCCGCACCAAGAACTTCCAGAAGAACGCTCAGTTCGACTCCATCACCAAGAAGAACGAGCAGATGTACGCCCTCATCGCCATCTGCGTCGCCTTCCACCCGACCCGCCTGGACGACACCATCCACACCGCCCTCAAGGAGAAGTACGGCGACCAGCTCCTCAAGATGCAGCGCGGCGGGCCCGAGTCCCTGCCCATCTTCGAGGAGCTCTTCCGCGCCGCCTGCCCCAAGTTCATCTCCCCCATTCCCCCCGACTTCGAAAACCCCGAGGCCAACATCGACCCCGTCGAGCACCACCTTGCTATCTTCATGGACGAGGTCAAGACCAACATGTGGAGCCCCACCATCAAGTCCTACCTCAGGCTCTACACCACCATGGACCTCAACAAGCTGGCCGGCTTTCTCGAGGTCAAGCCCGAGGAGCTGCGTTCCTGGCTCCTCGTCACGAAGCAGCGCACCAAGCAGCTGCGGTGGCAGGACCAGGGCCTCATGGAGGGCGACCTGGTCAACGTTAGCGACCTTGACTATGCTCTTCAGGGTGTGAGTATTCCCTCAACGGCTTTGATTGTTCCCTTTCAACGACCTTGATCGTCCGACCTTTGGTCTCGGAAAGGGGGCCTGAAATTTGAGGTAGAGGCAAGACACAGCTGACCCATTTCTATTAGGACTTGATCCACATCTCAGAGGCCAAGATGGGCCGAAAGCTGGTCGACTGGTACCTTCGCAACCTGTCTCGCACTTACAACTAAGGCGAAGCACGCAAGTAGCCCCCAGTGACCTACGATGCCCCGAGTGGCCCACGATGGAAAACGGTAGTCTTCAATCCTCAGATATCAGGAGACAGCGGCGCATGCTTCCCTTCTCGAGGATCAATCATTCCCCAAGGAACACCGAAATGGCAGGGCGGAAAGGAAGAAGCAGCAATCAAGTGAAGAGGAATACTCCCTCAAGAAGAAAGCAGAAAGAGTTGAAACATACCAAAAACACCAAGAAAGCACCAAAAAATTTGCAATGTTCAAAAGTCGGGCGGATTCGTATGCAGGGTCAACTGGCAGGTTGCATGACATTGGCGTCACGGAGTTGGGTTCGAGCCTTCTCGTACGATTCGATGGTATGAGGGCATGCGGGGGGAAAGGAAAGGTAAGGAGCAGAAAGGATGGGAAGGGGGGGAGTGAGGAGAAAGGGAAATGGTTCAGACCCACGAAAGCCGCCTCTCGGGGGAGATTCAGCATCGCCGGCTCGGGGATCGGGCCTCTCTGCGTGTAGAGATTCGAGAGGGTTGGCTGGTCGGTACAAGGTAGTAGTACTCGGTACTGGGCTGGTGTGATTACGGGTAGATTCTAAATAATGGGACTCGGAAACTTTCCACACGACGGTCGCTGGATGCCTTTGGGCGTCCTGATGTCCGATCCGTTGCTCGTGGTGGCCTCTGGACTGCATGTGGTGTCCTGAGGTGGCCTCTGACGCCTCTGACGGAGCTCGGGCTGTTTTTTGCGCTCTGGCGGGGAGATGAGCGTCGTACACGTGCGGAGATGAGCAGCCCGGTGCATGTCGTGTGCGTCCCGTTCATCTGTGCTCCCCCTCTCAACCCATTCCCCGGCTTCGTGAGATGGGGTCCAATGCTGGGATGGACGTATCTTGCGGCAGGGCATCGAGGGATGCAGAGAGGGACACAGGAAACAGAGGGACAAAGAGGGATACACAGAGGTCTACACAGAGAGGGTTGGGGAGAAAGGGGATGGGAGGAGGTAGTTGAGAAAGGGTCGAGGAAGAGAGCATGAAAGAGAAAGCTGGGGGCCGGTTGGGTAAGGCGATCTACTGGTACTCCGTACTCACAGATGCTGCGCGCGGGCATGCTCAGCACCAGATGAAAGCTTGGCGGCGTGGCTCGGGAACCCCGAGGTGTTGGATGGGAGGGTAGCGGCCTGGGGACCTGTGGGGAAGGGGCCAAGTCAAGGGACAGAGAGGGAGGAAGAGGAGGGCCCGAGTCTGAGATGGATTGAGGTCTCGAAGCCGCTTGGGGGAGACTGATCGGTCTGTGCCGGATGCTGACCCGGTGGGAGGATGGGCGAGGACTGAGAGGCATCGTGGTGGATCTGAGGGTGCTGCATTCATGTATGGAATACTCCGTCCCTTTGATCCGATCCCTGGACGGTCTGCTACGAATTGGATGCGGATTCTCGATGGATGAGGTTCAACGCATGTGGTCCATGAATCCGTGATATCTCGATCTTGACCCTACCTTAGTAGGTACAAGTAGTACTCTCGTACTCTCGTACTCTCGTACTCTCGTACTCTCGTACTCTCGTACCTCGTTGTATTTGTGGGGAGCATTTCTCTTAGTAAGTCTGCCGTGGCGGAGGCGTTCCTTCCCTTTCAACGTGGGGGGCTCGAGGTCAGGCAGACGCGTGGCAGGAGCGGTTCACGACTTGGAGCTGCCCGTGGTGGCTCCAGGCCTCGAGGTGGGAAGGAGCCATCCATGGGCGGTCTTGCTCTAGGCACAGGATCACGAGCACTGCCAGCCTCCAACTTCTTGTCGACAATGTCGACTGCCTGATTCTTCGAGATACTGTACTCCGTAGGCATGGATCAATCAAGGGTGTCCGCATCCCCCTCTCCCGATATTGCATTCAATGTTGCGGGGTCATCATCTGCTCGTCCGCTTCAACTCCGTCCCAAAAAATCTGCGCGTAGGATGCTCGAGGCGAGAGGCCTCCGCGTCAAATGCGTGGGTCGAGACACCGTACATCCTCGAGGCGATCACGGTGCCTGCACTCCATCCTCCGTGCGAGTACGAAGAGTATATGTACGAGTACGAGTATGTTTCGAGGCAGCCAGGCCTTGCCGCACCGTGCAAACTACGACCTAGTTACTCCGTACCAGTAGGTTGTTCATCCCGAGATGGATTCAGAAAGAGGCTGCACTGGCGCTGACACGCTTGCCCCTTGGAGCCGACGAGCATGCGGGCTGCAGCCGCCGCCGTGGCACGACGGCCCACACGTGCCCGGGTCCGAGCCTATCGAGCGTCTCGACTCTTCCGAGATCGTCCATGGCAGAGGGGTTTTGCCGGTGAGTTTCGACCACTCTTACGGTACCAGTACGGAGAGTCTCTCGGAGCAGCGCCCAGCCAGTACGAGTACGAGTACGAGTATTCCGTACGGAGTCGGGAGTGGAGTCTGGAGTCCAGAGTACGAAGTCGGGGGGAAGTGCTCGGAGGTTCTCCGTCCTGCTCGTACGAGTACGTACGAGTACGAGTACGATTGGTCTTCCCAGCGGGTGGCACGATGGAGACGAGGTCGATGCAGGGAGGGCAAGGGCCGGATCGAGCCACGAGAGCTCCGTACCCGAATGCCACCATCAGCAAGGTCCATCCCATGTGCGGAGAGCTGAAAGGGGGGCTATGATGGCGCTTTGAGCTTGTGATGGTCGATTTCAGTACAAATACCACTACTGCTACTACTAGCAGTCGTAGTACTCGTAGTAGGTAGAAAACCCCCTCCCCTCTTCTGTTGCGTGTCTGTCGCCCCCGCGATTCTTGGCATGCGAGCACTGCCCCGCGCAGTGCATCAAAGACTCATAAAGAGGCGTGGATGAGCTCGAGCACGGGTCGGTATGAGCAGATACCTAGTATGCATCAAGAGGCGTGTACCAGTACGAGTGGACGTGTGGACTGCTCGCATCTGGATGCCATCTTGCATGTGAGAGGGAGGACACCCAGAAGGACTCCATCCCCACAGCCCACCTGGCATTCTACCTTGGCTTTGGGGATCGATCGATGGACACAAACAGGCGACCACGCGCCCTCGGCGCCAGGAAGTCAACGGGTGACCCGGTGGGAATACGGACTAGATGCATGCAGCCCGCATCAGCAACGAAGCAACCCGAGGGGACTCGCGATCGGCAGCATCCCTCGCGCTCTCTCGGTCAGGACGCCGTACGGCTGCGAAGGCTCGGTCTGGGCACGTTCTCATGCGGTCATCGAGGCATGATCTTGGATGACGAGCTGGGATGACATGCCGGTGCATGCCTCGAGCACCATGGTCAACCGTCCTCATATGTACTCCGTACTCCGTACTCGTACTCGCACAAATATCTGATATGCCTCGTACTCGCACACATCCCTGATACGGGCTCTGAACACACAGCCACTCCGTACTTACGAGCACATGAGCCATCGATGCGCAGAGCGCAAAATCCAGCCTGCCGGGCGTGCACGCCGCCCCTCCCCGCGCTCCCAAGGAGACGGACGGACAGCCATAGGACAGCCTGGCAGGATGCGCCAAGTCCGGGCGGGCGCCGAGTGCCTCCATCGTGCTGGGGGGGCGCGGAGGCACATGATGCGCTAGGGACTTGCCTGGGCGAGGCCGGGCTGAAGCTGACCACGATGCTACATACAAGGAGTATGTACTGGTACCAGTAGTAGCGGTCGTCCTCTCCAGCTCGTATAGAACTGTTACGAGGACGAGGATCAATACTGACTTGCTATAGGTATCGTCGGTGCACGGATGGAGTCATGCTGCGAGGCACGAGCCCGGGATCTGTGGTACGAGTACGAGAGTGGTACGGAGTATGGATGGATTGATCGATCTTACAGGGGCCGGGCGAAGGGGGGGGGGATGCCGGCGAGGAAATAAGCATAAACAATGGCCCTGCCTAACCTCGGTCGAGTCCCGACTATTGACGCCTCGACTCGGCTTGGATGGTCCTCCTGGCCCCCCTCCTTTGTCAACTCGACTTCACTCTTCCTTGTGCTGGTAGTCCATCAGGGCAAGTGAAGATCCATCAGGATGTATCCCGGGAAACTCCATGGCCAAGACATCACAATTCCACGGGGAAAAAAACAGACCACGACCAGGGAAGATGTCCATGGCGCTGATGTGATACTCGTACGGAGGAATACCGGCCAACCTCTGGTCGAGGGCCAGGTGGATGTGATGTTGGCGTCGGCACCTACGCCTAGCTCGCGCCGTGATCCCTCAGGTGCCGCGCAGACCGCATGGAACATGAACCTCAACTTCAGGAAGAGGGAGGGCAGGCCAAAGATGCAGTACGATCCCTCGTCCCGGGAGAGGTCCAGAGAACTGCACGGACGTGGAGCACGAGCGCGACCAAGCGAGGGCCGGATGACTCGACCCGTGATCACGGCTATCGGCAATTGGATCATGCAGAAGAGACAGCCGTTCTGAGCATCCCTTTTCCCGACTGAGACTCGAGATCGAGCATGCTCGAGTCGCCTCAGTGAGTTTGCAACGCATCAACTCCTTGCATCGTCCATTTCGACATGGAGATGCATCAATGCATTGGAATGAAATGATGGGCTCCCGGGTCATCTTCGCTGAGCATCGCACTTGCCGGATGGACCTCGCACTTGTCGTCTCTGCCGGTGGAGCGCGGGAAGTCGCAACTTGGAACCAGCCCCATCCGCTCCCGTGCTCGCGCCTTCCCCCACCAACCTTGCACTTGCCGCTGGTGCGCCGGCAACTGCCACCCACGTTGTCCACCTCCCCGTACCTTGAAGGTACCCCATGCGAGGAGGAGGTACGAAGATGTACTAATGTAGCAGAACCTCCCGTCAGTCCATGGCAGCCCGTTTTCCTGAACACGACAACCACTGGCAGGCACCGTCTCCTACAAAAGATGGTGGGAGTCCCTATCCTGACCTTACATCATGGCATCGATGATCCTCCTAGCACCGTTAGCAGTCCCTACATGTAGCCTATCGCTGCCGTCGTCCCTTCTGACACAAGCTCAACCGTTGACGACGATTCCGCCACGACCACCCACGTTCACTGACAAGGACAGAAGGAACATCGTTCTCCTGACGAGTCCTTGCATCCTCTACGGAGTACCTAGTATTCATACGTACATTAGGAGCACCATCGATTGCCCACCGGCTGCCCGTCGGCTGCCCATCGGCCATCACATCTCTTGCGCCGCTCGCACCCGCACGACTCGGCCTTGCATCCGCCTGCATTGATCTGCATCATTTCCGCCGGGCCCTCGCCCTCGCCGCTGACTCTAAAGCAACGACGGCTGCTTCCTCGTCACCCAGAGGCTTTCTCCTTTTTCTCAACCCAATCGTCATTGCATACTACTACCTACTACCTACTACTACCTACTAGGTACAGTACTACTACTAGTCCATCCATGGATCAATTGTAACTCGATCGCATTGATCCATCCCTCCCTTCCTGCGGCTGTCGCCCTGCGTCGCGCTCTTGCACCCAGTCGTCGCCCTCTCCACCATCAACCTCCTTCCTCCTTCCTCCTCCCGAGCATTTATAATTTTCCCTCCGTCCCTCTTGCCTTCACCCACCGAACCTCTCTCTGCCCTTCTTCCCCCCCTCCCCCCAACACCTCCCATCCTCCTTCCTAGGTACAGTATCGAGTACCCGAGATCAACACACCCCCAGACGCCCCTTCCTCTGTTGGATCGCGCGAGCAGAGGTACTTCTACCTGCTCATGCCACCTGCACAGCTCGGACTGCAAGGGACCAGGTACATACCACTACTACTTAGTACTACCTCAGGCTCGTCTCGCCCTTTTGTCTCCCGGATCGCCCCTTCCCTCCCCGCGGCAACGACCACCAGGCCCCTCAGGGCTGCGCCTTCCCGAAGCCGTTCCTCGTGCTGCCCGAAATCGGCATCTTCATGCCGGGCAGGACCGCGACACTGTCTCAGCCCGCCTGCCTCCTGCCTTCTGTCTCTTGCCTCCTGCGTCTGCCATCTCCAGCTGCCATCTCCAGCTTCCATCCTCCTCCTGCGACTTCGACTTCGACTTTGCTTCTCGCGACAGCATCACTGGTGTCATCGCCGGAGCCATCGCAAGCCCTCGCCTGCAGCTCCCTTGAGCCCCTCCATCCATCGACAACAACATTGAATCCATCCATCCACCCCGGGTCTTCTCCACCGGGTCTTCTCCACAGGGTCTTCTCCAACGCCGGGATCCTCCTTTCATCTCTTCTCCTGCGGCTGCGGTCGGCTCCCGTTTGGACCTTATCCGTTCCATCCAGCATCCGCCACCCGTCATCCAGCATCCATCAATCTTCTTTGGTCTCCTCGGTAGGTGGTACTGGCGCCTCTCATTTCCTCCTCGCTTCCGGCGTCTCCATCCCTCCCTCTACTCCCTCCATCTCCCGTCTCGTCTCTTCTCGGCCTTGCCCTGACTCACTCACCTTTGCCCGGCATCCGTGCTTTGACGGGTCGTCACTTGCTATTTGCTCTCATCTCCCTTCCAAAATCTTCCTCTTCTTCCCCTTGCCCCCTCGTCACTTCATTCCATTGCAACAACGCGCCAGCCAGCCATTCGCCTAGACTGACCTTGGGCCAGACCAGTAGAAATTCTTCGAAAATACCTATTTCTCTCCTCCTTCTTTCGCCTCCCTTCTTGACTTCTCTTCTGCCCTTGTTTTTGGACTCTTCGATTTTGTGGCTTCGACCATTTCTTAGCATTTGTCTCCTGCGAGATTCGGCATTCTCTTCATTACTAGTTTTTCCATCATTTTGTTTTCGCCTCGTATCCGTCCTCTCCCTTTCCCTCACTGCTAAGGGACTCGAGTCGCGTGCTGGTTTTTTTTTTCCTTCGGCAACGTTTTGATCCTTCCGGCTCCTCTCATCCGATTGATGCGTCAGCTTTGTCGTTCGGCCCTCAAAACGCGAAGCGGGACGCAGTCGCAGGGCGCCGCGGCTCATGATCGAGACGGCACAAGGTAGCCAGTCACGCCCCAGCATGGATCGCGTCCCGGACACCCCAAGGAGCTCCGCCTCCGAGCTCTGTCGCTCCGCGCCTGATTCCCCGAACCTCGTCAAGCACCGGTCTCTCGATTCGTCCTATAGCCTGGGTCCGACTTCGAGCTCTAGCGAGGCTTCGTCACGACGCCCATCAGCCATTTCGTTCATCGAGAATCTGCCGAAGCCCGAGAAGGGACTGCTGGGAAAGATTGGCTCATCCTTGACTAAGAAAAGGCGACCTAGTGCCCAGCGATTACCGTCAGACGGTCCAAGTGCTCGAGCGAGCTCACCACCCTATGAAAGGTAAGCTCATCCCTGCTTTCGGTGATTTCCTTCTCGCAGTCCATCTCGTGGCCCTTCCCGAATGTCAATTCCTTGTTTTGTTCATCTCCTTGGATTTCTCTTGTCCGCCTCTTTCCAAAACCTTCCTTTTTCTCCCCCTTCTCATTCCGGGACGTGGAAAAAGGAACAGCAAGTGGGGGAAAGGGATTGAATCAAGAGGGGCTGGAAAAGGAAAAAAAAAAAGGCGCCTCTCAGCTCGCTCGAAAAAAGAAACAGCCTGCCTAGGGACAGTGGCCAGCCGCAGGACTTCAACAAAAAACCGTCGAAATGGCTAGATGCGCACGAGGGCTTCACGTTGGTCCCTTCCGACTTGACAGCGTCCCATGGCTCCCGAGACGAATCTGGGGAAGTTTCTCTTCCCCCGGTATCTGGGCCGGACCGCTGTCTTAAATATGTCAAGATCTCCGCCATTTCTGGTTGTCTGCCTCCATTCGACACTTCGGCACTCCTCTGCCGGTGATGGATGGCTGACCATGCCGCAACGTCCGTGAAGGCAGCCCAGGACAAAAAAAAGGGGGTGGGGGGGGGGGGGGGGGGAAACCAGCAACGGTGGAGCAGCCCGCGGAATGGCAGCACCAATCCGCTAGCAACTGGGGCTACACGGCCTTCAGTGGGCGTTGCACTAGTCGTGCTTCTCATTCCGTCAAAATAAGGATGCTCGACAGGATTCCTTCCAAGTTCCGGCCCTCGACGGAGTACAATCGCAGGCAGACCCTTGGCTTCTGAGCCAGAAGGGTGGTTGAGAGCACAGGGACCGCCCACAAGGGCACCTTGCATCCCTGACGGGCTCCCTGCCAAGCGACGACGCCCCCAGAATATCAGCCCACGGATGGCTGGATGGGTGGAGGAATGGATGGATTGAGGATCTCGACGCCAACTTCCCGACTCCTTCCAGCTTCAAGTTCAAGCCCCCCACCCCCTTCTCTCTCCCCAAGCCCGCACTTCCAAGGATGAGATCACACGAAGGCCTCCGTCCACACACTTTCTAGCAGAGTATCCCTTCAAACTCGTGCCAGACTCGTGCCAGACTCGTGCGAGGTCACAGAGTGCATACTGGTACATGCGAGGCACCAGAGAAACTTTGCCTCCACGGAGTGCGGAGCACGGAGTACCGATCGCTCCGCTGCGGGTTTTGCCAGGGCTCGTCTAGTTCGTGGCGGAGTCTATCGCCTTTTTGGCGCCACAGCCGCTACTAACGACCTCGACGAGAACGAACACTGGCTGCCTCGCCCCAAGTGCATACCTTGCCTGCACCCACCGGACGCTCTGGGCCCTCGCATCTGCGCGGCGTACAGCACCTGTACCCCGCTGGCGAGAGGGAAAAAAAGCTTATTGACAAGCTACTTTTCCCGGAAGACCCTCCAACAAGGCTCCCAAGCATGCCTGTCGTATAGATTGCTCACGTTGACTGCTTACGTGGGGACTGGGATGGGTGTGCTTGCAGGGGGGGTTCCGGAGGGGGGAGGGGGGGGGGGAGACCATATTTATTTCATCCTCGCAACAGTACCGGTGTCACCGGTCTCTTTTCTCCTGCCCATGAGCTTCGTTTTTTTCCTCTTCTCCTGCCTTCACTCTTGCCAGACACCTCCTTGTCCTAGGCGCCGACGATCTTGCATTTCCTACCGTTTTTGTCGCACTTGAGCAAACTCGCTGGCTTTCGTCTCGGACGAGACGACCGACCTAGCAAAATGGCAAGGACCGAGCTGACGCACTACTCGGCCGACAGATTTCAGCGACATGTCGGGTTTGACAATGTTACCGGCGGCGAAGCGACTAAGAACAATACGCAATCAGTCACCCTTAACGTCCGACACAAGGGCTACCAGGCACGACGCCGATCGCGCACCTTTATGGTCGGCATTGACGAGCATCCCTATTCGGATTTCGCCATTCAGTGGCTCCTGGATGAGCTCGTTGATGATGGAGATGAGATCGTCTGCGTGCGCGTTATCGAGAAGGATGCCAGGTTTAACAACGACAAGCAATACCAGGAGGACGCTCACAGGGTGATGCACTCGATACTGGAGAAGAATGCGGGATCCAACCGCGCTGTCAATCTCGTCCTGGAATACTCCGTGGGAAAGCTGCACGCAACCTTCCAGAAGTTGGTAAGTCTGCTCCCATGGCTCAAGCTCAAGCTCAAGCTCCCGACTCCATCCCAGGAGGACCATGCTGACGGACCGGACACAACTTCAGATACAAATGTACCAACCGGCCATGCTCATCGTGGGCACTAGGGGTAGATCGCTCGGCGGCATCCAGGGCCTGGTCAACACACGCAACTCCTTCTCCAAGTACTGTCTCCAGTACTCGCCCGTCCCGGTGGTGGTCGTGAGGCCAACGGAGAAGCGGATCAAGAAGAAGGTCAAACGCTCGCAGGACAATACCCGACACACATACCTCAGCATGCTCTCGGCCACCCATGGAAAACACGAAGCCGATAGCGAGGCCAGCAGCACATACGAGATGGAGGTGCAGATCTCCGCGGACGAGGAAGCACGCCAGGTGGCGCGGGTCCTCGGACTCCCGGCTGCGTTCGATCCGACCCTCAAACCTCTCCAGTCTCGCACACCAAAGTCCCCCGACCTGTCAGCCGGGGCCCCTGCCAAGTTTGAAGCGCCTGAAAAGGCGCGCGGTGTCAATATCACCTCGCCGTTGAGCGCCCCGAATAGTGACGACGACGACGACGACGAGGATGATGAGCTCGAGTTCGAGGTCACCACGGGGACCGAGGCTCTCAACCAGCAGCTGAAACTCGACCAGCTTCACAAGATGGAGGTTGGCGAGGCCGCTGCTCTTCGAAAGCCCGTCGAGGACGAGGACGATTCCGACGAGGCACAGTCGCAGGGTCCGAAGTCAGCATCGTAGAAGATGCGTGCTACCGAAGACAGTAACGCTGCCACGAAAGCTGCCAAGGCCGGACAACGCAATTGGGCATCTGGCGGCCAGCGCAAAGCAGATCGAGGCCGAAAGGCCCAGAACGTCAAAGCCAAAAGCCGCCAAAGCGATACTCCCCACAGCAGTGACGCCGCACTTGCCAGTCATGCGTCTCAAGACAGGTCCGATGACGACGAGGACGGAAGTCAAGAAAGTGACGCTGGCCGCGATGAGGATCAAGACGAGGATGGCCGGACCGATGACAGCGAGCATGACGACAATGGCGGCAGTGACAACGATGACGACGACAATCCTTCCCATGGCGGCCACGTCAGCGGGAGCAATGCTGGGACAGCGGGAGACTCTAATCCTCCTCATCAGGGCGGCCCACGCGGGATTCTCAAAGATCCCAAGGGAAAAAGCAAAGCCGCACCTGGCAGCACTTTTGGGGGTTGCAGCGTTCTGGCGTCTCAGGGTCTCGGCCAGAAGGGTGTTCGTCCTCGAGTCGACAGTGCCTGGACGGGCTATGCGTGCGGAGACGACGATGCCGACGATGACGATGATGACAACAACAATCGCGACAACGACGACGACGACGACGACGATGACGCCATTTCGAGTTTGGACGGAACATTAGAGATGCTCAAGCATGCGGTGCGTCGAGAAGGCAAGAAGAAAGTGAGATTTGACGCCGTTGCCAACTTGGCGGCCCTGCGGTCTCGTCCTGCGAGGGCCCCACACAGGCCTCCTCCAACGAGGAAAAGTTCGCGGTATCGCTTCACTCCGACGGTGCTGCCAACCATCTTAGAGACGGACGAAGATGGGAGGCTGATCGGCGTCCACCCGACGCGGACTCGACCAATGGGGGGGCTGGGCGGAGGGGCCGGGGGGCGTTACGTCGCGCTGATTGATTGCATCCCGGATCGGAATGCCGGCTCGTTAGGTCGTAGGAACACGATCGATTCTGGTCCGAGCCCGTCTGGCGCCGGGTCGGGGCTCATCATCCTGGGTCAGGCACTGAGCGAGACGATACAGGCGAGGAGATGGAAGCAGGCGACTCAGCGAGGGCTGCAGAGGCAAAGCATCTCGGTGAGGGACTTTGCCCGGGCGAGGCAGCGGAAGGCGTCGATGGCGATGCCGGGATCGAGCGACCTGGGGGCATCACTGGACGGGGCCAACGAAGGCGCGGAGGATGACGGGATGGACCAAAGGGTCGGCGGCATCATGGGCCTCTGCCAATCCTAGCTGGGTTGTTGCGGGCAAAGCAATGTCGCGGGAGAAGCATGAGCCCGACATTCCTGCTGCCTCTGCCTTGGACGGGTTGGCGATGACGGCCGCCAGCACTACGTTGGGTACTACCTGAGTAGTATGTCTAGTACGAGTACTACTACCTAGCTGTATAGGAGTACGGAGCAGAGCTTTTGATGTATTTCTCAGAGCCGCAAGCGAGACGGGATTGGAGGCGGGAATGAAGCGATCCATTTGACAGCGACGGAGTCTGCGTTACAATGATGTTTGGCATGGTCTGATATTTTGAACAAGGCAAGGAATTTGTGCTCGTAGTCTGTGTGGGAGACGCGAGATGGAGGCGTGAGATGGAGGAGTGTGATGGAGGAGTTATATTGGAAGGGGTGAGTTATAGACAGAATCATCCAGTCACAGAAGCCGAGGGAGGGTTTGTCGGAAGGGAAGGGAGGGAGGGAGGGGAGGGAGGGGAGGGAGTGGTTTCAGAGGGGAACAAGTTTGGTCTGCCCTGTATGTACGGGAGTAGTACTAGGAGGAGTACGTCATACCTTGGAATGGGAGTGCAGAGGAGGAAGGGCTTCTTGATACGAAACAACGGGAGGTTGGGATCGGCTCAGAACGGAACGGAGGAAATGAAGACCGAGCCAGATACGTCGTCATGTCGAAGATCAGGGTGAAGCTACTCCGTAGTATCGAGGAGATGTTCCAACAGGCATGGAAGAGTCATGTTGATGACGGGGAGTACTCCGTACGAGGATTCGATTGGAGGAGCATGGGCTTGTATGGGGTGAGGAAGGGGCCGTGCGAGTGTCCTATTATCCAGAATGAGTCTCAGATGGTAGGGAGTGAGGAGATGTTGAGGTGGAGGTTGAGATTGAGGTTGAGGTCGAGATGGAGGTCGAGGTCGAGATGGAGGTCGAGGTCGAGGTGATGGATGGGGGGTATGGGCGATTACTAAGCGAGGGCGGGAGGGGCGGAAGATGGTGATGACGACGACGTGGAGGAGAGGAGGAAGAGTAAGAGGAGGAGGAGGAGGAGGAGGACGAGGACGAGGAGAGAGGACGGCGACGACCGGGACTACGACGAACATTCCTACGCCCATCCGTTCATGCAAGTCCATACGGAGTACATGCATGCACATCCTACGTTCGTTCCTCCATGCGGAGTACGGGATGAACTGCTTGTACGAGGACGAGCACGTTGGCACACACGCGAAGACCGAGAGAGAGATTCCCGATCGATTCCATCGCATTTCGAGACGGACATACGCCAGATTGCGCGAGAGGGTCTGTGTTTGAGACGGACGTACTCGGTAGTGTGCGAGAGAGCCTGTGTTCGAGACGGACATACTCGGTAGTGTGCGAGAGAGCCCGTGGTCGGGGTGTTTCCTGAGGTATTCTGGGCAAGGCAGTCTGAGCGAGGCCTGGGCGAGGGTGATACCAAGTGTGTCTGCGCGAAGGAGTAGGCAGAGAGGAACCCGGGCGCATACGAACAGAGAGAGAGAGAGAGAGAGAGAGAACTTCGGGAGGAGACACACCAAGAGAGAGGGGGGGCAGTGAGATACACGGAGGAGGGCACACAGACACAGAGAGAGACAAGCACACAGATAGACACGGATCGATGCTGTGCTGCGTGGGTGGAGCGTGCTGCGACTGAGGCCTTGTGTTTGTGCTACGTGGACAGTTGACGAGAACCTCTTGCTGCTGCCGCCGTCGTGGATACTGTTGTCGTTGTTGTTGTTGTCGTTGTTGATACGCTTGTCGTTGCCGTTGTCGTTGTCATTGTCATTGTCATTGTCATTGTCATTGTCATTGTCATTGTCATTGTCATTGTCATTGTCATTGTTGCCTTTGTCTGCGAGTCGAGCTGTCGTTGCCGCTGTTGTTGGTGCCATCGTCTGCGAGGTGGGGAGTCGTCTGCGAGTCGAGGAGTTGTTGTCTGTGAGGTGAGCCATCGCTCCGAGCAGGTGGGTTTCCCGAGTGCGCGCTCTTGGTCGTACGACTGATCTGACGGATTCTCCTGTGCTCTTGACGCTGATGGGACTTTTAGCAGGGGTGACTGCACAGAAGAAGTCTGTGTTTCTTTGTCCTGAGGCGATCGCGCAGAAGGACTCGGTGCCTGATACCATCTTCGCGCGCGAGGAAGAGGCAGGGTCAGGAAGGCAAGGAGAGAGAGAAGAGAGAAGAGAGAAGACCCAGGGACAGCGAGCGGCAGAAGAGAGATTGGGCAGAGAGAAGAGAAGAGAAGAGAAGAGAGGAGAGAGGGTCTAGAGTCCAGGACAGGTGATCTGGGGGGAGAACGAGTGCGTGCGTGTGCGGATGAGGCGAATGTCAACTCGGACTGAGCGAAAAGAGAGAGAGAGAGAGAGAGAGAGAGAGAGAATAACGGTACGACATCAGCACCAGCGATAGCAACACAACGAGAGTCGAGGGACGACCAGACGAATCCCCATCCCCGGCAGCAATCCATGACGCGTCACCATCACGAGCGGGGGTCGAGCCGCACGCAGACAACGAGGAGCCTCTTGCTGCTGGCGAGACGAGAACGAAGACAAAGCACAGAGAAGAACGAGACAAGGAGCAAGACAGAGAGACGAGAGGAACAGTACAACCCACAGAGGGACTCAAGGACTCAAGGACTGACGGCCTGAGACTGGGAACGGACAATGTGGCCTCTCCCAACGTGCAATGGCGAGGGCCACTGCGCCGGCCAGGCACCCTCCCTCACGACCCTCGCCGCCGGCCTCCCCTTCGTCGGCGTCTTCGCGGCATCGACCGCCATCGCCCTGCGCGTCCTGCACCCCCGCCTCTCCGCCGCCGCCGACGACGACGCCCGCGACGGCGAGGACCACCTCCTGCCGCGCGACGCGCCCGCCGCCCTGCGCCAGGCCCACGCCGAGCACGGCACCAAGTCGTCCCGCCGGCGCGGCGGCGCGTGGGCCTTCTCCGCCACGATCGGCCTCGCCGCGACCCTCGGCGCGCTCATCATGGCCGAGATCTCGGGCCAGGTGGACCCCCGCGCGCTGGAGCTGGCCCTGGCGGCCACGGTGCCGGGGCTGCTGCTCATGCTGGTGGTGCTGGTCCCGTGGCTCGAGTGCCGCTGCCTGCTGGCCAGCGCGGGGTGGAGCTTCCAGAGGACGGCGAGGGGGAGGCCGCCGAGGCTGGCGCTTGCGCTGCAGGCTGCGCTGTTTGGGGGCTGGCTCTTGGTGTTTTGGTCCATGGGGGGTGTTGTCCCTTCCGAGGGTGATACTGGTATGCATTCCGCTGCGGCTGCTGCTGCTGCTGGCGGATCCAAGAGGCATCGGGAGGAGACCATGGTGGAGACGCTCGTGAGGGGATGTCTCGAGCGCGTGGGCGTCGTGGGCATCGCGCTCATGGCCTTGTTGTCGGGGTTTGCGGCCGTGTCGGCGCCGTGGCATACGTTTCTCATCGATGGCGGGGGGGGCTCCCTCTTCCCGACGATGTTTGGGCTCTGTGGCGGCGGGAGGGGAAGGGCGAGGAGGAGGAGGAGGAGGAGGAGGGGGAGGCGGGAGGTGACCGAGGCAGACATCAACCGCAAGCAGGCCGGCCTGGACGCGACGTGCGAGATGCTGACGACGAAGCGGCACCGGCTGCAGGGGCTGGAGAGGGCCGCCAGAGAGAAGAACAGCAGCAGCAGCAGCAGCAGCAGCAGCAGCAATCGAGACAGGGCAGAGGGATCAGGCAGAGGATCAGGAGGCGGTGGCCTCTCGCTCGTCGGCATGGTCATGGGCTCCCTGCGCGGGCAGACGGCCGAGGAGGCCGAGATGCGGGCCCTGCGCATCGACATCGCCGGCCTCGAAGCCATGGAGGCCAACCTCGCATCGAGCCTGTCCCTCATGCGCACCCACCGCGCCGCCTCCGCCCGCGCCGCCACGCCCCTCGGCCGCTTGTGCCTCCTCCCCGCGCAGGCCTTCGCCGCGTACTGCCTCTACCGCCTCCTCGCCACGGCCCTCGCCACGCTCCGCCGGGCCTCCCTCCCTCCCTTCTCCTCGTCGTCGTCGTCGTCCTCCTCCTCCTCCTCCTCCTCCTCCTCCTCCTTTCTCTCACCCCACTCCCCCCCCGCCTCCCACTCCACCAGCTTCTCCAGCAGCGACCCCATCAGCCGCCTTCTCGGCCTCCTCGCCCGCCACTGGGACCCGACCCTCGACCAGCTCGCCTGGGCCCGCATCATCAGCTTCGCCCTCAGCGGCGTCATGCTCTTCGCCAGCGCGTCCAGCGCCGTCCAGACGTTCCACCTCTTCGCGCGCTGGACCCCCGGCCTGCTGCGCGGCGCGCAGGCCGTGCTGGCGCTGGCGGTGGGGCAGGTGGCCGCGGCGTATGTGGTCTCGGCGGGGCTGCTGCTGCGCAGCCAGTTGCCCGCGGAGGCGCGGAGGGCGGTCGGGGGGGTGCTGCGCGGGGCGCTGACCCCGGGGTTTGTGGATGGCTGGTTCGAGGGCTGGTTCCTCGTCGGGAGTGCGGCGACGGGCGTGGGGTTGTGGGTGGGGAGGAGGATTGCGGGAGGGGGGGAGGAGGAGGAGGAGGACTGGAATGAGTATGCGGTGGAGGAGGTGGGGGCGAAGAGGTCATGATACTGGGACGTGGATATTGAAGATAGGAGTCGATACAATCAAAGGGGGAATGGGACACTCGACGGATCGACGGATCGACGGATCGACAGCAGCAGCAGCAGCAGCAGCAGCAGCAGCAGCAGCAGCAGCATCTCCTATTCCCCTTTCTTTCCCTCCCCCGCCCGAATCCTAAACGCCTGCAGCATCTGGCTCCGCACCGCCGGGCTCAGAAAGCCCAGCACTCGCCGTTCCCCCTCCCCCTCCTGCCCCCTTTTCCCCCTTTCGCCGTTGTCACCCTTTCGCCTCTCCTCCCGGCATTCCCCCTCCTGGCCCCCCTGGCCCCCCTGGCCCCCCTGGCCCCCCTGGCCCCCCTGCCCCCCTTGGTCCTCCTGGTCCTGAGGCTTGCTGTCCAACCACCCCGTCAGCACCTCGCGCCGCGTCACCCACGCATACTCGCCATGCTCATCCGGCTGCACCCGCACCCCCGCGCGGGCCTCGCCCTCGTCCACGTCCACCACCAGGGTGATCTTGGCCCACACTTCGCCGGTCTCTCTGAAGAGGAGCATCCGGATGGGCTGCCGGTCCTCCTCCTCCTCCTGCTGCTGCCCGTGGTTGTGTACATCGCCCTCCTCGGCCTGGACTGCGAATGGACGCCCCCTTGGCTGGATTTCATCTTGCCGCTTGCCAATAGGAACCTTCCCTTCCCCATTCTGAACTTCCTCCCCTCCGCTCTGAACTTCCTCCCCTCCATTCTGACCCTCCTCTCCTCCGTGCTTCACTTCGTCCCCCCCATACTCCACCTCCTTCAGTTCCTCCTCCCACGGATCCGTCTCCTCCCCCGGCGGAATCCCCCACGCCACGGCCTCCGGTTCCGGCACGCCCCGCGACCAATCGTCCGAGGAGGATGTCGAAAACGGCAGTCTTGATGACGCCGACGGCGGTTGGGTTGACGACGATTGCGTCAACGACAGCTGTGAAGACGACAAAGGCTGTGACGACGATGCCGGATGTGATGCAGCACCAGAGCCAGGCACAAGACCCGCCCAGCCCCGAAAGTGGCGCGCCTCGAGGCCCGTCTCCTCGCGGAGCTCGCGTGCCGCGGCGTCGAGCACGCTCTCGTCCGAGGGGTCGATACTACCGCCTGGAAGCTCCCACGAGAGGGGGTACGAGTCCCCGCGTGCGCGGCGCAGCATCAGGATCACGTCTTCTTCCTCTTCTTCTTCATCATGCCCTCCTCCCTCATCCCCTTCTCCCTCCTTCTGCTTGACTCCCTCCTCCTCTACCTTCTTCCCTCTTCCCTCCCCTTCATTCTTTTCCCTCCCCCCCCCCTCCTTCTGTCCCCCTTCCTCCTCCCGCTGCTGCCGGTCTTGTATTCCCAATGACGATCTCCGCACGCCCCGTCTCGAAGACACAAGACTCCCCGTCATGAAATGCGTGACGTGGGGATGCGCGGCGCGCAGCCTGGACGGATGCACGGTCAGGGGCCGCAGGTGCGGCGCGAAGGTGTACCCGTGCCCGCGCGACGAGCTGGCCTGCCCGGTCTGCGTGCCGGACGCCGTCATGGTGTTGCCGGGGGATATGGCCAAGCACGAAGTGCGAGAAGCAAGAACAAGAGTCCAGATGTCGTCTTGTGGATGTGTGTGTTCCTGGCCTACTTCTCCTGCGCTTGCACCCTGCGGCGAGAGGGTCAGCAGTGGCCGCGACATTGGGGTGCCTGGAACTGCACGGGATGACGATACCTCGTGGTGCCCTCACTCTTCTGCCTTTCGCTTTATGGATCCTGGCTCCTCACCGTGTTTGTGTGTGAGAGGGGGTGTCTCGCGCAGTGACAACACCGCCACGTCCTAGGAAGAAAGCTGGGGGCCACTGCTTTGTTGCGTCGCGTGCCGGGGACGAGCAGGAATCAGTCAACAAGGACTGCTCCGGTGAAACAAAGCCGGGGGGGGGGGGGGGGGGGGGGGGAGGGGCAGAAATTGATCGCAGAAGATTCCTCTGATGAGCCACATGCGGGGGGGTATAAATACACAGACAGCCACCGATGAACCGGCGGGCGGGGAGCAACACAGCGGGGAGCAAGAAAGGTGGAGAGGACATGGCTGGGAGAACGCAACCTGGAGATTGGACGTGCTGCGCTTTGGGCACGAGAGGCTAATGCATGCGGGCGATCTGACGGAGTTCCCTCCGACCTGTACTTGTACGAGTAGCAGACACAACGGAGTGTCAGCGAGTCGTCATCTAGCCGGAGTGATTATGGCTGCAGGGACGGTTGTCGGCGGATGAGACATCGAGGCCGGCTGACTGGAAGTGGGAGTAGGAGTCGCTGTAGGTGTACGGAGTAGATGTCAGGGAGTGAGTGGGAGGAGAAGTAGGGATCAGGGTAAGAGTGGGAGGAGAAGTAGGGATCAGGGTAAGAGTGGGAGGAGGAGGAGGAGGAGGGAAAGGAGTCAGAGGGAGAGAGGAAGAGGAGGGGGGGGGGCGGGGTTGTGCGCATATAGCCGACTTAGGATCACAGAGCCCGATTTCGAGCATCGCCAGTGTAGTCGGCAGATAGAAGATGAAGGCGAGAGGCAGGCGACAGGTATGGTCCCCATAGGCATCACGGCCCCTCGAACATCACAATCGGACAGGACCCCCCCAACCTCAACCAAGGCCATCCCCCTATTTTCAACCGTTTGTTTTCGATTCCATCTGCTCAGGGCATCATCTATCAAGATACAAACGCCAGCAGGACCCCCAGCCCCTGTATACCCCGTCCCACAAACGGTAGAAGTTCGAACCCGAAACCACAAAGCCCCCCTTCTTCCCATCCACACTTCCACTCCCACCCTCTCAAAAGCCTGACCTCTGCGGCCTTCATTTCCCAGATGCATCCCAAACCCCCCATCGAGAACCGTTGCTTGCCGTGCTGTCTTTGCCTCTTGCTCACCGCACTGTTGCTGCTGCTGCCGCTGCTGCCCTTTTCAACCCCTTTCTTTCATGATCGATCCAGCGGCTGCTTTTTTGTCGTCCCGTCCTGTCCTGTCCTGAAAGACTAGAGTAAAGAACAAGAAAAGAAAGGAAAACAAGGAAATCATTGGAATCCCGCGAAACCCCAACCCGGTGTTCGACCTCTGAGCCCAGCATCACTTCCATTCCCCCCCCCCCCCTCCACCCCTCTCTCCCCCTCTTCTATCTTTTGCCGCCTCCTCGTCAGTCAGTCATTGCCGAAGGCACGCATGAGAAAAGGCCCTCATCCTTCTCGATCAAAAGAATACTTTTCCTCTCCCGTACTTCATCAAGGGGGGAGGGGGGGGGGTAAGGAGGGGGAAAGAGAAAACATGGAGTCCTTGCACAGAACGACCAAATGACAAAGAGTACTATCCCATGGGAAGATCATGTAGAGGGCCGAGGAAAGAAAATGAATGAGACACGAAGATCGTAGAAGAGATCAGGACAGACAAGGGAGAAGAGAGGAATCCCGGGAACAGAGACGGAAAGAAGAGAGGAAAGACATGAAGAGAACGAGGAACAGGAAAGAAATCGAGGAAAATAAGAAACCATCCCGCAAAACATGTTTTTCCCTGCCTTGAAAAGCCCAACGACCTTGGCCAGAGCTCTGCTCGTGGCCCATACCGTCATGATGAAAAGGTCGCTGTCGTCGTCCACATCTGCAAATATCAAGGTCGAATCGTCGTCCCCATCTCGTTCCATTTCCACATCCGTCTCCCGTTTGCGCTTTCAGCCTCATGCGCTGATTTCCCTTTCGCACCAATATTAGAGTCCCTCAACTGCTCTGGATCCGCCAGATCATTCCCTACATCTTTTGAGTGCCTCCTCATCGATGTCGTTTGTCCTTCTCCTGGATCTTGAAGCTTGCCGCATTGCCTTCGAACCCGTAGTGTCTTCCTTGTTCAGTTGCTCTTCCAAGACGGGACAAACAGTGTTTCCCAAGGATGAGGCCTTCAAGTCTGGCGCACGAAATACAGTCTTGTACAGTGGTTGAGACGGAGCCCTACCCAGTGCCCACAGGGGAAAAGATGGAGGCTTTGACAAGCGTTGTATACAGCCCAGTCAAACACCATGTCGAATTCGCTTCCATGAGCATCGGGCAGGTCGATGACGTCGCGCAGAGCTTCTTCCATCAAGCAGAGATCTGCCCGAAAACAAAATAAGGGTAGTCGCCATCTATTCATTACTAGACGGCCAGTACGTGGTGGTGAGAGAAGAAAAAGAGAAGATAAGAAAGGCTGGGGACCGGGGCAGAGTCGGGTGCGACTTCAGGGGTGGTAGCTGGGCTGGTCGGCCAACGGCGCATTTTCGGTGTTGCATCGGAACGATTGGATGAAAGAGAGGGTCGAGATTCGTCACGATGCCGAGAGGTTTCGGCTAGGACATCAGAGGCCTGCCGGCACGGCCCTTCTTGTTCGGCACGGTGGTCCAGCCATCCTCGTCGACCGTCGCGGCCTCGGGCTCGGCAGCAGCAGCCGCCGGCTCCTGGCCGGAGGCGCCATTCGAGCGGGGCGTGCGGTTGTCGTTGCGGGGGCCGCCTCGGCCGCCGTGGCCGCCGTTTCGACCGCCTCGAGGGCCGCCAGGGGGTCCTCGGTTGTTTCGCTGCTCGTTGGAAGCCGATCTCCAATTGCCAGACTCGGCGGCTCTGGACTTCTGCTGCGCCTGGGAAAAGTCGCGAGGCTCCTTCGGCTCGCGGAATTCCCGAGGCTCCCGGTTCCGGACGGGGAGCTTCTGCTCCGCGCCGGCGCCATTCTGCTTGGTCGCCTCCGACTTCTCGGCTTCGGACTTGACCTCAGCGGTCTCGGCGGGCGGCTGCTTCGCCTCGGCGTCAGCTTCAACCTTGGCGGCGGCGGCGGCGGCGGCGGCCTCGGCAGCAGCAGCCTCCTTGACGGCGGCTTCTTTGGCGGCGGCTTCCTTCGCGGCGGCCTCCTCGGCGGCGGCAGCCTCGGCGACGGCGGCCTCAGCGGCGGCGGCCTCGGCGGCGGCCTCGGCGGCAGCAGCCTCCTTCGCAGCGGCCTCCTTGGCGAGACGCTTCTCCTCCTTGGCCTTCTCATCGGCTTCACGCTTCTCCTGCAGCTGCTGCTGTCGCTTCTCCTCGACCTGCCTTTCTCTGGCGGCGGTGTCGATGGGGCGAGCGGCTCCGAAAGGGCTGGCCTTGGAGTCGGAAGGCGTCGATGTAGGCTCGGTGCTCTCCGTCACGGTTCGCTTCGTCAACGCCAGGCGGGGGCGTCCAGCCGGGGCGGCAGGGACAACCGGAGATGTGGGCGTCTCGGGGGCCTCGGCGGCGGCAGGGGCCTGCACGACGGGGTCGGGACGCATGCGTTCCCTCCAGCGCATATCCTTCTCTGCGGCGGTGGGGACGCGCTCGGGGCGCTCAGGACGCTCGGTGAACTCCCTGCGGGGACGATCCTCTCGTCCCTCGCCGCCCCAGGCAGCAGGGTCAGCGCGGTTTCCGCGGAAGGAGTCGCTGCGCTCGCCCATGCCTCCAGTGGCGGGGCGGGAGCGGCTGCTATCGCGAGGGGCGCCGGCAGGCTCCTGGGTCAAGGGCGAAAGGGGACCACGTCGCTCCCAGTTGAACTCTCGAACGGGCCGGGGCTCAGCGGCGGAATCGCGGGGGGCGCGGCGCTCGCCAAAATCGGGCGCCTGGCGGGGTCCGCTTCGGCCGGGGAGATCGGGCAGGGGACCCTTGCGAGACCAGTCGCTGAGGTCGCGCGACGACTCGGGTCGACCGTCACCACCACGAGCTGGGGGCTTTTGTCAGCAACGAAGCGAGGACCCAGAGGTTCTTTTTTTTTCAACCAAACGATAACCCAGCCCCAAAAAAAATATAAAAAAATAATAATAAAAAAACCCTCTCCACCGCCGTGCGGGGAAAACATCGAGGAAGCGGGAAGCAATACTTACGAGGGTCAGCGACCTTGATCTTGATCATGCGGCCCTCGAAGGACTGACCATCGAGGGTCAGTGCCTTCTTGAGACCCTCGACGGTACCGAACTCGACATAGCCGAAGCCTCTGGGTCGCATCATCTCGCGGTCTTCGATGATTCGGACGCTGACGACATCGCAGCCGTCGAAGAAGTCCCCAAGGGACTCGTTGGTGGCATCGTAGGACAGGTTGCCGAGGTGGGCGGTGTAGGGAGGCTTATCGGGAATCTTGGAGGGGACGGAGTCGCGGACAGAGTATCCTATCGAGGCGAGTCAGAACACGTCATCGGTGCAGCGAGGGTTTCATCGGGCACAGACCTCGATCTTGCCAGCTGGAGGAGGAGTTGAGACGAGAGCCATCTCGGGCGGGGGGCAGCTGCTGGGTGCCTAAATTCGACGAGGGCGCAGATATCAGTATGGGTCGGTCCGGGCTGGCTTCGACAGCAGGATAAAATCCATCGTCTCGAGGAACGCGGGCGGCCTACCAGTAGGGACTAGATGGAAGAGGTTGAAATTAGCAAGGCGATTATGAGCAGGATAACCAAGAAATCATCAACCCAGGCCAAGAGCCGCCCCCGCCCCCCTCTTTTTAAAAAAAAAAAAAAAAAAAAAAAGGCGAGCAGCGGCAGCGGCGGGAGCAGCAAGGAAGCGACAGGAAGGGCATACCATAAGTCTCCTCCACTTCGTCAGCCCAGGAGGAGCCTTTACCGAAGCCTGTGACGAGGATGTCAGTTCAGTCATGCGTTGAGGACGCTGTGGAGCTGGATGGTCGTGATGAGGACGGTCATCATGATCGTCACGAGGATGGGTGACGTCGATGACTCCAGATCAAGGGCAGCAGCAGCAGCAGCAGCAGCAGCAGCAGCAGAGAGTCGCTCTGTCGGCGGGGCAGGGTGGGCGGGAGGACGAACTGTCAGTCAAGAATTCGCCGAGGGACAGCTTGGTGGTTTCCTTCTTCTTGGGAGCTGTTGAGGGGAGACGAGCGAGAGAGTCAGCAACGACGAGCAAGCATCTCGAAGGGAGAGAGAGAGGGGGGGGGGATGGGCCTGGGAAGAGAAGAGGAAATATTTCAGGTTGGGAGAGATGGGCATAGGTAGTAGGCAGAGGTGGGAACGTACCCATGATTGCGACTTGAGGTCGAGGGCTTCGCGCAGCAGTTCAAGGACCGATGCGCGAAACGGGAGGCGACGAGGAAGAGCTGGTGGGGAGACGAAGACGAGATGCAGTCAGGTCAAGAGTACTATGATCGTACTACTCCTACCTCTACTACGACTCGGAGGGGTTGACGAGGGGGCTTGCGGGGGGAAGCCGAGCGAGGGCGAGACTGAGACGAAAGAGGTCCTGCGAAGGACGGTGGAGGGGTGGAGGAGGAAAAAGAAAAGGAGGAGGAGGGGGAGGAGGAGGAGAAGTAAGGGGAGGAGGAG
>NIGD01000009.1:750063-778824 GCA_003055185.1 Escovopsis sp. TC
GGGGGGGGATGATTAAGGTGCCTTCGAATCAAGCGGCCGATAGACTGGAGGGGCCGGAATATTCGGACGAATATGATGCGTGTGACGCAGCAGGGCCCAGACAAGACGAAATAGAGTCGGGTCTGGGTCGGGCGGCAGTGGGTTGTTAGGGGGGGAAAGGGAAGAGAGAGGGGGGAGAATCGAAAGAGACAACGAGGAGTCGAGAGTCAAGACTGCTCGTTGGACAGGGGAAGATGATTCCAAGGGGAAAAAAAAAATCCCAGGGCGGCTTCTCGTGAGGAGAATTGGAAATGCCTGGAATCGGGAATCTGGAATCTGGAATCTGCGTGGCCTCGATTAATTCGGCTTGAAAGGGTTCCATGCCTCGATTTTTCGGAAGCAGGAGCGACCGTGGGAGGCGCTAGGGCCGGATCAGGGGCTAGCGCGGGTGTGATTTTTCCAGGGCGGAGCCGGTGCGGATGTCCGGAGCACGTGCGCGTCCATTTTCGCACAGGGGATCATGCCAGAAAGGGTGTTGAGAAGATGGGACATGGAATGATCCATTGTGGCTGCGGGGGGTTTCATGTGGCGCAGCAGGAGGAGCGGGGACTGGACTGGAGGCTGGTGCAAGCTCTCTAGGGTAGCTGAATGCAGTGGTGACGGGAGATTTTTGAGACGAATTGGATCTGGAGTCTCCAGTTTGAACTCATTGATCTGAGGAGGACCTCGAACCCATCTCGTACATTCATCGTCGGTCGCCACATGGAGAGGACTTCTGGGACTTCTGGGACTTCTGGGACTTCTAGACGAGGAGTTGCCGCGTGAGGGACAGCTTCCAGGATGAGTCGTCGCGAACCTCCCCGCGAGCGCACCGGCAGACGCGGCCTGCTGCCGCCCGAGATCGCGGACCTCATCGTCCCCCCGGCCAAGGTCGGTGCATTGTCAGGTAGGCCTGCCCTTGCATGGCCGCTCGTGAATCGCCATTGCTTGCATTGTGTTACGGAGGACGGAGTATGGATCGCTGACTGTTGTCCAGGAACCGCGGGGGCATTGGCGGGCATCGCCGGCGCCATCGCCAGAGACACCAGCGTCGTCGCGAGCGGGGTGGTGTCCGGGGCGCAGTGGTTCACCCTCGGAGGGACATTCTGGTGTGCGTTGCCCTCTACGTCCTGCTCGGCGCGTGAACGTGGGAGAGCAAGAAGGGGATAGGACTCGGAGGGAGAGGGAGAGGGAGAGGTAGAGGGAGAGGTAGAGGGAGAGGGAGAGGGAGACAGAGCTGACTTTTCTCGCGACGTCCACAGTCGCAAGGTCCATCACGGCGAGGTCGATGGGGGGCGAGCCCCGCATGAGCCCGTCCGACAAAGTCCAGGCCAGTGCCGTGGGAGGCTCGGCCGCCGGCGCCGTAGCCGGGCTGATACGTGAGTGACCACTCGGTGTTCTGTCCACGCCCAAGTCTTCCTTCCCTAGAGCTATACAAATGGCATTGATGAGTCGAGTCCATGCATGCATGCTGAGTCTTGGTTGCAGGCGGCCCCGCGAGGATCCTCCCCGCCATGGCGATCTGGGGAGCGGTAGGCGCCGCGGGACAGCTGGTGGCGAACAGGATGAGCAGGAGGGAGGCGGAGAACAGAGACAGAGACAGAGACAGAGACAGGGACAGCAGCAGCAGTGATGAAGGCGGCTGGCTGAGGTCGAGATGGAGCCCGCTGAAGAGGCTGACGGACGACGAGTACGTCCAGCTGATGGAGGACAAGCTCTTCAAGGTGGACGTGGATATAGCGCTCATCGATGACCGGATCGCGGAGCTGCGAGCGGCGGACCAGCAGGGCAAGAAGGGAGGATGACGAGTACAGGTCGGACGAGCATATCGAGTGAGACTCCTCTGGGAGCATACATACTCGTACATGTATCGAGGGATGCTCGTACGAGTACGGAGTACGGGCACCATCTACCTCGTACGGAGCACATGAAATCCACGTCCACAGAGGTGTCACGGTCTCGATACATTGATGTATTCAGACCCGGCAGACCCTCCCCATGGATCGCCGCGGTCCACGACGTGCCCCCACGACGTGGTCATCATCCTCGTCGTCGTCATCTCGATGGAATTCCCGAAGTGTGGCTGGTGCTCAGGCCCAGCCCCGTCCTCAGCCACAGACACGAACTTGCGACGACGGCGGATGCCCGATCTCGAGTCCATTTCCACGTCCATCCACAACATACATCACATATCCAACACTGGCATCCAGCTCGCAGTCCATCCATCATCCATCGACGGATGGGAATTCGCCTCCCAACGAACAGGCCCCCCATCATCGCCTGACCAATGACTCAGCCCCCCGGGTCCCAGCAGATGGATCGGACGAGGACTTGAGGCTCCCGGAGTCCGGCAACCTCAGCTTGGCTGCCTCCAGGTGATGAATCCCCGGGATCGATCCATCCATGGATCCCCTTACGAGTGCGAGTACGGAGTATCTCTCCCTTCCTCCCCTTTCCGACCCTGACATTGAACCCTTGACCATCCTTGACAACATTGAACCCTTGACCACCCTTCTCTGACCCTGCTATATGCATCTATCCAGCACGATTCACGGTCGGACCTCTCACCACTGAGGGCTCCTCCTCCTCCCTAGACGCAGCGAGTCCGATCCAAGTGGAAATCTCACCCACGCAAGGCATCCTGCTGCACCTGCAGGTCGTGGATCCCGTCCAGTCCCCTTCGACGGATTGGATCGCTCGAGAGCCGAGAGTGGATTCATTGCTTCATGCTCGCATTCCCGGAGGGGCAAACGCCCTGCGATCGGGGATGCCACGACCTCCAGTTCCTCGTCATGCTCGCATGCACATAGCGGGGTCTCGGCAGTGACCACCTGCACCTCATCCAACTTCCATCCCGACACGAACCCCCTTCGACCTTTGCGCAATCTCGCGATCCCTTTCCATCCATCCATCCATCCATCCATCCATACTCCTCTTTTGCGACTCCGTACTTCTTCTCCTTCTGCTTCTCCTTCTCCTTCCCCTTCTCCTTCTTCACAGGGGTCTGGTCTCCCTCTTCTCTCTACTACGCAGTATCTCTCTGTGCGCCCATCTCACGACCCCGTCGCCGTCGTCGCAGCCAGCATCATGTCGCGTTTCCCCTTCGCTGCTATGCCATAATCGCCTCGCCTTCGCAGTGTCCATACTCTTGTTGGTAGGATGCCCGTCAGACCGTCCACCACGCCTCGTGAGTCTCCTCATTGACCCCCATACATCACATACCTCCCGAAGACCTACTCGACCTCAACCTCGGATATCGCATCGTCACCCCATCCTGTCTCGACCACCGAGTAGGCGCTGGCCTCATGCGGTGCCTACATCCATCCCGCGCAGGTTGACATTCCGAGTCCATGTGTCACGACCGCATCCACCCATTCATACCTCCACACCTCCACAGAAACATACTACCCCAAGGCCCCAGACACGATGCGCTGACCTTCATCTCGCCTCCAGCTCGGTACCGGTAATCGTCGTCGGCGGCGGCCTTCGCTTGGCTCCCACGAATCGAGTTACGACCACAACAACCACAGCATACACGTGCACATGCAGCAGTAGTAGTAGTATATACCATCACCACCTCCACTGCCACCACCACCACTGAGCATTTGCGATCATGGCTTTATTTAATACGACCTTCATCATCGGCATCTCCATCCTTGGATACCTCCTCACCTTCGTCTTCTTCGCTTTCCTCCGAACCGCTACGGGCATCTCCATACAGAGGGTCGGCTACCTCTCCCTGCGCCGCATCGCATTCGCCCCCAACAATGGCTTGCGGCTCGAGCTAAGAAGCCTCGGCATAAACATCCACCGCCCGACCTTTGCGCAGCCGACATGGATCAGCGTCGTCCTCAGCGGGCTCGTCGTCACGGTCGACCTCCGAAACCTCGATAAGAGACAGGCGGCAGAGGCGGACACAACGACCACGACATCCACAAAACAAACTCTCGAGGGGAATGACCAGAGGCTACAACCATCATTCCCCCCACGCGCACGCAAGGGGCAGGGCGAACAGGGACCCGCGGCCCTCGACGAAAAGGGGAGGGGGGGAAAGGCAAGGGACGACGAGGACCCTGAGGAGGACAAGGATGAGCTCGATCCTCTGGTCGTCAAGGGTCCGTCCGCCCCTAATGCTCATCTCCCCCCTTCTTCTTCTTCTTCTTACTCCCCTCCTCGTTCTCCCCCCCCTGCCTCGGGGCACCCTCTTCTTCCGCCCTCGGCCCCGCCGGCCTCGGGCAGCGAGACCTGGAAACGCCTACAGCAGCTCAAGGACAAGCTCAAGAAGCTCCACCGCGTCATCAAGTGGTTGCGCCTCGTCGACGTCGTCGCCAACAACTCGGTCGTTAACGTCGCCGACGTCGGAAGTCTCGAGTTCGGCTCCTTCACCCTCGCCGTCGACACCCGCCATAAGGGCCTCGACCGCGCCCGCTTCTTCTTCCAGAGGGCCGACGCCAAGAAGAGGGACGACCAGGCAGAATGGGTCATGACCCTCCGCAGCGTCGTCTTCACGGCCGGCGGCAGCGAGGCCATCCAGGTCCTCGACCAGGCCTCCCTCAACATCCACGGCTTCCTCGACCCGGGCAAGGAGGGCCTTAGGGACGCCATCTTTGCCTTGAAGCTCGGTAGAGTCCACGTGCCGTATGATGACATCGAGCTGTGCGCCGCCAAGTTCAAGCAGTGCCGCAGCCTGTCCAAGTTCAAGCCCAAGTCCAGACCCGAGCCCACCAAGGCCGAACATGAGCCCGTCGACATCTTCGTAGCGAGCGACAAGCTGCCGCCGCCGCCGCCGCCGCCGCCGCCGTCGTCGTCGTCTTCGTCGTCGCCGCCGCTGCCGGACGGCGAGGCTGCCCAGCCGCCGACGACCGATGAGCACCTCGTCAAGACCGTCTCCGACTCCAAGGAGTTCCTGAGCTCCATCCTGCGAGGCATCAAGGAGGTCCAGTTCGCCGTGAGCTTCATCAGCATGTCCAAGCAGTTCAAGACCGTCGCCGCCGTCGCCCCCGCGGCCAAGCCCGTCGTCCTCAGCGCCTCCATGAAGGAGGTCGGCTTCGACCTCCACCGCCTCGACCCCACGTCGCCCGCGCACCGCATGTACTTCTCCTCCAAGGACATCTCCCACGAGGCCCTGCTCGCCGCCCTCTCCATCTCCGTCGGCATCGAGGACGACTCCGGCAGGCCCGAGCGGATCCTCTACATCCCCATGGCCACCTCCACCATCCGCACTACCTCCCCCTCCAAGACCATCCAGCTCGCCCAGATCGGCAGCTTCGAGGAGAAAAACGCCAACATCCTCTTCGCAAACTCCGTCGTCACCTCCCCCTCCGTCGACCTCGACCCCCGCCACCTGCCCCTGCTCGTCGCCATCCTGCGCGCCCGCCCCAAGTCTCGCAAGGCCGCGGGGGAGTCCGTCAAGCGCGGCCACTTCTTCTCCCGCCTCCTGCCCAAGGCCAACATCAAGTTCACCATGCACGAGCCCGTCCTGCGCATCAAGCTCAAGCCCGTCGCCGGCATCAAGATCGACAGCCCGAGCCCGAAGCCAGACCCGGACGCGGACGACTACGGCCTCATCATCTCCTCCATCTCCTCCATGTCCCTCGACGTCGAGTCCTCCCATTCGCCCCTCGTCGACTCCCACTACTCCCTCGAAGGCGCCATGAGGCTCCAGTCCCACGAGCTCTACTACCAGGCCAGCGTCGGCGAGAGGTTCAACCTCATCACCACCGAGTCGCTCGACCTCAGGGTCCACCTCGCCGCCAATCCCGAGATCACCGTCGAGGCCACCAGCAACGTCCAGTCCTTCTCCATCAGCATGGTCAGGCCCGAGATCACGGACGGCGTCGGCCAGATCGTCCGCCAGCTGCAGACTGGCGCCGAACAGCAGCCTGAAATTGATGGACGGGGCCCGGACTCGACGAATGAGAAGAGGCAACAACAACAACAGCAACAACAGCAGCAGCAGCAGCAGCAGCAGCAGAAGAAGAAGAGGAAAATCAGCCACAATCCTAACTTCTTGCGGTCCATGCCCGACTGGCTCGGACACTACTCCTTCACCGCCAACGACCTCAACATCGAGGTTGCTGGCGTGGACGAGGCCATATCGGACGACACCCGCGGCGTCTCCCTGCATCTTGATTCCATGTCCGCCGACTACCGCGCCCATAAGATCGACGCGCAGCAGATCCGACAGCTCAAGAGACGCACGCACAGCCGCTCGTACGCCCAGTCCGACTCGGACATGGCCTCGTCTGCCTCCCTCAGATCCAAGAGGAAGCCCCAGCACCGCGGCGACGGGCGACGCATCACCTTCCACGCCCGCGGAATCGAGGCCCAGATGATAGAGGCCGCCGATCGCCTCGAGCCAGACCCCTTCCTCAACATCCCCCGTCTGGAGCTCGCCCTCTCCGCCTCGAGCGACAACCACGGCCCCATGTTCCACGTCCATTCCTCCATTCGCACCATCCTCGTCCAATACTCGCTTTACAGACACTACGCGGTCGGCGTGGCAGCCATGACGCTCGGCAAGGCGTTTGCGAGACCTGCTCAGGAGGCCTCGCGGCCGCCTTCCCAGTCATCGCCGTCGGCGGCGGCGCAGCAAGAGCCCCTGGTGGCCGCTCATATCCCCGTCGGCCATCTGATCCCTCCCCGGGGAGCGCGTACTCCCGTCAGCGACAGTGACGATGGGGGCGCCTCGATGCATGCGCGAGACATGATCACCGTCGACCTCAAGGTCGCCCTCCTGCAGGTCAAGGGAGAGATGCCGCAGGATCCGATGATCATGTTCCGCGTCTATAACCTGGATGCGGGCAAGCAGCGATGGTCGACGCCGTACTTCTCGTCCAAGCTCATCCGCCTCTTCGTCGCGGCCCCTCGCATGCACGGGATCTGGGCCCGCATGGTCAGCGTCAAGAACTGCCGCATCGATGTCCGCGAGTCGAAAATCAGGCAGTCGTCGGGCGACTTTGCCGACGAGAAGCTGCTCGACATCGTGACCGAGGCCGTTCGCATCGGCGTCCCCTACGAGGTCGTGGTCCATCGCATCACCGACAACATCAACAACACGGTGAAGGCCGTCCAGCAGCTGCACCACCGCTTTCAAACCGGCACGAGCGAGTACAACTTCGAGAAGAAGCCCGTGGGCCCGAAGACGGTCCCCAAGGTGTCCGTTCGATCGCGGACGTTCCTCTTCGAGATGGAGGACGGCGCGCTCGAGTGGAAGCTCGGCATGATCTACCGCGCGGGCCGCCTCGAGCAGATCCAGAGATTGGCGAGGGAGGAGGCCTACCGGGTGAAGCTCAAGAAGGTCCGCGAGGAGGAGTCGAGGAAGGGCAACAGCAGCAAGAACCGCTCGAGGTCCACGTTCGCCAGGGGCAGGTCCGACACCGCTGAGTCCGCGTCCTGGTTCCGAAGTCGTAGTGCGGACGCGCCGAGGACCGGGACTCGCGGCCGGCCTGACCTGGTGCCGAGATACGACCCCGAGGGCGAGAGCCGGGGCATCCACGGGAACGCCAAGGTCTCCCCCGAGGAGGCCCGCTTCCATCTCGACGTCCTCAACGCCCAGTCCTGGAAGACGCGCATCGACAGCGCCTATCGGGTGTCTCGCGACGGCGTCCGGGAGCAGAACGAGGCCGTGTGGGGCGTCGGCGCCGTGCCCACCGACGTCGAGGAGACGGAGAACATCCTCGAGGTACCGCAGCGGCCGCCGCTCATGTCCACCATGATCTCGAACCTCCACATCGTCGTCGACAAGCCGAGCTTCCCCATCAGCGAGCTGCCTGACTTCATCCACAAAGTCGGCAAGGGGATGCCCAAGGATATGCAGTACAGTCTCCTCGTGCCCATGCACATCGCCATCGACATGGGCGAGGCGCGCGTGTCGTTGCGCGATTACCCGCTGCCGCTCCTGCACATCCCGCGCCTCAAGGCCGGGCAGTCCTCGCGGATGCAGTCTGTCTCGCTCAAGGCCAATTTTGTTCTCGCCGAAGAATACCGAGGCATGGAGTCGACTCGGATGGTCAAGGTAAACATCATCCCCCCGCAGCAGAACCTCAGCGGCGACGGCTTGTCCACCTTCGCGTCCGAGAACAGCAACAAGACGGACGGCTTCTCGGTCGAGATCCGGCGGACGCTCGGTCCCGTCAAGTCCTTCTCCGACGTCTACATGGACATCAACACCGCCCTGCCCACCCGCATTACGTGGGGTCCCAGCTACCAGCCCGCCATCCAGGACATGATGATGGTCATCGAGTCCTTCTCCAAGCCGTCCATCGACCCGTCGGAGCGCGTCGGCTTCTGGGACAAGCTGCGGCTCAACTTCCACTCCCGGATCCACGCCGCGTGGAAGGAGGACGGCGACATGCTCCTGGCCCTCAAGGGGACGCGGGACCCGTATCAGATCACGGGCCACGGCACGGGCTTCCTGATGTGCTGGCGCAACGACATCCGGTGGAACATCAACGCCGAGGACGAGCCAACGAGGTTCATGACGGTCGACAGCGGCGAATACGTGCTCGCCATCCCCGACTACAGCCACCAGGTCCGCGAGGCAGCCCGGGTTCACGACCTCGAGAACGACAAGAACAACAACGACGGCAGCAGCAGCAGCGGCAGCAGCCACGCTGTCGACGAGACTGCCAAGTTCGGCGCCGCCACCTTCAAGAAGGTCGTGATGAAGCTGTCGGGCAAGGTCCAGTGGATGGCCGGCTTGATATTCGAGCAGGCCATCGACGACGGCAAGCGAAGCTTCGACTTCAAGCCTCACTACGAGGTCGTGCTCAAGAACCCGCAGTACGCCAAGTCCCTCAACGGCGAACCGTACGACGCCATGCGGGGCTTCCGGAGTCGCCACATCCACCTATCGATCGCCATCCGGGCTCCCATGGACCGGGAATGGCTCTCGCCGAACAACGAGCAGTCGAGGAGCTACAACGCGCTGCACCTGACGCCGCGCTTCTTCACGCACTTCTTCGCCTGGTGGGGTCTCTTCAGCGGGCCCATGTCCCTGCCGATCCGACAGGGCAACCTGTTCCCCGGGCGGGAGAAGAGCAGCAAGAAGTTCGGCAGGCACCTCGCCACCGTCAAGTTCAACCTCCTCCTGGCGCCGCTCTTCCTGAGCCACATCTACAAGCACAAGGACGCCGAGGACTACGCGGACAATGCCGTGTCGGCGACGGGGCTCAAGGTCCGGTTCGACAGCTTCATGCTCGATCTCCACCAGAGGCGGGAGGAGTTCAACACCATCGTCAAGACCAAGGATGCGCCGAGCCGGATCTCCGGGATTAAGATCCACGCCGCCCAGCTCGACCTCGTGGGCGCCGACCTCCGCGCCGTCTCGGCCAGCCTCAAGGGCACCACGACCGAGGCCATCAGCAGGGGGTCCCTCTCCGACCTCATCACCGAGCAGGACGAGCGGCCGGACCTGTCGCGGTTCACGATCCCCGACGACGACTTCAGCTGGATCGACATGGACGACTTCGTGGAGCTCGACTGGCTGCTCACCACGGAGCCCTACCCGGACACCAAGATCCTGCCGCTCGCGTACGTCCCGCGGCTGACATACTTCCGCCAGACGGACATTGGGGGCACCATCGGCGGCGACCCAACGCGGACGAGCCCCTTCGGCGACGAGCCCACGCACAGCTGCATCATGAGCCATGACGACGACCCCAAGAGCGTCCAGGCGCAGCTCATACAGGAGCGGCTGCATCAGCTCGAGGAGCAGATCTTGGCGCATTCGCGGGAGGTCGGCCAGGCGGAGCTCAAGGTGATCCAGACGGACGCGAAAGATCGCGAGATCGTCGAGGACTTTGAGACCCTGCGCAAGCATACCTTTGTCCTGAAGGAGAAGAAGGCCTTCCTGCAGAACATGCTGGACCACATGCGACCGTCGAAGAATCAGCAGCAGCAGCATCAATTCAACGGGTCCATGTTCAACGGGTCTTTCATGTCCAACGGATCCATGTTCAACGGGGTTCAAGGGGATCAACAGCAACAGCAGCAGCAGCAGCAGCAGCAACAACAACAGGAGGGGCCTACCGACTCTCAAGGCGCGCCCCTGGACATACCGTCGCATACCGAGTTCGACAGCGAGTTCGAGAACCGGTTCGTCGTTCACAACATGCAGCTGAAGTGGAACAACCTGCTGCGCAACATCGTGCTGCGCTACATCCACCAGAGCAGCCAGCGACGCGGTTTCATCTACTACCTGTCTCGGCCGGCCGTCAAGTTCATCCTCGACATTGTGGAGGAGCAGAGGAGGGCCAAGACGAAGGAGCCCAGGGGGACCTCGACGACGTCGGCGACGGGATCGAGCGGGGCGCCGGCGGACCCGGAGCCCGCGCAGGAGAAGCGGCGAGCCAAGAACCTCGAAGAGCGCGTCAGGAGCATCCTCAGCGACGGGCGCAAGTTCACGAGCAGCTGCTTCAACCTGGATGCCGAGGGAGACATCCTGGAGGGCTCGATCGGGGACCTGGAGAGCGGCATCTCGGACGAGTTCACACCGCAGAGCAGCTACCATGTCCGGCTGATCGCGCCGCAGATCCAGCTGCAGAGCGAGAAGAACCAGAAGCACGTGGTCCTGGTCACGGCCAAGGGAATGGAGCTCAAGGTGCTGGAGGTGATGGAGAAGGCCCGGATCTCGGACGCCGTCAGCGGCTTGGTCCAGCGGCGGTTCCTGCTGAACATGGATAGCACCCAGTTCTTCGTGACCCACCAGAAGTGGTTCCTCACCAACCTGGTGTCCATGTACGCGGGCAGCAAGTACGGGACGCCGACGGGGTCGTCGTGGCCGCCGTGGGTGCCGATGGAGGTCATGTTCGACTTCCAGGCGGACCCGTTCGGCTTCAAGCGCATCATCCAGAAGACGTCGGCGCTGTGCCGGCTTGACAAGTACAACCCGCTGCGTCTCAAGTACGACAACGAGGTGAACGGCGACGCGGACGCGGACGGGGACGAGCGCGGGGAGGTGGCGGAGAGCCGCAGCGACAACCTGTGGGTCGAGTTCCCGCAGGCGCGGGCGCTGTGCAACTCGTCGCAGTACTACGCCGTCTACGTCATCGTGCTCGACCTGCTCATGTACAGCGAGCCGCAGGAGAAGATCGACGCGGAGCGGCTGGAGAAGATCATGCTGGCGTCGGACTTCAGCGACCTCAGCGGCACGCCCGAGATGGTGATGCGTCTGCAGGAGCGCATTAGGCAGATGGAGGAGATCAAGCAGCACTTCCAGATCTACTCCAAGATCCTCGACAAGAAGGGGTGGGAGGACCGGCTGGCGCTCGAGCGCGACCTGGCGGCGTGCGAGGACGAGCTCTTCTTCATGATGAAGGCCATCTCGACGTCGCAGCAGCGGCACGACAAGATCGCCGAGTCGAACAACGCCCTGCTCAAGTGGAGCATCTCGGTGCGCGACATCGTCTGGCACCTGATGCAGGACTCCAACGAGCCCCTCGTCGAGCTGCAGCTCAAGAACGTCGAGTACGACCGCACCGACAACACTGACGGCTCCCACATGAACCTCCTGCGCGTCGGCAAGATCCTCGGCCTCAACCTGCTGCCCGACGCCACGTACCCGGAGATCATCGCACCCTACCACGACGTCGAGAGCGCCCGCTCGTACACCTCGGCGGCGTTCACGGGCGGCAACTCGACCGACATGATCCAGGTCTACTGGTACATGCTCGACGCCATCGCGGGCATCACGGTCATGGAGCGCTTCGAGGTCAACCTGTTTCCGATCAAGGTGCAGCTCGAGCGCGAGGTCGGCAAGCGGCTCTTCGAGTACATCTTCCCGGGCATGGACGGGGAGAAGGCGACGGCGACGGCGGCCAAGAACAACCCGCCCATCATCGTTGGCGGGACCGACATCTCCGGTGTCCTGGAGGACGAGGAGGCGGACTTCTCCTCGCTCAAGGGCTCTTCCTCCCTGACGCACAGCCACAGCCACAGCAGCAATCTCAACAATCATGCAGGAGGCGGTAGTAGCGGCGGCAGCAATAGGCTCGGGGCGGCGGCCTTGGAGTCGGCGTCCTCGTCCTTCTCGACGAGGCCCGGCTCGCTCGAGCTCCGGCTGCGGCCGACGCTGTCGTCCCACATCTCGGAGGAGGCGGTGCCGAAGAAGTCGGCGGCGCTGAGCGTGCACTCGGGCGAGGGCCACTCGTTCCGGCTCTTCCGGTCGTCGACGCGGGGCACACTGACGAAGAAGTCGTCATTCGACTCGCTGAAGCCGCCGAGCATGACGTCGCGGCCCACGGGCATGAGCCGGTCGGCGACGGGCCTGTCGGGCAAGGAGTCGACTCATAGCGGGGAGTCGTCTTCGAAGAAGCCGTCGCGCTTCGGGCTGCGGGGCCGCAACCACGACGACGCGGAGCCGTCCGACGACCTCACTAAGATGATGAGCCGGGCGAGCAACTACATGACGTTCGCGTACATCAAGATGCCGTCGGTGGTGCTGTGCCTGAGCTACAAGGGCAAGGACCAGCGCAACTTCGAGGACGTGCACGACTTCGTCTTCCGGCTGCCGATGATCGAGTGGCAGAACAAGACGTGGTCGAACCTGGACCTGGCGCTGGCGCTCAAGAAGGCGGTGATGAAGGCGCTCATATCGCACACGGGCGCCATCATCGGCAACAAGTTCTCCAAGCACCGGCCGAACGCGGAGCAGCGGAGCAGGCTGAGGGAGCTGGCTAGCAGCTCGGCCCTCATCACGCCCGTGCTCTCGGCCGTCTCGTCCCGCGGCGACTACGCGCCCAGCGTCGTCGACAGCGACGACTCCGCCAGCATGTACGGCACCTCGCCCGTCGACTTCTCCCGCTCGCCCCCGCGCTCGACGCGCAGCAGCATCCGCAGCGGCATCCCCGCCGCGCGGCCCTCGAGCCGCGACAGCAGCCACGGTAGTATCAGGTCCTTCCAGACAGGCGGTTCCGGCGCCCACAGCGGCATGCTCCTGCTCCCCGCGCACCTCGCCATGACGCCGTCCGCAGCATCCTCCGCCGACGGCGGCAGCGGCAGCGGCAACGACTTCCTGCGCCCGTCGTCGAGCCACGGCCTCAGCTCCGGCGGCCTCGGCGGCTCCTCGCACCGGTCCTCTGCCTTCCGGAACGTCTCTAGCGGCGGCGGCGGCGGCGGCGGGGACGGCCGTCCATCCACGAGCCATGGGCACCCGGACTCGAGCTCCGCGGGCGTGGAGCGCCGCAGGGCGCATACGGGCGGGTTGGGCTTGCGTGACAAACTCTCCGCCTTTACGCACCGCATGGGACATCGCGACAACAACAACAACAACAACAACAGTGCTGCTGCCAATGCTTCCGCCAATACTGCCATCAATACTACAACCAGCAGCAGCAGCAGCAGCAATGCGATCCCCACGCTGGTGAGGTCGGAGCCCGAAGCGTCGGAGCCGCAGACGCCAATCGAGGCGCCTGGGCCGGAGACGGAGCTGGAGGAGTAGCAGACGCCGGATGCGGACGAGAACGAGGATGCGGGGGATGATGGGGCGAGCACGTTCCCGCGGTTCAGGCGCTTCAGCGGCCGAAGCAAGGCGAGCTGAATAGGGGACCATACCGGGATGCTTTCTTGCCCCTCTCTTCTTGAATACGACAAGGCTCTCCCTTCCATTTCATGGGAATTGTCTGAAGGGGATCGAGGAGAGATCTGTGTGTCTTTCGTTTTGTGCTGGCTCAGGGGCCGAAGAGAAAGAAGCGTTCTGGTGAATTGGAGGAGGAGGAGGCACAGGATGGAAAGAAGGACATGTCATTTGTCTCCTTGTTGAAGAAGGGGAAAGGTCAACGGGGACAGGAAAGGGGGACTTGGAATGTTTGAATAGAGGGGCATCTCGAAAGGGGGAGCATTGGCAGGAGGGTTGAATTGGCTACAGTACTAGGATAGACTTGCATATCAATGGAGTTCTTTGGCTTCTTCTTACCTGATGATTTCTTGCGGGGGTTTGATGGGATTTGATGACTGTTCTCAGTGTTTCATTGCCCCGGGACAGTAGGATTGGGGAGTCGCCGACTGTCTCTCGTCTCCGAGACCCATTGCGGGTGTCGGATGGGGGACTTCGAGACCTTACACTATGCGTCTGATACGAGTACTGAGCACTCGGCAGGCGGCCCGTCTCGTCGAGGTCCCAGGCACCGACTGTCCCCGGGACGTAGAGACTTGTCTGAGGGAGCAAGCCCCCGGGAAGGTCTGTCTGGGATTCAGGGGGGCTGCAGATCATCATCATCATCATGGGGTCAGGGAGAGTACTGAGAAACAGGTGGTTTTCTGGGCAAGGAAAGATCTACGGAACCGGCGGGGGGGGACTCCATGTCTAGGCGCGCTGGGCTTGTTCGCGCCTCGGGGCTGTTTGGCGGGGATGGGAGTGCTGTTGTTTGTCCTTGCTGGAGAGGGTTCAGAGATCTGTCTGTCTGTCTGTCTGTCTGTCTGTCTGTCTGTCTGTCTGTCTGTCTGTCTGTCTGTCTGTCTGTCTGTCTGTCTGTCCAGCTACTCAAGCCCGTGCACCTCCGCGCTCTCGCGTCTGTCCACGTTACGCCGCCCGCTCGTTCGGCGGTGATCGTCCCTGCACCTTACTCGCACTCGTCCTAGTACTACTACTACTGCTAGTACTGACAAGACGTCAAGACATCTCGACGCGGACGAGGCCCACTCCAGCGTGTCGAGCCGAGCAAGCTGATCGACGAGGCGGGGAGTGCTCAGCTAGCAGCGCGTGAGATACTGAGCGGCCACACATGGAAACAGAAACAAGGAAGGAAGGGCAGGTCAACAAGATAGAGCAGGCGAAGAGTTCGAGAACTCGAGGGGGGTTGCTGTGAGATGAGACGCCGTCTGGCGTGGAGCGTCTCTGTGCCTGCTGCGTGTCACTGTACCGGGGATGGAGGGACGGGCGGATGGATGGATGGATGGATGGATGGATGGATGGATGGATGGATGGACGGGAGCCAGTGATATCGGCAGATGGATGGACGGATGGACTGGCGCCGGGATCATCTGCGGTGACCCCCTACCTTGGCCTCCTTGCGTGTACTTGTAGTGCTTGGGCACGGCTGGAGTTGGGTAATACGCAGATAGGGCAAGGGGCAAGTCTGAGTAGGACGACCCGTACTCTGTACTTGTGCGAGTCCTGCGCCTTGGGGGCCTGCAGTGCTGAAGGGGAGGGGTCGAGATGGATGAATACTGTATCTGTGCGACACGGGGTTGGCGGGAGGCCGGTGTTGTGCGAGCAGCACTGCTCCGTGTCGAGTGCGGAGTGAACATCAAAGAGACGGGAGGCGGATCCATTCCTGGCCGTCTGAGGATCCTAGCGGGGGAAGAACTCGGAGTTTGGGGGTGCGTACTCGAGCATATCACGCACGGTAGGCTGAACCCCCCCACACCCCCCCCCCCCCGCGGGTCTCACAGCAGAGACAGAGCGGTCGTCTTTTTCCTCCTCGTTTCTCTTCCTGGCGGAGAAAGATCGGGGAGTCGGCGTCTTAAGCAAGCATCCGAGGGGGGGCCGACGAGACAAAGGCAAGAGGGTGTGGTGAACGCGGATGCCACGAGCTGCTCGCACTCGCCTCAAGCTCGCAGCTTGCACCTCGCAGATTGGACTCGCTGGGAGAAGCCTGGGGGCAGCATTACCAAGAGGGTTGGTTGCATGAGGCGGCTCATGTCCTTCCTCCACATATGGGTGTGTGGATGGGGCATCGACAACAAGGCCCAGACAGACGATGATGCCGTGTTCATCCAACGGCCAGAAGATGGGAGTGCATGACCATCGCGGGGACCACGGCAGGGACCAGTAGGAGGCTCGAGAGCGTGGGGAGGGTGTGGGGAGGCGCGTGTGCGGGGAGGGGGCCTGGTCGTGCGCTCGGATTCGGCACCGATCGGTGGAGTGGGAGAGTATGGGGTTGGCCGGGGGGTAAAAGGAGGAGAAAGGGCGGAGAGGGGGCTTCCTGCTCGCCAGGTATCATGTCTTCGTCGGCCCAGAGCGCCATAACATACACCGGTTTTTTGTACAATATACACCGGTTTTTCTTATGTTATCCGATAACTAAGGGGTACGTAAGCCGCAACTAACCTACTCTACTTCGTATACGAATTAGTACCTAAGGAAAAGTGTCTGCTGCTTTAATTAGGTACCCTAAGGTAGGTATATAACCTTTGCACAACTGCCTACGTACTATACTATACATAGAAAAGTTACAATAATTTTTTTTAGTGTTAAAGTACTTATAATATTATTTTTTAGTATTAAGGCAAGGATTTCTTTACATTTGCTACTGCCCTAGGCTTAGCAGTAGCAGCAGCAGCTATATAAAAGGCTCTAAGGGCTATTGCTAGCGCTGCTAGCTACTATATATAAAATTAAAAGTCTAAGCTAGCGTAAAGGAAAGGATCTAAGGCTAAGGCACTAGCAATTAGCTTCTTAAGACTGCTTATACGCTAGCTTAAGCCTAGCTTAAGGGAGAAGGCTCTTAAAAGAAATACTACTATAATAAAGGTATCGCTGCTACTGCTGCTACTGCTGCCTAATCCTACTGTTTAAGTTGCTATATAAGCTAAAGGACCTAGCTTTATAGCGCGTTAAATTAAAACTGCTTTAGCATCTGCTTCTTTAAAGGCCTTGTTAATGCTAGCTTTCTTAATCTCTTCTTTATAAAGCCTACTGCTAAAGCAGCATTAGCGTTATTTATCTCTACGATCTTAAACGCGCTAAAGATACGCCTTATTAACGCCTTAATAAGTAAAGGGCAAATAGCTACGTTATTAACTTAACGTACAACAAGGTTAAGATCTAGCTTATAGTACTCGTAGAGGTAGATTTCTTCCTTATCCTATTAAAATTAGCTATTTTTTACGCTTTTAAGGCTATTTTTCGCGCCTTTAAGGCTATTTTCTAAGGGTCTTAAAGCAATTAAAATACTATATATAGCTTTAATTGCTAATAAGCGTTAAGATTATAAAGCTTAAGTTCTTAAATAACCTTAAGTCTTATAAAGATATAGTAACAGCATAGCAGCCCCTATTAATCCTAGAAAGCGCTAGTATAAGCTAGCAGCAACCTTTTCCTCTCCTTAAAAGCAGCGTAGGCCTTCTTGCACTGCTTTAGTAGCTTTTTTATTAGTACGTAGCTAATCTTATACATTAACTTCGCTAAAATTAAGAATTAATTATATTTTACGAACCTTATATAGATATTTTACTAAAAGGCTTTATTATATCTTGCTTAACGCGCCTCTTACATTTCTTAGACCTTTGTATATAGCTAAAAGAGATCTATAAAGCAATTAGCAAGGTATAACTTTAACTTACTATTAAAGCTTTTTAATCGCAAAGTTACTATAAAGCTATAATTCTAGTATTTATTTATTATAAAGTTAATAAATTAAAGTTATTTAAGGAAGTACGTTTACTTAAAGTAATTAAAGATCTCTATTGCTTCTTATTAGCCCTAAAACTAAAGGGGGGGGTATTAGAAAAAAAAGAGATAAAGAAGCTAAAGGCATTAAACTTAACTAACCTTACTATAAAAGAAATTTATTATAAAGGCGCGCCTACTATATAAAGAACTTAGCCTTAGTGCTTACGTAAGTAAGATATACCTAAGCTACAAAGATACTATTAGCTATAGCTTTAAATTAGCGCGTACCGCTGCTTAGCGCCGTTAAAGGGATCTTAATTACTTATATAGCAGCAACGCTAGCGTCTTCTATAGCTTAATTAGCCTTATCTTTATCGTTAAAACCTTAATCTTAAATAGCAGCAACGTTATAATTCTCTATAGCGTAGGTCGCAGCCTGCTAAGCGTAGTCCTCCTTTGCCTACCCTATTAGCTAGTAGCTAGCAAGAGTACTAACCTAATGCTTCTTAATATAAAGCGTAACGTTCTTTACGATATACTAGGTATAGAGTTACTGCTATAAGCTTAAAAAAACAGTATTTAAGGTATTTTTTAAGGCTTAATTAAAGTTTATAAAGATAACTTAAGGCAGTAAGATACTAGCTTTTTCTTTTACTAGTTAAAGTTAACTAAAGAGCTAGACGAAGGCGTTATAATCCTCTTTAGTAGCTAGTCTAAAGCTATAGCTAAAGTTAATATAAAGCAGTGTAACTCCTATAATTTAAAGGAAAGGTATATTAAAACAATTTACCTTATAGGTATTATTTATTATTAATAACTTAAAGCTACGTTGCTAGTCCTTAATATTTATCTTATAGATCTAAAAGATCCTTTAGATCTTCCTTAATAGTATATAGTCTATACTATAGTAGAAAATCTATTTGTTAAACTTAAGGATCTTTAGAAAGGCCTACGTAAAAGAGTATAGCTTATACTAGCTTTCTTAAAGTTACTTTTAAATATAATAGACGTTGTTAACAAAGATTAAAAAAGAAAGGTACCCCCTTATAATTTAGCAATAAATATTCTTTATAGAAGTCCTTTTTAACTTTAAGAAGTCCTTAATAAGCTTTTAAACGTATTCGTAGCTAAATTCTAACTAAGTATGCTTATAAAAGAAGGAAAAGGCTAAAGCAGTCTTAATAGGATTATAACTATATTAGCCCTCTTAGAAGGTAAGAAAATACTAATTAATACTATAATTATACTAAATAAGTATTAAAAAGGAGCAACCTAGCTTCTTCGTTAATGTTTAGTACTTCTCTGTTGTTAGGGGATAGAATAGCAGAAGGCGTATTCTCTGCAAAGGACCTTCGAATACCTAGAGAAGGGATATAAGAGGAGAGGCCCTTGCTTAGATTAGAGAGAAGGTTTAAAGATTAATGCTACGTTACTTTATACCTTACCTTTTAATAAACCTCCTTTGCTATAAAGCTTTTACGAAATACTAGCGTACGCTTTACTACTTACCTTTAAACTAGCGTCTTTAATAGTTTAATCTTTCTTAAACCTTTACTACTAAGGTAAGGTTAACTAGTAGGAGGTAATGCTTATTTCTTAAAAAGCTTTATGCTAATAATTATTAAGAGCTGCTTCTTTATAGCTAGATCTTAGCGTTATTGTAGAAACTTAGAACCTTTTTTTTCTTAACCTTATCTTAACTCCTTTAATAATAACTAATAAGATAGCTAGTACTAATAACACTAACTATAGCTTTGCTAACCTTTTTAAGAAAAAGCTAGATAAACGCTTTGTTAAAGCTATAGAAGAGTACTAAGTTTACTATAAACGTAAATACCTTAAGGAACTTATAAAAGGAAGGAACCTAACTTAGGACCTATTATAATTGTAAACAGTAAACTTTAAGTTTATAAGAGAGCTGCTTAAGAGAAGCTACGTAGACGCCTTAAAGTTATTGCTACTAAATCTATAATAATATAAAAGGAAATTATAAAGTAAGCTTTAGACCTTTTTAATAGCGCTATTAACTTACTTTTATACCTAGCTAAAGACCTTTACTACTAAGATAAATAAGGTTATTTTTTAGGTAGCTTCTTTTTTGCTAAAAATTTATAGTAAATAAAATATATACCTTAAACTTAAATACGCTAAAAAGCTAAAGGATATATTGTTTAAGAATTTCTAGAAGTAGCTTAAAGGAGGCATTAACAATGCCTTTACCTACTGCTTTAATACGTATTTATAGATAAGTAGCTTAGTCTAAGCAAAAGGGATAAAGTTTATAACCTTCTTAGATATATATAAAGCTATTAAGACTAAACTTTTAGAGCTATTGCTACTGCTTTTTTAAGTTTACTACTTCTTATAGTAATTACGTCTAGAACTATAGAACTAGATACTAAGCAGCAGGGTCCTAAAGAACTAGGCATAAATGTACGCTTAAGGAGTAGTAGTAAAAATAATCTTAGAAAAGGAAACAATAACAATAACAACGATAATAATAACAATAGCAAAGATAGCTAACCTAGTACCCTTAGGCTTAGCAATAGCCTATACTAACTAGAACTAGCCCTTTTAGCCTATAGCTTATTTACAGTAACTTTACGGTTAGCGTGCTATAGGGTTAGTGTAACGGCCCTCAAGGTGGACTACCCCTAGGACCTTACGTCAGCACAACCGGCGTCACAACAGCAACACATAACACTATTACTACTCTTAAGAGTCGTTAGCCTTATCCTTATATATATACCTAGCTTAGCTTAGCTAGATATAATATACATATACACATTATATATACGTTAAGACCTCTTAAAGCCTCCGTTTAAGCCGTAAGTAGTATATTCTTAAGTATACTCTTAAGTATACTGCCTTATATAGTAGTAATACTTAGTCCTTAAGAAGCCTAAGTAATTAGACCTCTTAAGGAAAAGTATTAACATCTTAACCTAAAAAGATCTAACGCTATCTCTCTTTGCTTTATCTGCTGCTCTATCTACTGCTCTAAGATTCCTAATAAGCTGTATTAAAGATAAGATACGTAAAAGCAAAAAAGAAACTAAGAGATATAATAGCTAGCAAAAGCAAGCTTGCTTTAAAGAATACTACTAATATAATAATAAAAGAACTAAAAGTAACCGTAAAGAAAAGGGGCCTTAGCAGGGAACTTGCCTAACTGTAACAAGGACTAAGAGCTAACGCTAACGTAATTAAACTCTATAGTAGCTGCTAGTAGAATAGATACTCCTTATATACTAACAACAACGAGCACGTTAATAAGAACAACGACTATATAAACAAAGATAACGCCTACGTTAACGAAATTAACAACTACGTTAATAAAATTAACAACTATGCTAATAAGAACAACGAGTACATAGGCAAAGATAACATTTACGTTAACAAGGACAATAATAAGCATAAGCTTAACGAGTGCTTTACGTTAACACTAGTTAATTATAACAACGTTACGCTATGCAAAAGCTAAAATCGTAAACTAGTACTAGCTTATAAAAAGATTGCTATTAATATAAAGCTTTATAAAAACAATAAGCTAGCTAAAACCCTTATACATTAAGTAAGCAAAACCTTAGCGCCTTAGCCTACGCCTAACCTAGATTAGCAATAAGATAATATAACTTAGCAAAAGCTTAAATATAACTAAAAGCAAGCCCTCTATAAAGAGTATAACTAACTTTAATAAGAACTATAGTAAGTCCTATCCCCTTTTAACAAGTACATTTTAAAACGAGACTACTAACTACCCTAGTCTAAGACTGCTTAACAAGCCTAAGAGCTTAAGCAAGCCCCTTCCTTTTTCCTTAAAGTAATAAGTAGATAAAGCCCCCTTTGTTGTAACTAAGCTAATACTTATACCTTATCGCTAGCAAGAGCAATATCTTTTTCTTTTATACCTAAGAGCGCTGTTTAAAGGCCTACCTACCTATCTACTAGCGTAAACACACTTACCTACTATTACTTTGCCTTCTTATTCCTTAAGGAAAATAAACTAGTAAGAAAAGCAAGAAAGAATAAAGCGCCTTTTAAGTAAGAAAGAGGGCTTAGAAGCAAAATATAGTATAAAAATAGGAAAGAAGCGTACTAGATAGATAGAGAGCAGGAGGAGTTTAAGAAGTTGCTTTATAGATTATAGTAAGCGTAGGAAGTAACTTAAAAAACCGTAGAAAAGAGTATAAAAGCGTTAGCTAGTCCGTGCCTTTTATACCCTACCTAGCCTATTTCCTTTTTACTTTCTTTTATACGTTAGCTTTTATAAAATTTTTCTTTTTCTTTTATCTTTAACTTTAACTCTACCTTATACCTTATTCCCTTTACTTTCTTTACGTACCCTATCCCCTTTACTTACCCCTTTCCTACTATACTACTAATTATCTTATCCCCTTTTACCTTTACTATCCTTTGTCCTTCGTTTAGCCCCTACTGTCCTTTATTGTTCTCTTTTACTAAGGCATTGTTAGCTACGTCTGTCTATACCTCCCTTCGCTAAACCTTAGCCTTCTTAGATCTATAGTATTAAAGGAGCTTAATAATAGAGCTAGACACATTAGCCCTATTAAGTAAGTCCCTAAGCAACTCCTCTACGTTTACAATTAGGCCGTTGCCTAGCTTTAATAGCGAAGCATATTAAAGCATCTTAGCAAGTATGTTTAGCTTAGCTTAGTAAAACATACTAAAGACTCTACCCCTTAACAGTACTAAACGAGACTATAGCTAGCTTTAAGAAGAGCCTTTAGTCTTGTTTAAGGGAGGCGCTAACTTAGCGTATAGTAAGGAAAACTAGTTCTTTAATATAGTAGCTATTTATACTCTTTCTACTAAAGTTAAGCTTATAACTAAAGCTAGTATTAAAGCGTACAAGTTCTTTGCCTACTATAACATTAAAGCTACTATTAGAGCAGCATTTAAAGTCTTTAAAGGTCTATAGCTAGCTAAACTTTAATCCTTTTATAATTACTTTTAGTAAATAATAGCAACCTGCTAAAGATTAATTAACGATTTTACTATTTTACGCGCTACCTTAGAAAGATTTTAATAAGGAGCAGCTCTTATAGGGGTAGCGCTAACGACAGCGTTATAATAGCAACAGCTAGCCCTAAGCTAGCCCTAAGCAGCTAAACACCCTAGCTAGCATTAATAAATACTAATGCTAACCTAACAACCCTAAGGTTTTTACTAGCAGTAACCGTTCTAAACGCCCTACTAACTAGCCTAGTTCTAGATGCTATTCTAAGCGTAATTATTCTAGCTATAAGCCTTTTAACCGCTCTAACTATAGCTGTTTTAGCAGCAGCCCTTTTAACAATAGCAATAGCTACTACTTTAGTAAAAGCAAGATTAATTCTTCCTTTAGCAATATTTAGGCCTAAACTAATATAGCTACTATAAAAGCTAACTAAACCTAAAGCTACTAGCTTTTAACAGTAAGACTATAAACATCTTAGTATATATAGACTTAATTAATACCCTTTGCTAAATCTATAGTAAATAGACTATATTAGAAAATATAGTCCTTAGGATTATATTAGCGCTTACCTTAAATAGATATTGCTAATATTAGACCTTTAATTTTGTAACTAAGCAGCGTATAATTAGTAGCTTATAGCAATAGAAAGACGTGCTCTTGCTGCGTTTTAGACTAGATTATAGTTTAATTATGCTTTAAGTAGATAACCTTTGCTACTCCTTTAACAAAGAAGCTAAACTTAGCTTATAAGATTACATTAATACTAAAATCGCTTTTTATAATAAAGCTAAGGATATTAATAAGGACGTAAAAGCTTACTATATTATTATAGGCGCGGACTTAGGCCTACGAATGCTTATTAACCTTAACGTACTACATTTATCCTTAAGTAAGGCAAAGCAATAGCTAATCTTAAAAGAATAAGCTACTAAAGAGGAGTAAAAGGGCGCCTAAGCTTATAAAGCAGTAATAGTAAAAGAGATAAAAGATAAGTTTAGTACTTAAATTAGCAAGATGTAATAAACTATAAAGACATTATAGAACTAAAATTAAGCACTTTAGAGCTAAGCTCTCTATAATTCTTAACAATAAAGCTTTAACTATCTAAGCTAATATAACTATATCGCTAACTGCGCGCCTAAATACTACTGTAACTGCTAAGCTAATTCCTAAGTCTAACTATAAGGTACTAGCAGGGAAAGCAAAGCTATAACAGCAACTAATAAAATAAACAACTAATAAAGGGACTGTTAATAGGGTTAAAGGTATATAGGTCCCTATAACCGCTAAAACTTCTATAATAACAAGGGATAAGATTAGCAGGGCCTACGTACTATACGCTCTTACGTAACCTAAAAAGGTAATAAAATTTTAAGCGTTGCCTTATATAAAGAGGACAAAGACAATAAGTTTAGCGCTAAAAGCAAAGACCTAATTAACCTTAATAAGCTAGAACAGTTAATAAACTAAGTAAGCAGAGCACTGCTAAGGATCCTCCGCTAAGCACTGCCCCCCTTAGACATAAACTATTAACATTACTATTTACTAACCTTTAAGTTTCTAACCTTTAAGTTTCTATATTTACTACCTTTCTTATTAACTTTATAGCTACTATAAAACTAATAGCTATTAACTAATCTTACCTAAACCTTTTATCTACTAAGCCTTTTATTTAAACAATATTACTTACTAATAACCCTTAAGCTACTATATTTATTACCCCTTTAAAACTAATAGCTATTAATTACTCTAATCTTACTATATTAAGTACTTCTTAAGAACTATTATCTACTACCCTTTCTGTTTAAACGATATAGCTTAAAAAAGATATTCTTATTCCCTTAATTATTCTTTTAATGCCTATAGGCTAGGCAAAGACCTTATTGTTACTAGACTTTAACAATGCTTTTTTTACTTAATTAGTACTACTTATTAATAACATCCTTATCCTACTAATCCCTATAAGCAAGCTAAGAACTTAACACCTATCCTTACCTATAACAAGACAGCTAACATCGTTAAGAGCAATTAACGAACCGTAAACGATATTATTATTACCTTTTGCGCTAACTAGCTTACCGCTAAAGTAAAAAGAACTATAAAACATTAAAGTACTAAAGTATACGTAAACTAAAACAAAGATAATATATACTATTAATAAAGTCTTATAAGAGTTTAATACATATACCTAATTAAGAGTACTATACTAGTATACCTAAGGGTACTTAAAAGCTTTTATTAACACTGTATCCTTAATATCTCTTATAGCTTATAAGACCTTCTATTACTAATTCCTAGAAGCTAAAGAGCTTACCTTAACCCCTCCTATGTAGTTAGCAGGAGTAGGGGACAAGGGACTACTTATATAAACTTACGCGTTTGTGCCTCTAGCTTTTAAGACTACACAGAGCCTTGTAATCTACTTTATAGTATAAGCTTACGTTATTAACTAACTTAATTACTATATGCTCCTTAGAGTACTATTCCTAAGAGAAAATAAGTTATACATTTACTAAGGAAGAAAACGAAAAAACAATATACTAGATGCTAAAAACAGTTAACTTATTAAAACGTCGTTGTCTAGAAGACCCGTAAACCTTAAAAAAGTATACACGCTGCAAGCTACTAACGATACTGTTATACCGCCTAGTTATACCGCTACTATTTATTTTTAAGATAAGTTAATCTTAGTATACGCTAAAGGATATAATATATAGCTTATTGTCTATACTAATCTAATAGGCTTAGCTTTTGCGTTGTTGCTTTACGCTATTGCTATTAGCAAAGAAGAACACTTAGCTATAATAAACTTTAGAATAGCACTAGTGCTAGTATAAAAAAGATAATCTATTATATACCTCTAGCCTATAAAACTTACTAAGCAATCCTCTGTGTTTAAAGTAAACATAAGAATAGCTATCCTGCTAGCTAACTTACTTAAGGATATAGCTAACTTACTAAACGATCTTAAAGACCTTAAATACTTAAATAGGTATCCCTTTTATTTACTAACAACCTAAGAACTAAATAGTAAAGAAGTAGACTTAGAATTAGCTAACATATTAAATAAATAAGGCACTAATATTAGGAAGAAAGTCTTAACCGTTCTACATAAGCATAGATAGCTATTCTAATCTTAAATTTTAAAGTTTACTAACAGCGTATAGGTGTTACTACCTTTTAAAGAAGGCGTTAACATCTTTAACCTTTAATAAGCCTTATATAATATATTTATACGAGATCGTAAAGTAATTAACTTTATTATTAACCTACTAAAAAAGCTAGGCATTGTTAAAAGCATACCCCTTAGCTAACTATGTTTAGCTATAGCACTAGCCTTTTGTGTATAGCGCGGCAACAAACCTTGTATAGTAATCGACCTTAAACGAACAAATTCTAAGATACTTAACGACGCCTAGCTAATACCTAGATAAGAAGACATCTTATTATCCTTATATAAAAGCTTAGTGTTTTTAATCCTTAACTTAATGCAAAGGTTCTATTATTAGGAAGTAAAGGAGAAAGACAGATAGAAGTAAGCATTCGTTACCTTTTACTATAGAGTTAAGAAACTAACACAGCTAGTAATAGGCATAAAAAATAGCCTTTCCTTTTTCTAGCACTAGATAGAAAACATCCTTAAAGATTACCTATAAGAGTTTATATTAGTATACATTAATAATATTATAGTTTATTCCTGCTTAGTTAAAGAACACCTAACCTATCTTAACCTTGTTTTATAGGTACTTAAAAAAGCTAGCTGTATACTCTTAATTAAAAAGTGTTACTTTGCTTAAGAAGGTTTATAAGCCTTAAGATACTATGTCTCTTAGCTAAGCCTTAGCATAGTAGAGGAGAAGACAGCTGCTATACATAACCTTAAGTTCCCCTATACTATTAAAGCCCTTAAACAAAGAATTAGCTTAATAAGCTACTACTAAATGTTTATTAAGGGGTTTATAGTAATCGTAAACTTACTTATTTAGTTAAAGACGTTAAGCTTAAAACAAGCACTGCTAAGTAACTTAGCATAGGACGTATATATCTCTTAAGTTACCTTCCTTCTCCTTAAGCTAGAAGTAACTAATAATATCTACTAGAATCTAACTAATATATCCTTAAGGAAGTTAGCAGCTTAAGTTGCTAAAAAGAATAAAGAAAGATAGCAATTATTTAAGAAGGCAAAAATAGCTTAGGAAACGCTAAAGACTAAGCTATATAAAGCTACTAAACTTGCTTTCTTTAACTTTTCTTAACCTTTTAAGCTATACGTTAATAGCAGCAAAGAGAAAGGCTTTAAAGTAGCCTTACACTAAAAACAACCTAACAGATTAATATAACTAATCTATTTCTTCTCTAAAACGCTTAGCTTTATAAAGAAAAATTACTAAGCTATAAAGCTTAAGACTATAGCTTTAGTATAAGCGCTATAGAAACTAGCGTACTACTTAGATTACGCTAAAATTAACGTTGTTACTAACTATACTACGATTAAGGATATATTCTAGAGTACTAGTACGTAGAAGCTAAAAAGGAAATACTAGCTTACTAACTAAAGACTATACTTTAAGAAATAGAAAAAACAAATAAACATTAAGTACTAACAAGGAAAAGTTTACTCTAACGCTAACGCCTTATTACAAATATAAGCAAAAGGTAATTTACTACTAAAGATTAATAGACTAAGTTCTAAGCTGCTAACAAAAACAAATAAAATAAAGTTAACGCTTAACGCTGTTGCTGTAACGCTACTAAAAGCTATTAGCGTAATGCTAATAAACGCAGAGCCTTAGACAGCAGCTCCTAAGGAACCTAATACTAACAATGCTATAATAATAATACGCCTATAGCTTACGCTAAAGTTGTTATAGCTAACAAATACCCCTTTTCTTACGCTTGCTTTACAATTAGCAAAGAAATTCGCCTACGCCTTAACCTTTAACTTAACATTCTAATTTGTCTATAACTGCTTATATAAATAGATTAGAACAAGAGACTAAAGAGCGCTAATAAACTTTACAGTTAACGCTAATAGCAGGCTCTTATACTATCTTATAAACAAAAAGATCTAACTGTATATGCTAGCTAAGGTAATAAAAGAAGTATACTAGCTACTTTATAACAAAAGTAAACACCTTAAAGGCACTAGAACATATATACTAAGACAAGACTGCTTATTCTTTTATAATATACGCTGCCTTATCTTAGCCTACGTTAGTTAATGTTTAAAGTACTAGAAAGCTAAACTGTAGCGTTATCTCTTCTATAAAAATATATAAGCTGTTAATACGCTGCTTAAGCCCTTAACTAAGCTATGCTTAGACTTTGTCTTAGGACTGCCTAAGGACGCTAAAGGCTATAATATAGCACTAATTATTATAAACAAGTTTTTAAAATTTGTATAGTATATTATAGGCAAAGCTACCTAGACAGCAGAAAATTAAGCTTTAAGATACGTCTACGAAATCTATCCCTTTTAAAGAATACTAGCTATCTTTGTCTATAACGCTAACTTAAAACTAATATTAGGACTATAGACTGCCCTTTATAACATAGCTAAGACGCGCTAGTATATAAGTATAAGATATTACTAATAAGCTAACGGTTAGTCTAAAAGGTTAATCTAAACTATAGTTATAAGCTTATATACTTTGCTAAGCGTAAAAGAAAACTAATCTGCTTAGTTAGACCTCTTACTATATATTACCCTATACGTTAACTCTGCTATATTATTAATAACCTAGTACATACTATTTAAGCTCCTCTATAAACAACTACCTTAACTGTTCTTTACCTTAGGCCTTAACGTAACAATAATAAGAGAAAGTTTCTTAAAGAAAATAAAAGCTTTTTAATAAAACGCTTAAGACGTAGTATAAGTTGTAATAATAAAGATAAAACTATATTATAATAAGCAATATACCTTACTACTAGAAATTTAAAAAAGCAACTTAGTATACGTTAAACTTACTAAGCTTAGCACCTTAAGGTATAAATTTAAGGGTTAAACTAAACTTAGCTACTAAAAGGCTAGTCCTTTTTACGTAAAGAAATACTATAGTTTACTCTGTTTTAAACTTAAATTCCTAAAACACATTAAGTAGTAACTAGAAGTAAGCATTAAGCACTTAAAGCTAGTGTTCTTAAGTATATACACCGTAGAACTACTAAAACTAGTATAGTAATTAGATAGACTTAAATACGTTGTTAAGCGTATTGTAAGAAAGAAAAGGACTAGAGGATAAGTAAAGTATTTAGTAGAATAGAAAGGATATAAAGCATTAGAAGCAACGTAAAAGCTAGGTAAGATAGTTAAGGAAGACGTGCTAAATATAGTTTAAGCATTTAAAAAACAATATAGTAGGTAAGGTATATTAACGCTGCTTATATAATATAAAAAAAAAAAAAAAAAAAAAAAAAAAAAAAA
>NIGD01000009.1:778836-802651 GCA_003055185.1 Escovopsis sp. TC
AAAAAAAAAAAAAAAAAAAAAAAAAAAAAAAAAAAAAAAATTAATAATAAGAAATAGAAAAAGAAATAGAGAAAGGCAAGGAAAAGATAAGACAAAGAATAAAGAAAAGGAAATAGAAAGGAAATAAAAAAGAAAACGAAATAGTAAGAAAAAGAAAACAAGAACTAAGAGAAGAAGGAAAACAAAAAAGCAAAAAGAAGAAGAGACGAAACCTTAATCCTAAATCCTACCTTATATATAAGCACCGCCTACTTTAGTTATTACTATCCTTTTTCCTTTGTTTAAATATTATTCCTTTATAATATACATTAATCCTTAAACTATACTTAATAGCTCTACCCTACATAGCTTCTAGTTTAGCTAACTAACGCCCTTACTACCTAAGGCTACAATAATTAAAGCCTTAAGACACCTAAGGCCCTAAGGCTGCCTTAACCCTATATATTTAAACCTTATAAACCTTAATACTAAGCACTATTAACTTCTTCTTATATATACCCTAAGCTAGCCTATACGATTAAACGCTTACGCAATAAAGCTACCCCTAAAGGAGCTATAAAGGCTAAAGATTAAAGACCTAAGCAATATTAAAAACAACCTTAATAAAAAAGTTCTTTACTGCCTTATCTACTAATACTAAAAGTAAGCTTGCTACCTAGCTGTACTATAATAAAACAAGCTTATCTAACGTATTACTGCTAAAGATTTTCTATAAAGCAAATAAGCTAATATAAGCGTTATATTATCTACAATAAGTTACTGCTACGTAAAAGACTAATTAATAACGTAAATTAACTAGCTAGTACTAAGGATAGTTTACTTAGTAAACAAGCTTATAAAAATAAGAGAGATTACTAAAAAAAGCTTACGCTTAACGACCCTAAGACGCAGCAGATACCTTATATACTGCTAATTATTCTTAGCCTATAATACAACAAAGGCATCTTAGCTAGCAGTAGCGTACTAAGCAAAGGTAAAAACTAACAGCGTTCTATTAACAAGAGAAGTAACGACGCTAACTATAGCAAGCTTACGTAAACAAGAACTGCCCCTTAGAATGTTATATAATAAAGGTAACTGCTAATAGCATTAATTCTTAAGAAGCTTAAAGATAAACTAGCTAAGAACGACAATAAGCATAAGCACCTAGAACGCTGCCTAAGCTAGGCGTATAGCTAAAATCGTAAAATAAGCAGAAATGTAGACTAAAATTAATAATAACGTAGACTAGTAGGTAGATAATAAAAGCAGAACGATAATAAGGCTAGCAACGTAGGCGATAAGTATTAATAAGACAATTAAGTAAGCAGAAAAGGTAAGAAAAGCAATAAATAACTACTAACTAGCGCGATAAACAACAATAGCAGAAAACAAGCTAAAAAAAATAAAAAAAGACCTTTTAAAAGCATAAGTAAGAGGAGCTAAGGCGCTTAACGAGCTGCGATAAGAGGTAATAACTCTAAAGGAAATAATAGGATAGATAACGTTAGCAATAGATAGCCTTTTTAATAAGATAACATAACTAAAAAGGAAATTATAGGGCAAGAGATAGATAAAGACGCCTATACCTTTTCTATAACAAGGTTATAATAGCCCTTAAGGTAGACTACCCCTAGGACCTTACGTTAGCATAACTAGCGTTACAACAGTAATACATAACACTATTACTACTCTTAAGAGTCGTTAGCCTTATCCTTATATACACACCTAGCTTAGCTTAGCTAAACATAATACATATATATACATTGTATACACGTTAAGACCTCTTAAAGCCTCCGTTTGAGCCGTAAGTAGTGTATTCCTGAGTGTACTCCTGAGTGTGCTGCCTTATAGTTAGTAAGCTGCTTTAAGTGTAGCAGGCCTTACTACTAAACGACCTATATAGCTACTAGTTATAATACGTATAGCAGTAGTTAGTATACTATAGAACGATATAACTAATCGCTAGCTTAAGAGTAAAGTAGTAGCGTAGCTACTGCTTTTAATAATAAACCTTTTAGTAAATCTTAGTACGCTTAAGAATTTATAGGCTTTAAAGCTGCTATAGTTAGACTAGTACGTATCTAGATTAGCAGTAGATAGGTTAACGTAGACGCTTTTATAGACTTAGGTAGTAACGTTACGCTCTTTAGCTAAAAGATTATAAAAAGCACGCTGCTTTTTCTTAGGCTTAGTATTAATATAGTGTTTAAAGACGCCCCCTTTAAGGTATATAAAAGGACCTTAAAGCTATTTAAACTTAAGGATAACTAAAGAGTAGTAAAGAAGTGTTTACTTAACTATATAGTAGTAGATATTATAAATAACTTAATTTTAAGGATCTTATAGTTTAAGAAGATAAATCTATGTATTTAGTAAAAAGAAGAAAAGTAGAATTACTCTTTTTTAAAAGAAGCTCTTAGCTACTTTATTGCCTTTTTATAGGTTAAGAGCCTTATGTCTTTATATAGGTCTATAAGAATCTTAGCTATACTAAACGAGATAGAACTCTTAAATAACTAAGCTAGTAGTAAAACTATAGTAAAGCTCTTATAAGAATATAAGGACTACGCTTAAGTGTTTAACTAGTAAGAGGTAGCTAAGCTAGTAAAGCTTAAAAGGAAAACGTATATAATAAAGCTTGTTAAGGGATCTAAGATACTATAAGGACTTATTTACTCTTTTACTATAAAGGAGCTAAAGGTTTTTAAGGAATACCTTAAGGATGTAACAAAGAAGGGCTAGATCTAGAGATTAACGAGCTTATATAAAGCTTTAGTGCTTTTTATACCTAAGAAAGAAGGGAAGCTATAACTTTACGTTAACTACTAAGCGTTAAACTAGATAACTTATAAGAATAAAGCTTTTTTACCTTTAATCCTTAAAATCCTTAACTGCTTTAATAGAGCAAAAGTATTTATAAAGCTTAATTTAAAGGATACGTACTATTAGATACGTATCTATAAAAGAAACAAGTAGAAGATAGCATTTTACTATAGATATAGCTACTTTAAATACTATATTATGCCCTTTAGCTTAACGAACGCCTTAGCTACCTTCTAGGAATACATTAACGACGTACTTTAAGGCCTAATTAATTATACCTGCATCGTTTATATTAATAATATCTTAATATATAGCAGCAAGGACGCTACGTATATATAGTATATTTATAAGGTCTTTAATAAGTTAAAGATAGTAAGCTTCTTTACGAACCTAAAGAAGTATTAATTTTAAGTTAATATAGTGTTATACCTAGGTTTTATAGTTTTATTAAAGGGAATCTATATAAAAAAAGAACGTATTAAAGCAGTAGCGTAGTAGCTATAACCTTATAGCATATATAATGTTTAGGCATTTCTAGGCTTTATAGGATTCTATTAACGCTTTATCTAAAATTATAGTAAAATAATAGCGCTACTTACTAACCTACTTAAAGGTATACTAAAGGGACCTTTCTTGCTAAGTAGCAGTAAAGTTAAAGCATTTAAAAAGCTTAAACGCTGCTTCTAGAAAGAACTAGTACTAGTATATTTTAAGCTAATAGCTTTTATAAGAATATAAACTAACGCCTTAAAATTTACTATTAGCGTAATCCTTTTATAGAAGCAAAGAAGAGACTAGTACCTTATAGCGTATATATTATAAAAGCTAACTAAACTAAAGCTAAGATACCTTATCCCTAATACTAAGATAATAGTAATTATAGAGGTATTTATAACGTAAAGGTATTACTTAGCGTACGTTAACGATAAAGTTTAGGTATTTATAGATTACTTAAACTATAGTTACTTTATAGCAAAGATAAAGCTATCTAATAAGTAAGTTATAGCCTTAGATAGATTGTTACCCTTTAACTTTTATATTAAATACTAACTAAGCAGCAATAACTTAGCTAATAGGTTATTAAGGAGGCTAGACCTTTAAGATAAAGAAGAAATTACGCTAAAAAGGCGTAGTATATTGCTTAAGTTCTTAAGGCGTTTTTATAGTAAAGAAGCTATAAATAGCATAATTAATATTAAGAAGTTAAAGGACTAAGCAAAAACCTATATTTAAGGAGGGAGTAAAGACTTTATTTCTATAGCTTTATAGAACGTTTACTATAAGAACAACGTAGTTACGCTAATTGTTTCTTTCCCTACTAGGTTAGTGCTAATTATAGTACAGCGTATAGGCTGCCTTTGTTAAAAGCTAGGTAAGGGAGATAAGTTAGACGTAGCAGAAGGTCCTGTAGACTTAAGGCGAACCTACGTTAAAGACAACGTAACGTTGCTAAAGGAAGCCTTAACTTTAATAGAGTTGCTTTATTGTATATAAAAGGAGGACGCTTTTTTTATAAATAGTAAAGTTATAGCTAAGCTTATAGATAGAAGATAAAGCTAGGTAGCTAGTAAGGACTAGCTAATTTACTTTAAAAGAAGAGTATATATACTACTAAGATTATAGATAAAGTTGCTTATAATATATTATAATAAGCTTAGCGTAAGGTACTAAGGAGTTAGCTAGTAGTGCGTACAAGAGTGTGTAAGAAGCTTGAGTTGTATTCGATAACAATGCGTCCTACGCCTTAGCTAAGTGTATGTTTAGTAGCCCTTAGCCTATAACTCCTGTGTCCTATAACATATGCCCCCTCTAAAGAAAGAAATAATCGTCCTAATCGTCCGTCGTATTATTATCCTTTTCCTTGTTTTTGTCTTCTGTTTCCGCAGTACTGTTTCTATAGTATATGCCCTATCTACAATTACAATGCTCTTCCTGTTCTTGTCTTCTGTTTCTATAGTACGTGCCTTTTAATAACTTTGCCCTTCTCTTTAGTTTCTTTGTCCTTGCTCTTGTTACCGCTCTCCCCTTTTAGCAGTTGTCGTTAACCCGTCCTAGTTAGTGCTGTTAAGACTTAGATTTTAAAGTTTAAAGACGTCTTAGTTTTATTAGCTATTGTATCTTTATTGTAAAACAAGTGCTAAGGCTTAGATTTTGCCTTAAAACGATATACTTTATTAGCTGCTATTAGCAGCAGTTCCTGCTTTTTTATCTACTAATCGTCCTTAGGGCCGTAGCCTTTTTAACGTATAAGGTACTTAATTAGTAGTTGCTAGCCCCTACGCAAGACCTAAGCCTTAATAAGTTTATTAACTTCTTAGTGCTCTTGCTTATTAACTTAGACTAGGCTAGGTAGCATAATTTAGCAGTTAAAGGGGTTAGTGCTCTTAGGGGCTAAGAACAAATAGGCTACTAAGACAACGTTATAGATCTTTTAGGCAGTAGGCAGCTTAAGGCAGTAGGCAAGGGGGCTAACGCGCTTAATAACTATAAACGGGCTAGCTCTCTGCTGTAACTACTTTTATAGAAGCTTTCTAAGGAGGTAGTAGCTATTATAGAAGCAGAGGTATACCTTTTCCCTTAGCTAGAATAAAACGTTGCAATAGTAGACGTTGTACTAGGCCTTAGCCTACATTGCTGCTACGTTTATTAGCTGCTTAGCCTCGTCTATGTACATGTTTCTAAGGGCGTTAAAGGCCTTTTGCTTTACTTTAGTTAGCTTCTCCGTTAACTAATGCATAAGCTTGTTTAGTTAGAATCTATACAGCAACTTGTTTAGAGCGTAGCTAATAAGCGCGCTAAGGGTATTGTTAAGCAAGAATTAGAAGGCTAGGATGATTTCTGTTTATAGCACATTAGACGTTGCTATATAGTAGCAGATCGCGATCTCTACTGTCTAGTTCTGTCTCTTAAAGGTTCTATCTGTCTATAGGTAGTAGCTAGTGCTAAAGGAAAGTTTCGTCTTAATTAATTTAAAGAGCGTTGTCTAGAAGTTAGACATAAATTTGCTGTTATAGTTGCTAATAATAGCTTTTAGCACTCCTTAGTTGCAGAGGAGGATTATACGTAGGAAAATGTCTACCTAATTGGCCGCGGTGTACTAGGTGCTGCCGGGGATGAGAAGGCATCGGCGGGAGTACTTGCAGATCCGCGGAGGTTGCGTGGTCGCGGATAGCTTCGGTGAAAAGGTCGACGTTGCGCTAGTAGGTGTTAGTACTAATAGTAGTAAAATTACCTCCTCTAAACGAGTTGTTAAGGTCTAGGTAAAAATAGCTAATCTTAGTAAGCTTTTAACTGTCTTAGTTAAAGCGTCCGCTGCTATTCTTAAACAAGAAAGTAGAAAACAAGGACTAGAACTAGGCATTAGACAGGGTAAGGCGCAAGGGAACCTCCTCCGCTGTAATCTCGCTGCTTATAATCTTACTGCTATTGCTAGATGCTATAGACGCTATAGTTAAAGGCTTAATAGGGGGTTTAGAAGGATAAAAGGTAATTAGGAGAGGTATAGTAAGTATAATTAAGGGGGAAGGGGTAAGAGAATAGCGCAGTTAAGCAGAAGGAGTATTAAAAGAAGGAGTGTAAGCTTATATAGGCTAAGTATTAGAACGAGTATTAAAAGAGGACAATAAGTAAAAAGAACGTAGAAAGTAGGACAACTATTAAAAGGGAAAACTTGCTAGCGTACGTAGCTTTAAGCAGGGCTTAAAAAGCAGTTAGCTATAGAGTTAACAAAGGCGAGGGAGAGTTTCTGCTTACTTAAGCAGCAGATTGTTAAAAGAATTTATAGTTAGACAGCAAGCAGCGTAAAGGCTTAAGCCTTAACCTATCGCCGTTGCTGTAACGTAGGCAGGAGCGTAAGTAGTTACGGTTACACCTGCTAATTAAAGGGAGGCGTGTTAAGCTAACTTAGCAGGGCTCCTTCCCGCTAGTAAGGAGAGCTGTAACACGTTAAGACTAGCAGCCGCTAACTCTATTAACATAGAGGTTATCTTATCTTGCTATCGCTAAAGAGCAGCTTTATAGGAGCGTGCTGCGTTAGCTTACTTAATAGGGAACAAGGTTTAAGAGTTAGCTAATAAAAAGGCTGCGATTGCTTTAGCGTCTTAGTATGGCAATTTAGTGTTGTAAGAGCTTGATTCTCTACTGCTAAGGTTATTATGATCTAGTACCTAATACGCGTGCTTAATGATAGGATCTCCTATGCTGTGCCTACTAGAGGCACATGCTGTAACAGCTGCTGCCTTTAAAAGAAGACGTAATTGTCCTAATCACCCTTCCTTCCCGTTTATCGTTATTCTGTCCTTCTTGTTATCTTAATCCTCTATGTCTTTGTTACCTTGTAGGATCTTAATCTTAAACTTTGCTGTCTTAGGGATCTTGTCTACTTCCTTGCACTCTAGCTCTTTTTCGCGATCCTTGTTTATTAGCTAAGGCTTATGTTCGTTCTTGTATTTGTACAGTTCCTCTGCTACTGTTAACAGCAGCTCCTTCCTCTAGATCTATTAATCCTCCTTAGGCCCGAATCCCTTTTACTAGACTAGGTATTTAGCCTAGGGTACCTATATACGTTTATTCGTTTAGGCCTTAACTATCTTCTCTACTTCTTAGTTCTTATTGCTGTTACTGTTTACCTTAACAGGTCTTAGTAGCTTAGTCTTTCTATTAAATAGGTCGTTGTCCTAAGGGGCTAGAAAGAGGTGTATAATTAAGATAACGTTGTAGATTCCCTATTTAACGGGTAGCTTTAACCGGTAAGCGAGGGGCCCGACGGCTTCTACTACCTTAAATAGCCCTACGCGCTGCTGCAACTATTTGCGTAAGGGCTTTCCTAAGAGGTAATATCTATTATATAGCCTTAGATAGACTTAGTCTTCTTTCTTAAATCGCTAAGGCTAGTGCTTACTGTTATAGTATCGTTTCGCTTACATTGCTGCTAAGCTCGTTAAGCGTTTAGCTTTGTCCGTATATATTCTTCTTAGCGTATTAAAGGCGTCGCGGTCTATCTAAGGCGTCTTTGTTAAGTAGTCGATAGGCTAGAGTAGTCTAAAGCTGTAAAGGAGTTTATTTAGGGATTAGCTAATAAGGGCGCTTAGCGTGTTATTAAAGGAAAACTATAGTATAAGGATTACGTTAACCTATAGTACGTCGGAGGTTACGGTATAGTATTAGATTGCGATTTCTACGGTCTAGTTCTTCCTTTCTAAGAAGCTGTCGGTCTATAGGTAGTAACTAGTGCTAAATGCTAGCTTTGTTCTAAGGCCTTTAAAGACCTTCTTCTAGAAGTTAAACATAAATTTTAAGTCGCGATCGCTAATAATAACCTTTAGGGCTCCTTAATCGCAGAGGAAGAGCATATAGAGCAAGAGGTCCGCCTAGTTGCTTACTATATACCTTATTAATCTTAGGATAAGAAGGGATTTACGTAAAAATTTGTAAGTAACTATTATTATTGCGTTAAGCTCGCTAAGCTAGTCGCTAAGCTTCTAGAAGGATCTCTTAGCAAGGACTAGTAAAAGGCTAATAATAAAATCTATCGCAATAGTATAGAACGGGCAGGCTTTAGACAAAACTAGCTAAAGCTCTTTAAGTAGTTGTTTATAGTTTATTTAATTTTATAGGCAGACTTAGCAGTGCTAAACGTATTAACGGATTAACTTTAACTTATTATAGAAAGAGAAGTTGTCTAGGCTATTAAACATCTTTGTAATCCTAGCGTAGAAATCTTTCTTGTGTACTGCGTAGAGCACCTCTAGTACATAGGCAGCAAGGACGCATAGCTGTTGTTAGCTAGCTTTGTTAATCTGCAAAAGCAAGCTATCCTCTATGCAAAAGGGAAGTTAGACAGTCGTTGCTAAGGCCGTCGTTGCGTTAAGGGCATGCTCTTAGGCCTATAACGTAGGGCTAAGAGCGTCTTGTGCAGTTAACTGTGTATAAGTTAAGCTCTACTTAAGGTCTTTTGCGTAAGCTAAGGCGAATTTTTTCTATAAAGAGTTATCGACAGCAACAGAGGTTGTTATCGGCTAGACGTCTGCATCTTCCTAGAAGACGTTTACGTCTTCCTAAATGTTATTAAAGATATTTGCGTTAAGTCTCGCTATAGTCTTAGGGGTATTAGTTGTTAAGAGCTAGGACAAGGCGTCGAGGACTAGATTTGTTTTGCTAGGGATATAGTAGACGTTAAAGGTAAACTAGTTAAGGTAGATCAAGGCGTTCGTTAGCTTAGTGTTTAATTTGACCACGTTTAACGTAGACATACTAGAGTAGCTAATAATACCCCTAGTCGCAGCGTAGTTTGTAAGGACGTAGATAAGACCTCTATTTAACTAGATTATTACTTACAGTTAGCAGACGGTTTAAACTAAGCATATAACCTCTAATTCAGTTAGCTAGTATTACGTTTTAGCTTTCGTTAGCTAGCAGCTTAAGAACATAATAAGGCAGATGCTCTTGCTCGCCAGCGAAGCATCGCCTAACTATATATCGTCGCAGTTAAGCTAAAAGACAAAGGCGCCTATTCCCTTCCTGCTAGCGTTAGTTTTAACGAAGAGCGCCTTGTCTAGGTTATAGTAGTAGAGATGTATACGTATTGTTATATAGAGTTAAAGTGTATCAAATAAGTATCGCTCCTTGTTTATTAAAGTAAATATTGCTTACGCAACGTAGTATTAGTAGGAGCGTTTATCCTTGTTAAAGGCCCCTTTCTTCCGTAGCTTTATAAGCAGCGTAGTCTTCTTTTTCTCTAACAGGTTAGCACGCTCTACGAATTTATAAATAAATCAACGTAGAAAAGTAGCTATGCTAAGGTAAGTCTTTAGGTCTCTAAGGTTAACTAGCATTTTTATTTTCTTTAGCGTAGCAATACGGTCCTTTGTCGTTGAAAGCCTAAGGGCGTCGACGTAAAATCTAAGGAGCTAGACACTACAGAAGCCGCAGAACGACTTTAAAGGGTTTATCGTAAGACCTTATTCCTAGAAGCAGCTAAATACTTTACGTAAGTAACAGCAGTGTTCCTTAAAAGAGTTGCTAAAGATTATAATATCGTCGACGTAAGCGTAAACAAAAGAGCAGATATTATAGAAGCGTTAATCTATAAAGCGTTAAGCGAACGCTAAGCTGTTCTTAAATCCTATAATAACAACGTAAAGTTTCTTAAAGCTATAGCTGCTAATAACAACATTGCGGTCCTAATAGTTAGTCTTAATAGGCAGCTAGTAAAAGAATTAGCTAGCGTTAAGCACCGTTATATACCTCTTGCCTTATACTTGTCTAATAATGTCTTCCTAGGAAGGTAATAGGTACACGTTAAGGACTATAATCTTATTTAGCTTTCTTATGTCTACGACTATCTGTCCTTTCTTTAGCGTACGCTATACTACGAACATAGGGCTTATAAATAGACATAGGCCCTTTATCTAACTAGCGCAGCCCTGTTCGTATATATCGTTTATTTTCTTATTAAGATAGTTAAAGTCCTTAATGCCTATAGGGTACAGTTTTAACGTCTAGACGAGATCGGTCTAGTTGTCTACTAGGTCGATCTATATCTTATCGTCTTCTAAGAGCTTAATAACGCTATAGTCGCGCTAAATATTACATTAGTTAATAATATTAATAAGAGTGTTAGCTTCTGTCTAATCTAGCGCGTATACCTATACTCCGCTTTTGCTAGTTCTCTTAGGGACGTCGTCTAGCTTGCTTATTATGCCCTTCTTTGTGTCTATTCCGCTAAGCATGTGTCTAAGCTTGCTATAGAAAGAAGAGTCTAAGGTAGTTAAGATCGTCTCTACCGCTGCCTTGTCTAGCGGGCTAGTAACGTTAGATATTATAGCAAAGGCAAAGAGCGCTAAGGCCTTATCCTCTGTTACAGCGCTATAGGTTAACAGGTTAAAGTCTTTAATATAGCTAATAGTATTATGCTTAAGGAAAACGTATAGTAAGTTAGAATTATTAACAACTATCGCAAAGCCTAAGCAATCGGTTACACTAGGCGCATTAAGGTTAACGATATAGTCTATAATGCTAGGGATATTAGAGGCGAAGTAGTAGGTGTATAGCGTAGTATAAGCGTTGTACTTATAGAGCTTTAGATGCTGTATAGGGATTATTGTTGTAGAGTAGGGGGGTACGTACGCTATCTTTGCAACAGACGCTTAGGCTTAGGCAGGGTTAGGCTTTGTAGTTAGCTAGAAAGGAATCTTAAGGCTAGGCGCTATTAATAGCTTTTTGTATAATATTAGGACGTTAATATTGTATTAGGCAAGGAAGTTAGTGCTAAGTAGTATGTTTAGGCGTAGAAAGTTCATTACTTACGTATTAACAGAGAAGTATATAAGGACTTTATAATCTTCTTATATACTAGCTAAGTAGAAGCTAAATTCTACTTTCTTCTAAAGCTTAACAGAACTTACAACGCTATTAATTATCTTTAAGATAAGGGCAGCGCAAATCTCTGTTAAAGGAGCGTATTGTTACAGCTAGGCCTTGTTAACGAGGATTTTAGAGCAGCTTAAGTCGACAGCTACGTTAGTGTCTAGGCCATTAAGGTCGAAACGCAGTTAAACTTTAGCGTAGCAGTACCTTGTTAAAGCAAGAACATTAGCAGACCGCCTAGCAACAACGATGTTGCTAATTAAGGTAGCTACGGATTTGTATAGCGTTGTTAGGCTAGAGCTAGGCTGCTTTAGTAGCAAGCATATGTTTAAGTAGACGTGTTTTATTAAAGCAGCGTAAGTGTTAAAGTAGGTGCTGTATTTATAGCAGTTTAGTTGTAGATTTAGCTAGGCTAAGGCCGTAAACAGAGCTACTTTACTTACTCTAAAGGGCAGCATAGGGGCGTATGCTTTTAGCTTTAGCTTAGGGAGCAGCTCTTAGGCTTTGCTAGCTAAGAGGGCGTCGCTAACGGTAGTTATAGGGGCAAAGGAGTAGGCGGACTTAGTTATATTCTTAGTATCTAGGACATACTACGCTAACTCGTTGTCTATCTTAAATTCTTCTACGTATACGTAGCCTTGTTCCTATAACTTACGTTCCTTGTTTACCGCGCTATCGTCGTTAACTGCGACGTAGTAGCTAGATGCTTTGTTAAAGGAGCGGTTATAGTAGTTAACTTAGTCTTAGGGGGCATAGCAGCGATAGCTGTAACTGCTACAGCGTAGCTTAGCGAGGTAGTATAGATGTTTATTGCGCTAGACGCGTAAAGGCGGTTTAAGGCAGCTTTGCTAGCCGTAGAAACCGCCTTGTCTACGATTACCGCTACAGTTAGCGCTGCTTCCGCGACCTCCTAAGTTGTTGCTTAGGCCGGTTACGTGCTATAGGCCGGCAAGGCGTAAGCTCTAGTTGTTATTTAACGGGCGCGAGCCTTAGTTGTTGTTTAAAGAGCGATTATAGTACTAGGCGTTAACGTTAAGGCTAGGGGGTCCGTCGCTAAACAAGGCAAGTAACGCAGTAGTTAGCTAGGCGAGGCTGCCATAGATAAAAGCAGTATTAAGCAAGGAGTAGTGCCCCTGCTGTAACTTTAGGGTAAGATAAGCTTAGCGGGCTTTTGCTTTCTCGTTAAGATAGTGTAGGTATTAGACGAGCGTAACGTACAGGGTTAAGGCTAGTACGATCTCGTGGAGCTTTAGATCGAGGCAAAGGTAGATGTAGCTAAGGATCTAGTCGTTAAAGAAGAAACTAGCAGCCTTAGCAATATACATAAGGTAGGCGCCTTAGGCCTTAATATCCTTGCTAGCTCTATAATCCTCGTTAGTGTAAGCAATCTTGCTTATAGCGTCGTTAGCCTTAATTAGGTTAGGCTTAAATTTTATAAAGAGTGCTATAATCTATTTTGCTAAGGACAACTTAATTTCGTTGCGTTTAGCCTTAGAGAGGAGGTTAATCTACTATAACTAAGCGTTGCTGTAGAGCAGAGCGTTAAGGTTTAGTCGGATAGTGTTTTTACGCTTAGGGGTATAGTAGTCCTTAATGCTTTTAACAAAGGAGAAAACGTTGTGCTATACGGCGTTACGACTAGTAGTAAGGTTATCCTGTGCAGTAAGGCTGTTGTAGGGCTTAAAGTAGCTAATTTTCTATAGCTTTTAACTGTCCTTAAAACCGCTAAAGCTGCTAAAGTTAAAGTTATTGTTAGTAGCTACAGCGAAGAAGCAGGTTAAGATATGCTTTAATTGTTTATCGCTAACAGCTAGCTTTAAGAGCCTAGGCTCTACGCTGCTACCGTTGCTGCTTCCTATAGTTGCTATGTTAAGGTTAGCGATGTTAAAGATCGCTTAGGAGGCGGGTCTGCTATAAAAGGGAAAAGAGGAGGCGTTAAAGTTTTTAAGTTAGCTATATAGGGAAATACTTAAGCGAGGGCTACGGTTATGTAACCTAAGGCTATGCGATATTAGGGCAGGGGGTTTAGGAGAACTAGCTAACGTAATCGGAGGGTTAACTAACGCAGCTAGGACAATTAGCTCTAAGGATACTATTAATAAGGTAATAAAGCGATCCTCTCCTTCCTTTAAGGAGGTGTTGTATTGCTGCTAAAGGCTAGCCTTAGCTATTAGTGTTGCAAGTAGGAAGTCTTTAAGATTCGCTTCTACGATTGCGCAGTAGTGCTTAAGGTATTTTTGCTATTTTCTAAGACCGTAGACAAAGGAAGCTCTCCTTTCGGCCTAGATAATAGGGAAGTCTTTAATCGTTGTATAAGCGCCTACTGCTACAATAATCGCTAGGATTTATATTTCTTTAGTAGTAACATAGTCTTCCTAAAAGGGATATCTATGTTAGCAGAAGCTGCTAATTAATTGTAACAGCTTAATTAGTTCTTTCGGAATCGGGGCTACGACTGGCGAACTCGCGTTGTCTATGGGCTTTATCGTCTAAGACAAAGATGTAGGTATAGGTATAGGATTGCATAGGCCGTCTAGCGACTAGGTGTTGCTATTAGTTAGTATAGCAATTTGGTGTTGTAAGAGCTTAATTCTCTACTGCTAAGGTTGTTATAATCTAGCACCTAATACGCGTGCTTAATAATAGGATCTCCTGTGCTATGCCTGCCAGAGGCACATGCTGTAACAGTCTTTAAAATCGTAAACAGTTGTAAATTATAGGGCGATGTAGTATAAAGATCGATAAAAGTTTACGAGCTCCTAGGAACGCTTAATAAGGGTATATAGAATGCCTCTAAAATTAGTGCTGTTTATCGTTAATCGTTTTAGAAACTTTGCTAATTTTAGAGACTTTGCTAATAGCAGAGAGACGTTAATATGTCCGTCCTGCAGTGTTAAAACTAAGCTTTAGATCGACCTATAATAGCGTTAAGAATTAATTGTTAAATTAGATAGGGAATAGGCTAATAGATAACTAAGTATTGCTACTATATAGTGCGTGCAAGAGTGTGTAAGAAGCTTAAGTTGTATTCGATGACGATACGTCCTACGCCTCAGCTAAGTATATGTCCAGTGGCCCTCGGCCTATGACTCCTGTGTCCCGTAACAGCTAGATACTTATAGCGTTAGCGAGGAGCTACTACTAGAAAGGGATAAAGAAGGACGTAAAGTAGTATATAGTAATGTATATAGATTGTTAACTAATAAAGCTATAGTACTATTAACTTTATAGCAAATTAGTAGCGTTACTAGTGCTAGTATAGCTATTTAAGGAGATCTTAATAGACTTTATTATAAGGCTCTTAAGAATAAAAGAATAGAACTATATATATAACTTAATTCTTATTATTATAAACTGCTTTATAAAGTACGCTATCTACGTTATAACCTAGAAGCGAATTAGCAGCAATAAACTAGTAACCCTCTTCCTTAAGTACGTTTTTAAAAATTATAAGTTACTAAAAGGGATTATAACAGATTAAAGGTTAGTTTTTATAAGTACTTTTTAGTAAAGTTTCTGCTACTCTTTAGCGATAAAGCAGCGACTTAGCACTGCTTTCTACCTATAGACTAATAGCTAGATAGAACGCTAAAATTAGCTAATTAAGTACTACCTTTAGACCTTCTATAACAAGGACTAGCTTAATTAAGCTAACCTATTATAGTAGGCTTAATTTATATATAATAATATAGTTTATAGCAGTAGTAGCGAAATACCTATGTACTTACTATTTAGTTTCTACCTTTACGTACTAAACGCTAATATTAAGTAGCTATAGGGATAGATAGAGCTAGGTATATAGGTAAAGGAGATAGAAGTAGTACGCGAATTAGTAGTAAAGTTGCTATAAAAGGCCTAAGAAGATAATAAAAAGTAGTATAACATAAAGAGGAGTAAGGCTAGCTTTGCTGTTAAGGACTAAGTATTAATTTTAATAAAATACTTAAACTTATAGCAACCTACTAAGAAATTAGCAGAGAAGTATATAGAACCTTACTAAATTAAAAAAAAGGTTAGAACAAGCAGATTAGCTTTTTAGCTTTAATTGCCTACGTTAGTTAAAATTTATAACGTTTTTAATATAGTTAACCTAGAGCTATATATATACTATAAAAGAGAGGTAAAAGAACTAATAGATTACCTTTTTTTTGTTAATAAAACCTTTAAGATAAAAGTAATATTAGACTACTGCTATAAGGGTTAGCAATAATAATACCTAATTAAATAAGCAGGTTTCCTAGAGGCAGATAACTTATAGTAAACTTATAGTAACTTTACTTTAAAGAAGCTAATAAATAAGTATAAAGCAAAACTAAATAAAAGCAAAAAAGTAAAGTATAGCATAAAGCAAAAAAGATCTTAAAAAAGTAACTTTATTTACTTATTACTATAAAAGCTATAAGCTAAGGGTAAACTTTACGTAAACCTATCTATCTTTTATAATATTCTTATCCTTCTTATCTTTACCTTATTAGTACTATAACCTATTATTTCCTATATGCTTTTTTACCTTAAAAAAAATCTTTTTTTTCTTTTAAATAACTATAAAAAGGTAAAGCTATAGCATAGCAGTAGTAAAGCAGTAGCGCTACTTAGTTATTGTTATCTTTTAACTTAGTAGTATAGCAGCTATTGTTATTAATCTTAAAGGCTTTATAGGCTTAGCAAATAAGCGTATTACTATTAGTAAGGATAGTATAAGATAAGGCTATAAGGTTATTGTTTAGGTTAATAGCTTAGGCATAAGAGTTAGTAGTAAAAAGATAGCAAAGGCGTAGCAAAGAAAGAAGGGAAGTAGACTAACCTTAAGAGTATAAAGGGTAGCTTTAGTAAAGATATAGGTAAAGTTAGCTTAGTTAAAGGCTATATAAATTTCTAGCTCCTTAAGGGCAAGGAAGCAATAATAGTACATTACCTTTGCTTCCTTCTTACTTTTAGCAATTATTTTAGAGTAGTAAAAGTATACGTAAGCAAGAGCTTTACGCCTTTAACGCTAAAGGTTCTTAAGGCAGTTCTATAGCAAGTTAGTAGCAAAGAACAAAGAAAGGAAAAGTACCTACGTAGTAAAGCTAAACGTAGTAGTACTTAGCTTTAAAGAGGTAGATAAAGGGGTAATATTTTTTAAGGATATAAAAGTACTCTTTTTTGCCTTTTTTATAGTAAGTATACTTAAGGCTTATAGCTAAGAAACAGGTTAAAAGCTATAAAAAAGAGGCAAGGAAGGAAGCACTTACTAGAGCTGTTACTATATAAGGTAAGCTTAATAGCGTCTTTGTCCTTAGTTAGATCTCTATTAAGCTTTTAATAGCATATCTAAGCTATATAGCAGCGGTAAGACATATTATAGCTATAGCGAATTAGTAGCTATAACGCTAAGAAGCCTTAAAGAAAAGGATACTTATATAATAACTTAGATAGCTTTAGCGTTGTTGCTACTGTTACTATTAGCTATAGCATTGTTATTAAGCTTAGGCTTAGTGCTAAAGGCCTACAAAGACGTAGCATTAGTAAAGGTACTGCTTTTTATAAGAATAGAAAGCTTAGTAAGGATATAAGAGCTACTGCCTACGGTCTCCTTAAAGGGCTTAAGGGGGGTATGCTTTTTCTTTGTAAAAGCTATAATAAGAGCAGTAGTAGCGTTTATAATAAGTTCTTATTTTTTCTATAATTAGATTAATTAGCAATAACGTTAAGAGGTAGTTATAGTATACAAGAAGCTAAGAAGGGGCGTATATATAGCAAGGAAGGAAGGAGGGCATAGATAAGGGTAGCGGTAATGTTTTTAAGGAGGATAAAGGAAGAAGAAAGGAAGAAGGAAGAAGAAGGAAGGAAAAAGGAAATAAAATAGGGTGCCTTAAAGGGGGGCCTTAGGGGCCTTAGGGCCCTTAAGGCCTTAGAGCTTTGTAAATTAAGCCTTAGGAACAATAAAAGGAAAGACAAGTATATAAGCGTAAAAGTAAATGTATTTTAAGGGAATAAAAAAAAAAGGTTAAAGCGTCTAAGGTAGAAGTAAAAGGTAGTAAAACGCTATAAAAGAATTAAAAGGTTATAGTAAAGCATAAGCAAAGTTATACTATAAGGTAAAACAAGAACGTAATACGTAACGCTTAGACCTTAGGGGCAAGGTTATAGAAGAAGGGGGGGGCGAGCTGTTAAAGGATAGAATAGCAGAAGGCATATTCTTTGCAAAAGACCTTTAAATACTTAGAGAAGGGATATAAAAAGAGAGGCCTTTGCTTAGATTAGAAAGAAGGTTTAGAGATTAATGCTATGTTACTCTATACCTTACCTTTTAATAAACCCCTTTCGCTGTAAAGCCTTTGCGAGATACTAGCGTACGCCCTGCTACTTACCTTCGAACTAGCGTCTTTAACATCTGTGCTATACTTTTACTTTTTGTATTGCCTTTTAGCTTAACAGCTAATATTAAAGACTTTTTTCTTTCCTTAGCGCGTATCGCTTCTCTTAATGCCTACACAAAAGCTAAAAGCTACCTAAGTATATATTAACTCGTTAAAGGCCTCTTTAGCGCTTAAGAAATAAATATAAGAAGGGATTATAATAGCGTTAAGGGCGTTAAAGGCATTAAAGGGGGGGGGTACGTGTATAAAGGCGTTGCGTAGCCTTTATAAATCTTACGATATAAGATTTAGTGTTATAGCTAACCGATTTTAAAAGTTACGTAACTAAGATTTTTACGTATATAGTACGTAGGCAGTTATATAAAGGTTATATACCTACCTTAAGGTACCTAATTAAAGCAGCAGGCACTTTTCCTTAGGTACTAATTCGTATATAAAGTAGAGTAGGTTAGTCGCGGCTTACGTACCCCTTAGTTATCGGATAACATAAGAAAAACTAGTGCGTGTTGTATAAAAAACCGGTGTATGTTATGGCGCTCGTCGGCCTAAGATCGATCCTGAACTCAGACGGGGAGATGCATGCATGCCGGCCCTCTCTCCTCCCTCCTCTAGCCGCCTTGCCCCCTCGATTCCCTGCCCAGAGCTGCCCAGAGGAGGTGCAGGCGACTCGCACGTGCTAGCACGGCTAACCTCGCTGGAAATGATCTATCTGTCTTCCTCCATTCGAGGCCGGGCGATGGAGGGGGGCGATTCTCCCAAAGAGGGTGGCCGGCGGATTGGGCACGTTCGAGGGAGGGCCCGTGTCGTATTGGTGTCACGAAGCTGGAGACGGAGGAGCACTCGCGTGAGTACTGGTATGAAATGGAGTTAGGACAGGGAGCGCCGCGTCGCATTCGGGCTTGGATCTGCCTGCCTGAAGCGCTGGTGAGTCAACAGGGTTATCTCTACGGAGTACTCCGTACTCCGTACATGTACTCCGTACTCGTATTGGCACTCTCTCCTCTAAGAGATTGGTGGTTGCCATTGCTGGGCGGGAGCGGGCAGGGTAAGGTATGTGCATCGTGAGGGGTGCCCGAGTGCTCCCGCGTGAATACTCCGTAGAAGGATGAGACAGGACGAGCGAGAGGCGGGGGGTTCCAGATTGGGACAAGGACGAAGTACCGGTACTCACCGGGGGTGGCACTTCGTGCGTGAAGTGTGAGTACATACAGAGAACCATTCGTAGTCGTCCTTGTATCCGCCTGTGGTCGTCCTCGTCGAAGGTGAGGTTCTGGGCTCTGGCGCTGCGTGTGGCGCCGGCACGGAGACCACGAGATCAGCCGCGTCTTGTCTTGTCTTGGTTTTTTTCTCCGAGGAGATACCAGCCGTTCGTGTAGGGATCCTTTTTTTGGGACGATGAGGCGCCGCCTCGTGAAGAGGCAGCAGAGAGGTTGCCGAGCAGAGGCCCCGTGAAGCATCGTGAAGCCTCCTGGAAGCCCCGTGATGCTGCGAGGAGGCGTCATCCTGGTGGAGCATCCGTACATCTTAGTCATGCACTGCGCGAGTCCGAGTCGGGATCCGAGTCCCAGTCCGAATGCGAGCGTTCACGGGTTCAAGTTGCTCATCCGCCAAGAAACCGAGTCCGAGTACGAGTACGAGCGACAGGAGGCAAGATCGAGCTCAGGGGGTTCCTTCTGCTGCACTGCGTACGAAGTATACTTATGTACGGAGTACTCCGTACGGAGTACGAGTACTGGTAGAGACGACACGTGATGGGGATGTACGGAGTACCAGCTGGCAGGGAAGGAGCACAGGGTCGGCGTCGAAGGCACTCCAGGATGGGAGGACGAGAGTGTTCCATGCTAGTACGGAGTACTACGGAGTAGACCTTAGAACCACAAGTCCATGCTCGTCCCGGACTGCGCGAGGGCTCAAGCAGTCCGATAGACCCGGCCTGCGCATGGCTCGGTGCAATGCGACCTCCGTGATGGGGCGACGGGGTCCCCACATGGAGTCCGATCCGGAGTAAGGAGTACTACCTAGGTAGGGACAAGTACGGAGTATATGTACTCCGTATCCTGGAGCGCACCTGCCCGTCCGAGCCGCTGCCGCGATGACCTCATCTTTGGCAGGGACGACCGGGGCATCTACGGAGCGTTCCCAGGGTTGCCGGCTCTTCACACGGGCTACGAGTACGGAGTACTCCGTACTGGTACTCGTATTCGTACGTACTCGTACGTACTCGTACTAACAGGTAGATGCTTGAACGATAGCCCATTCGAAGAGGAAGATAAGGAGCACAGCTTGCCACGATGGATTGGAGAGGAAGGTGACTGCTCGAACTTGACTCACAGCCTGCAGATCTAGGGCTGACAGAACCAGAGCTTCGACGCGAGAGACATCCATGATCCGGGGTTCATGGTCCTTGATTTGGGATCCATGTTTCGGAGTCCATCTGTTCTTCCCTCCCAGAGTCGGTGCCCCTGATTGGCCACCACGCCCCTATCGGGGTGTCACTCTCCCAGCAGATGCACTGCGACGCTGCCCTGCAACGACTCCGGGTTGCGAGCACTCTGCATTGCCAGGAGGTGGGTGATCATCTCGATGGATGGAAAAAAAAAATTGGCATCCAGGATATGGAGTAGTATTCGGGCCCTCGTACTCCGTACCTTTGGTATTCTATCTGGAAGTTGGGCGCCCCAGCCGTCGAGGGCATCGGATGCTCGTACGAGTACGAGCACAGCGTACTCCGTAGATCGGATCGAGAGCTCCATACCATCATGCCGTCCCTCAGCCAGCATTCCCAGCCAAGCAGTCCCCAGCGTTATCATCCACCGGCCATTGGCCCGCCCGCCTTCCCTCCTGCCTTCCTACCCTCCTGCCCTCCTGCCCTCCTGCCCTCCTGCCCTCCTGCCCCCCTGCCCCCTGCCTCATGCCTCATGCCTTCCCTAGGGTTTGCCCGCCGGACACCGGGCTAGTCCCGATACGGAAAGGGACCTGTCCGGCGCATCTTCCCATTACGTACAAGCTTACAGGTACTAGGTATCTTCTTCTCGCACCGAGCACAGGCAGCCGGGTGCGAAACTCTCGGCCCCGGCCACCAGGCAAGACCCGATAGATGCATCCAGGACTAGGTGCTCCGTACTCCGTACTACCTACTCCGTAGTAGTAGGTACTCCGTACTAGGTACTCATACTCATCTTGCAACACATCCCCGACATGAGGAACCTCGACCCCGGCGCTCCGCTTGTACTCGTACGAGCACAGGCACACTGCATCGCCCCCTCGTCGCCCGCCTCTGCACGGTCTCCTTGTACCTCCGCGTACTCGATACCCCGGGGCCCCGTCTCTGCAGGTTCCCCTTGTCCGCCGGCCGATAGTCAAATCCAGGTGGATGGAGGATGGAGGATGGTTGATGCGTCTGCCTGTGTCGGAGTCGTGATGCTGCCTTCACCGGGGACTTCGTCAAGCCGCCTCTCCCCTCTCTTCGACTCTTCGACTTCCTCGACCGCATCAGCTCAGTTTCCGCACCGGCTTTGATATTCCACTGGTTCCATCACGGCCACGTCCGACTCGACCTCATTCGCCCTTCGAGCCCGGCTTCTTCCTCCTCCCACCCATCCGAGTACTCGTCCCTCCTACATCTACTGCTCCGTCCTGCGTCCTTCCTCGATCCTTCACCTTACCAGTACTCCGTACGAGTACGCCATCGTGGCTCACACAGCCTCTCTCTCCTTTCTCACCACCTTCAACGTGAGGTCCTCCTTCGGCGTACGCAGTGCTCCGTACGACCTGACACACCCCGAGTCGATTCATCCCCTCCACGAGAGATCGTACCCTCTCATCTCGACCGCAATCTCCCCCACGACGCGACGGTAACACACGGCCACGACGGCCACGACGAAGACCACGACGAAGACCACGACGAAGACCACGACGAAGACCACGACGAAGACCACGACGAAGACCACGACGAAGACCACGACGAAGACCACGACGAAGACCACGACGAAGACCACGACGACAGCGAAGACGACGACCACGACGGTCAAATACCCCGGCCCTTTCCTGTCATCACCCCAAAGCATGCCCACAGCAAGAGCGGCTTCCCCAGCACTCTCCACTTCGCACCACTCCCTTCGGCCACGGCTCTCGCCATCCTCGACACCATGGTCAAACGCAAGGAGAGAAGAGACGCCAGCTGCGACTCCAGCCTCTCCGCGGCCTCCACGCCGACCCTCCCAAGAGACGTGACGAGGTCCTCCACCCCGAGCAGCCCCGTCCAGATCCCCAAGAACGGCATCCACTTCCACCGCCAGCACCTCCTCCGTCGCAATAACAGCCATGGCGGCTTCTCCAGGAGGATGCCCCCCGTCCACTCGCCCGAGTCCCTCTCGCCGTCCATGGCCGCCCTGCTCGCCATCACAGACATCCCCCGGCCTCGACAGTCGCGGAGAAAGGCCCGCAGGGCGGACCACTCCTTTGCCGTGCAAGAACATGCCGCCTCCAACGACAACGACAACGACCATGGCAAAGACCTGTGCGAAAAGGAGCTCGGCCTCGCCCTCGGCCGCGCATCTCCCCTCGACGTGCTGCTCTCGCCGCCAGACAGCCTCGAGGACGACGACGACGGCTTCGGCCACAGCCCCTCCTTTGGCTGCCCCATGACCAGGACGCTCTCGGCCGACTCCGTCCCCTCCCTGGGCGACTCCTCCGGCGGCACCGACTGCCTCTCCTCGTCCGGCTCGCCCCGCAGCCAGAGCCCGACGGCGCCGCGAAGGAGGATGATGAGCCCCATGCGCAAGCCCCTAGAGCCCATCCGCTCCCCGCCAGACACCATCGACGAGCACCCGCTCGCCCCCTCGATCCACGACCTCGACGAGCTCGACTTCGTCACCGTCGAGAAGCCCGACGCCGAAGACGGGACCACCTCCTCCTCCTCCTCCTCGTCCCCCTTCAAGCCCTTCAAGATGGCCTTTCGCTCGAACCTGACCGCCTCGCTGCGCGTGCTGCGCTTCGCTGCCAGGTCCCTCTCCAACATCAACTTCCCGTCCATCCCGCCAGACGACTTCGTCACCCGGACCTTCCTCACCGTGGACCCCGCGGTCCCTTTCACCGACGAGCGCCGACCGCCCGTCTCGCGGGAGACGCCCTCCGCCGAGGTGCGCCGCTATCTCAACCCCACCTCCCGGCTGTCGCTCGAGGTCAAGCCGGGCACCTTCCTCCAGAAACCCAAGTTCTCGGCCTCCATCCAGATGCAGACGTACAGGATCCAGCGCTCGCGCCTGTCCCCGTCGTCCCGCGGGCCCATCTCGCCCTTCTCCTCGTCCCCGTCCTCCCAGAACCAGCCCTCGACCGACCAGTCCTCGGACGACCCTGCGTCCACCCTGCTGGTCCCGGGGATGCGGCAGCGCGAGATGCGCGAGAACCCGGACTTCATCCGCATCGCCGTCATGGAGATGGCCATGCGCAGGCGCGGCAAGCTCGACAACAACAAGCCCGGACGCGCTCGCTGGGCGCTCCCGCCCCGGAAGACCTCCCTGAAACCCTACGAGATCGGCGCCGATGGCGTCCCCGAGCGGTGGAACCCCTTGACGTACGAGGACTAGCCTGAGCACGAGTGCATACGAGTACTCCCTACTCGTACAAGTACTCGTACTCCTTGCACTGGTACTCCGTACGAGCACTGGTACGAGGTCGAGCCCTCGTCCGAGTGGAGATCCATCACCTGCTGGTCGGGGTCCGACGACCAAGGAGTCCTTTAATTTCCATGCAGGAAGGGTGGATGACAAAAGGAAAAAAGACCACACGCGCACTCCCCGAAAAAAGAGGATCCAGGTCCAGCAGGGAAGGGATACGAGCAAGGAAAACACTGTTTGCTTACGCCGAGGGACCATCCCTCGGCCTACTCCGTCTCTATCGAATGGGTGGATCCTCGTTTCAAAGGCAGCATCAGCACGCGAGAGCCTGCGCGAAAGGAGTACGAGTACGAGTTCGAGTACTCGCTCCAGTCCGACTTCTGGTACGAGTACGAACACCTCTCCAACGACTTCGGAGCCATCCTACGTCACGGTCCCTTTCTCCTCCTCCTTCCGGCAACAAGAAACGGGGGGGTCTGGTCCAGGAAAACCATCCAAGGGGAGAAAAAAAAAAAAAACGGGGATCCCCCCAGCCCTCCCGGGATGCGGTCGCACTGCGCGCTTTTCACGGCCCACAGACAAGGAGATTGGAAGCCGGATGGAAGCCCTCGGGAATCTCGGGGTCACAGCTCACGACCAACACTGAGACCCCTACCCCTCCCC
>NIGD01000009.1:810178-862414 GCA_003055185.1 Escovopsis sp. TC
CCCCCCCCCCCCCCCCGCGCCGCTGCTGGAGGCGATCTTCAGACGATGGTGACCTTGCTTGAGAGAGTCCCAAAGATGCTGACAGCCTGCACCTAGAGCTGGACAACAACGTCGAGCTCGTCGACCCCAAGCGGGATGCGCTCTACAACTACAACGGCGAGGCCCAGAAGGCTCTGGCCGCCGCCCGCCCGTGGGCCAAGGACCCCAACTACTTCAAGGCCGTGCGCATCAGCGCCGTGGCCCTCATCAAGATGACCATGCACGCGCGCTCCGGCGGCGACCTCGAGGTCATGGGCCTCATGCAGGGCTACATCGACGACGACGCCTTCGTCGTCACCGACGCCTTCCGCCTCCCCGTCGAGGGCACCGAGACCCGCGTCAACGCCCAGGACGAGGCCAACGAGTACCTCGTCGAGTACCTCGACCTGTGCCGCGCCCAGGGCCGGCACGAGAACGTCGTCGGCTGGTACCACAGCCACCCGGGCTACGGCTGCTGGCTCAGCGGCATCGACGTCGACACGCAGGCTGTGCAGCAGAAGTTTCAGGAGCCCTCCGTCGCCGTCGTCATCGACCCGGACCGCACCATCAACGCGGGCAAGGTCGACATCGGCGCCTTCCGCGTCTACCCCAACGACTACAAGCCCGACAGCAGCGCCGCCATCGCCACGACGTCCGCCTCCTCTGCCTCTGCCTCTGCCTCTGCCTCTGCCTCTGCCTCCGCCGCCATCGACGGCTCCCAGGCCGTGCCCCTCGCCAAGGCCGCCGAGTTCGGCGCCCACGCGAACCGCTACTACAGCCTCGAGGTCTCCCACTTCAAGAGCACCCTCGACACCCACCTCCTCGAGCTCCTCTGGCACAAGTACTGGGTCCAGACGCTCAGCCAGAGCCCGCTTCTCACGAACCGCGACTTCGGCAACAAGCAGATGCTCGACCTCAGCTCCAAGCTCAAGGAGGCCACTACGGCCCTTATGCGCAATCGCGCGACCAACCCCATGGGCCTATTGGGAGCGGGCGGCTTAGGCGGTGGCGGCGGAAGCGGCAGCGGTAGCCTGGGAGGCTCCGCTATCGACAAGGCCTGCGACAAGTTGGCCAAGGAGTCGAACCTCATCGCGTCCAAGGAGATGTCGGGCTTCATGGCCGCGCAGATCAAGGCCACGATCTTCAACGACCTTGGCAGGCAAGTATGAAGGCCCCCCCAAGCGGCATAGGCCGAATGGTAGGCTGCCGAGGAAAGAAATAAGGAGGGGAAAGAAGGGGACAGGGACGGACGGTTTGGTGGGGGGCTCCATTCGCAGGGCAGATTCTCAATGTCCGCATTGCTATAGAGGATTGGCTGGCGTTTTTTGGGCGGGAGGGGAGGCACAAGGACCATCCATGTTCTTCGACGGGGCTGTCACGAGACATAATTCGTTTCTGTCCTCAGAAGGGTGTGACAGAGCTACTGCCATCTGCCCCATAAAATTATTCTACCGGAATTGAAGCAACGAAGCATCTAATCTATGCTTTGAAGACATCAAATAAGCCGCCCGATCTCAGTATCGCCTGCTGCTGGGCCACGATAGGGCTCAAAGTCAGGGTTTCATGCTTTGAGCGTCAAAGGAAAGTATCACGTGGGGCCGCTTTCTTCCCTCTCGTCGTCGGACGTGACGGGGCCGTGAGCTTCTCGGAGGACGAGAGGAGGGCTCGTTCTTGCATCGGCTGGTTCGGAAGAGTGAGGAGCTATCTCCGGACCTTGCTCATGATGCCATTCATGCGTGATTGGAAAGAGAGCAGGAAAAGGGAAAGCAAAGCAAGATCACGGGCAGGCTGTATCTACATTGCACGGCATCCTCCACGTCATCGTGCAGATGACAATCAAGGCAAAGGTATATCCAGATTCTTCATCGTCATCCGTTTGCGTTCCCTCTGTGTCTCGCTTCGGCGTGCATTCCAGCCATCAGCGTTCTCCATCTGGACTCGAGATGTGCTGGAAGTGCCTCCACGGACTTCCGTACGGGCGGCGCCTGGATGATGGGACACCCAAACAGGGAGCACGAGAACAGGACAACAAACAGGACCAGGCAGAGAGATCAGCGTGTCTTCTCGCTTGCTTGTGGTTGGCCAGTGAGAGTCTGGGTTCACAAGCATTGATGGAAACGAGTGTACGGGGAGCCTCTCCATACTTGCCCAGTGGCAGCTCCAGCTGTGACCAGTACAGCTGGACTTCCACCGAGGAAGAGGCTGAAGACAACTTGTCTCTGCTGGGTATGCGCAAGAGCCGATGGATGGATCCCACCGGCATATCCAGACTCCCGATCCTTCTCTTCTCTTGTTTTTTTGGAGGCCCTCGATCCCGAGACATGGGGTTCTCCCGGGAAGCTGGAGTGTCACAAGCTGAGGTCCGAGACCAGATGCGTTGCCACCTAAGGGTAAGAAGTACGTAGGGTCTCTCTGCATGCCATTGATAGCCCCTTGCCGCACCGCAAATGTCCGCGCCGAGATCGAGTGTTGTCCGGGGGCGGCCCAGGTGTAGTCGGAATGAAGAAAGAAGCGGGGCAACCACACCATCACAAGTGTCCGGGGCCAAGCTTGTGCCGCTAGAGTTGACGTCATGCAGTCTCCATTGGCCTGCCTGACTTTGAGACCGAATCCAGCATGTGAAAGCCACGAGCAATTGTCTCGCACGTCTTCGGATGAGCTGGACCGCCAACTGATGCAAGATTCCTAAGGTGCTCTGTCGGTGCCGTGGGACTTGACTGGCATGTATCAGGCCTGCTGGCTTTCTCTCAGTCACAATTGGTCTTGAAAGCCGTCGCCGACGGCACGGCAGCTTTGGAGCTCCCAGACCAGTGATGGCAACGCTCTCCCGGGCTAGCAACCGCTATCCCCATCCCGAGTTAGCAAGATCTGGAGCCGTTCTGTAGCGGCCTCGTTGACTCCGGCGAGCCCCCACGACGGGATGGACGGCTCCGTGGAATTCGCGGCACGCCAGCGGCGAGCCTCCTTTCGCTCCCGCAAACGTCCACGCCAACTGGGGTCCGGGCTGCGAGCACTTACACGCGCCCATTGCCTCCATTGCTTCCATGGTATTCTGGCGTCTGCTCCGTACTCCGTACTCCGTATATCGACCCGAGATGCAATTTGAGAGAACGAGATGACCCTTGATAGTATATGTCGGCCGTGAAAGGAAGGACAAAATTACTGTGCGTGAGTCAAATTCGAGACACGAGAAATACATGTCTCAAAGTACCCGTAGACGAGCAATGGGGAGGAGGCAGGAGGCATCGAGCACCTGCTCGTCGTACCTGCTCGTCGTAGATCATGGCGGGTCGGCCAGTTGAGTCGCGGCTTCCCTCGTCGTCGTTGCTCCTGCCGTCTGGAGAGGGAAGCGACCGCCGCGCCTTCCTCCAACAGAGCCCCGGGACACGGGACGCGCGCGCATGACGTCGTCCATTCCCTTGTTCAACGTCACCTCCTTCCCGGCTTGTCTGTCCTCTCCGTGGCACGCAGCATCAAGGGTGGCTCCTTCCCTGCTGTGTCCGATTTCTCTCTCTTTGGCAGGCGCCGTTTATAAGCTTGTTCCTGCCGCTTTTGCCCCCTTTCCTGCCGAAATCACCTTTTCACCGTTTTGCTCCTTCCCTCTTGTCAGATCGCGCTTGCCTCTGCAAAAGGACGTCGAATCTGTCAATTTTCCCACGATTTTGTCCCATTTTCGGCGGGACTGAGGATCGTGAGTCGCTTCCCCTCCTCCTCCTCCACCTCCTCCTCCTGCTTCTCCTGTTTCTCAAGATTTCTGGCTCCTAATATCGTTCAATATCGATTCGCCACTGTCCAGTCTCTCCCCCTTTTCGTCGAGTCTATCCGAGCCCGCTTCGGTCTCCGGGATCTTTCTTCCAGCCTCGTCGATCCCCCGGCCGTTATTGCTTCCTAGATATCCTTTGGCCGGGTGCTTCTCTCGCTGGACTCTTGCTTCACGGCACGACTCTATCGACATTTGCCTTGGATAGTATTGTTTTGTTTATCCCTTTTTCTTTCGTGTTTGCAGACTATCATCATAAGGGGCTTGATTTGATCGATTCAAAATGGCGACTCCAGACGTGAACAAGCCGTCCGACAACGCCGTCAAGGAGGCCGACATCAATCGCAAGCTCCAACTCTATGGCATTTACCACGCTTTCAAGCATGGCAAGACTCCTTCGGTAGGTCGCGGATGAAGTTTGGTGTCTCGCGGTTCGCCTGGCTGACACGGTCACTATTGCGGTAGAATGACCAAATCGACGTCGCTCTCAACAGCCTCCTCGAGTCGCGAGCGATGAATCGTCCCTCCAGCAAGCTTTCTGCGGACGGCAAGCAGCTCATTAGAGACACTCGAGAGGTCGTGAATCTGGCGAAGAAGCTCGTTCTCTCAAAGAACAATGGCAATCTTATCCAGGATTTCATCTGGCAGACGACCCAGTTCGACACCAAGCTGGGCCCTGGCCCGGACTCGCCCGTCACCAAGGATGCTGCAAAGCGCGATAGCGACGAAGCTCTCGAGGGACTGCGGACCCTGGGCACTTTGATGATCACCAACGGCCAATTTCGCAAGCTGCGTAAGCGACATCTTCCCACTCTCTCAAATTTGCGGACCCCTGGATGCCAGACTGCTGACCCCAAAACAAATCGCAGTGTCTGACTTCACGGTCCTGTTGCGCGACATGATTGGAGATGGCGCCACCAACGCCGCCGACATTATCCGCCCTTCCGAGGACAAGTTGGGTCAGATTGACGAGCCGGCTCCCGACAACACTTGGTACGAGAAGCCGGATCTCTCCAGAGATGGTCTGAGGACGCAGATGAAGGGCATGTACAAGGGCGACATCAAGGAGGATGCCAAGGATGTTGCCAAATCCGCGGGCGGCGCCGCCGCTGCCGAGCGCGACGACAAGGCTGCCGGCCGCGTGGGTCAAGCTTCTGCCGGTACGGCCAAGGCGAGGCAGAAGGCTCACCAAAAGCTGGACGAGAAGCTCGACAAGGAGACGCGCGAGAAGGCCAAGGAGCGAGCCGAGGAATACCGTCGCAAGGCCACCGAGTACCTCAAGAAGAAGATGCCCCAGGAACGCAGGGATCAGGTCGTCTTCCGCCTCAAGAAGATGGTCCTGGAATGCCAGCAGCACGCTGAGTACTCCCAGGCCATCCAGACCCTCCTGAGACTCTCTGAAGAGTACGCCAGCCATGGCCGCAGCTACACCAAGGGTTCCGCCGACTCCGCCAAGGGAATTCGCACCGGCCTGGCCGCCGCCGAGGACGACTTGCGCACTCTCGTCGAGCGTTTCGCCAACGGCACCTCCACTGAGGATCTCTGGCACTCCATCGACCAGATATACAAGGATGCCGACAACGATGAGGAGCTTCGCAACTGGTTCAAGGAAACCAACAAATATATCCGCCGCTGTCTCCTCGACCAGGGCTACATCCTGGAGGATGCCTCGACCGATGAATTCCACCGCATCCAGGATCACGGGAGATACCTGCTTCGCGACAAGTACCGTGGTCACACCAACCGTGTCATGGATGAGACCAAGTTCATTATCGACCAGTTCGACCAGGACCCTCTCAATCATGCCTTCGGCGTGGCGGTCACCAAGCTGTTGATGGACCTCGGCAACGACGAGCGCGGCAAGCCCACCTTCAAGCCGCACCTGCTCAAGGATGTGACCGAGGTCATTCTGCCCGCGGTCATGGAGGACGTGGCGTACATCCCGATCCCCCGCATTGAGTACTCGGACCACCAGATGGATGCCATCATCGAGAACCTCGTGCTCGAGAGTGACAATTTCATGCCTAACGTCCTGGAGGTCTCGAGCGACAATTTCTATCGCTTCGGCCGCAAGAAGACTGGCAGCAGGCGCAAGAACTCCTTCGACGTCAAGGTTACGGGCATTCAGATGGATCTCCGGGACGTCAGCTACTACTTCAACCGCAAGGCCGGCTTCCCCAAGCTCAAGGACACGGGCGTTATGGATATCCTGCTTCCCGGGGAGGGCTTCTCCTTCCGAATGAGGGTGTCCACGCCGGATCCGAACGACGACCACAAGGTGTTCAAGGTGGACAAGGTGATTGCGGACATGAAGGGCCTTAAGATCAAGTTCAGAAAGACAACACACCCGGTCCTCATGGCCGTCTTCAAGCCTATCGCGCTGAGCCTCGTCCGACCCGTGTTGAAGAAGGTGGTGGAGAAGATGATCACGGAGCAGTGCGACGAGCTCGACAAGTTCCTCTACGACGTGCAGCAGGAGGCCCGAGAGGCCCTCGAGGAGGCACGGGAGGACCCCTCCAAGGCCACCAACTTCTACAACCGCTACTACAACGCCATGCAGAAGAAGATGCTCAAGGGCCAGAAGAAGAAGGAGGAGGTCGTCTCGGATAAGAAGGTCAACATCGCGATGACCAAGGAGGAAAGCATCCTGCCAAGCATCCATCTGCCGGGCGGTGTCAGCTCCAAGGCCACCGAGTACCGAGAGCTCGCGCTCAAGGGCGAGAGGTGGGAGAGCCCCGTCTTCTCTATTGGCAACGCTCGCAAGAGCTCCGATATCCCCAAGGTCCCGCGGATCGAGAGAAAGCCTCACGCGGAAGGCGAGTCATCGCACGGCAAGAAGGGCAACAAGAAAAAGTCATCGGAGACGGACGAGGCCCGCGGCAATGGCCAGGGATCGTCTGCTCAATAGAGTCGCAGCAGCAAAGAGGCGCCGCGGGGAGGAAGCATGCCATCGAAACGAAAAAGGGGCAAGCACGAGTCGGCAAAGAAGGGGAAGGGGACTGAGCTGTTGTATCCGCTGGTCCAGGTGTGAAGACATCAGACACGGCCACCACTCTCTCATGATGTTTTTGATACCACTGTCGCGATTTGCTTTCTTTCTCGTCCTCGTTGTTTTTCGTTTGCCTCGCTCTTGTTTCTTTCTCAGTTCCGGCAGAGGGAGATGGAGTTCTACCTATATCAAGGAGTCTGCCCGCTGTCGGCTAGGTTGAGACTGCACGACCTAAAAAAATTGAAACGCTCTACAACTGCTGCTACCACTACTAGTACTTAATACTACTAATATCATAATAAAAACTACTTGCCAACATGCTAACATTTGCTCTTGACCCTGATTCTAGAGAGAGAGGAGGACTGAGACTTGAATTCGAGGGAGTGAGTGGGAAGACGAAGCCGGTGAGAGGACGTCATACAGTGTGAGCACAGTCTGAGGATGGTTACCGGTACTTGGATCTTGCGCCAGGGACGGAAGGAGCCAATGAGGGATAGCGAGTGACCAAGAGAGCAAGAGCTCGTGTCAACTTCACCTCATCCATCTTCACGATCAGCCAGACCTCCACCATCCTCGCCTCTGACCATTGCACGCGAGAAAGACCATTGCACGCGAGAAAGACCATTGCACTCGTCAGGGACCTTGTGTCTTCTCGCATGAATGCGTCGGCACACCCATTGGCACTCACAATGAGCCACAGCACTGCCGCATTCGCTCGGTGCTTCCCAATCTCGACCTGCACACCCGCCTGCACGAGCACGAGCACAAGCGCAAACCGATCACGCAGGCCTGCACGCAAGGAGCAAACGCAGAAGAGCTGAGCGCCATGTCGGGCGATCCATTTTTGACGGGCGAGCAGGCAGCGGCACTGCTGGACATCCTGACGCATCATGGCACGTACGCTGAGATCGAGGCGTTCAAGACCCCACAGGGCGTGACGGGGTTTGGACACCCGTTCAGGAGGGAGACGCGGGTGCCGACGGGGCCGCCGTCGAGGGGTGGAAGCAGGAGCCGGACGACGACGCCGAGTGGTTCTGTCCCCAGCACGCCGCGGGCGAGGACACCCGTGTCCTTCTTCTGGAGCAGGGGGGGGGACAAGAAGAAGGATGTCGCGGGGGAGGTGGGCCTGATGACCGAGGTCGAACGTGGGATTGGGGATGGAGATGGGGATCAAGAGGGCCGTGGGGGGGAGCAAGAGTCCAGGACGCCGCTGCTTCAGATGCTGCTTGCGAGGTTGGTGTTGCCGTTCCCGGGAGTGGGGGAGCTCTCGGGGGACTTTTGGGGCATGAGCGTGCAGGGCTTGCTGGCGAGGTTTGCGGAGGCGGGGTTGTCTGAGAGTTATGATCAGGGGGCGATGGGGACGAGGAAGACGCTGGCCTGTGGCGCTGGCAGCGTGATCGAGATGCTGACGAGAGGGGTGCTCTCTGGTGTGAAAGAAAGGACTGCGGCCAATGAGACTATGGAGATGAAGAAGAGAGTCACAGAAAGCGGCAACAACACCGACAAGGATGAGCCTGCGAAAGACACTCCAAGGAGACATGCTCAAGAGGAAATAGCAGAAGATGAAGAAGACGAAGAAGAAGAACGAGAAGAAGAACACGAAGCAGGCAAGAGAAGACAGGTGAAGAAGAGGGATGGCAGACACGGCCCACTCATGGGAGAGTACGACTTTTGGACGGCGGAGGGCTTGGAGAGGGCGTGGGACGACTGCCTCCAGGAGTACGCGTACGGAGACCTGGTGGACGAGCTATTCGACCACTTCAGCAGGACGCAAGACATTGAAGGGCACTCTCCCGCTGTCAGGGGAACGGTCGACTACGCCATTGTTCAGTACGTCTGGTTGCGAACCACCCCTCTATACCACGACCACTTCCTCTCCCCCCCTGACTGATCGAGATTCTGTGGTGCTGACGTGACAATTTTCCCTGCAGTATCGCGACGTTTGCGCACCAGATCTTCATTCAATCCCCCGAGGGCCAGTACCTCATCAAGCTTCTCGAAAGTATCAACAATCTCGTCCCATACAGGATGATCACGCAGACGCTGCGTGTAGGGAACGCAGCGGTCATGATCAACGGGATGGTGCGTCTCCTGCTCACAAAATTGAGCATGACGAGCTTAACAAACTGGGTCGGCCTCACGGCCAACGCCGACGACGGGATGAACCTGCTACAACGTATAATCTGGATTGTCTTGACCTACGACGCCTCCGAGTTCAGAAAAAGCGCGGACAAAATCGAAAAGGCCAGGGAGGGTGGGGAGGAGGACAAGCTTCCCGAGGAGGTGCTCCAGGCCATCCGCGAGCACGTCGCCAAGTCGTGGGAAGAGCACGACGCCGCGCGCAAGACTAGCCTTGCCCGCGGCCAGTCCGTCATCGCGGCGATTCTAGAATCCGCGGGGAAAGATGCCCAGCTCGTCTCCGGCCTAAGCAAGAGCCAGCACGCGCAGTGCCTGGCTTACTACTCCGCGCTCCTGTCTTCCCGGGACCGCGAGGCCATCATCAACGTGCTCTGCCGCCAGCCGCCCGATCTGTTTACGCAGATCCTTAAGGACGTCATTGCGGCGTTTGACCCCCTGATCCGGAGCGTGCACACGCGGATTGATTTGCGCGAGCATCTTGAGTCGTTCCAGCAATTCTTGTCGGAGTTCATTCGCGTCAGCAAGCCCAGGAAGCCCGAAAAGGGCAGCAGCAGCAGCAGCAGCAGTAGCAGCAGCAGCGCAAGCAGCAGCAACAGTGATGCGAGCGGGAGTCTAAGAGCGAACACAGAAGGCGGCAAGCCGCCATCACCAGATCCGGGAGAGGTGAAGGTGTCCGTGGAGGACTACACGAGGCTTCTCAGACGAAACAAGGGGCTGCTGTTCAAGTGGATCCATGCCGTGGCCAAGGAGTGCCCCGACGTGTGGGCGGACATGAGAGTCTGGGCCAAGGCGGTGGCAGTCCAATTCCGCGAGCGCGCCGCCGCTCCCAGGGAAACGTACACGAACACGACCACGGATCCGGACACGAAGACGTCTGATACCTACCGAGATAAGCGTTCTCGAGACGGGCCCCTCAAGGACATGCATGGCTTCCTCGAAGGCCTCTTCCTTTCGCTCGATGAGGGAGCACAATCCGAAGTGCTCGCTGCCATAGACGCCCACGCCATCTACCTCTCGGACATCACGCTACAGTCTCGCCAGCGACTCCAGCGCATCCTCACAAAGAGCGGGCCTCTCGCGCCAGAGGCCCGGAGCAAGAAGTGCAGAGCGACGACACCTGCTCGGGATGGCGGCGATTCCAAGAAAGGCACCGCTTCGAAATACATGGTCGACGACGACGACTCCCCAGACATGTGTGGCCCAGGGGTCTACCTTTTCCGCTGGCAGGACCTCCTCGATAGCACGCCCATCACGCCAGCCGAGCTGTGCGGTCCGCCGCGCCGCGGCATTGACGTGAAGTACACCATGACGATGGGCAAGCTCGGGCTGGGGGGCATGGTGATCGGTGCGGAGGAGGGGCGGGCGGCGCAGGGGCCGGGGCGGGAGGCGCCGGATGTGAGTGTGGTGGTGGGGGCGCTGGCGGATAAGTTTAGAAGTGCCATCTGGGAGAGGAGCAAGACCTGGGGCGGGCCAGAATGATCGAAAACTTCTATTTTTTTAAGGGGGGGCTTCCTTTTTCTTCTTTTTTCAAGAGATACCTCGAACAATCGAGGGGCTGATCTCCGCGGTCGAGCCCCTATCTTACTACCTGCTACAGCCTATCTTCTCATGCGGCTTGCGTGAAGCCATCTATATCATGGGGGGCAAATGTCGCTATCGCCACTCGATGGACAATGGACAAGGTGAGAAATACAAACAATCATACCATCAGCCCTCCTCAACAGACGACTCGGACAGGATCATTTCAGTGTTGATGTTCGTGACGCCCAACTCTCATTCAGGTCGAGACTGGCCATGGAATCTGCTCGTGAGATCGAGAAAAGAGAAGAAAAAAGGGACAAAAAAGACAAAATGAACGCGCCCCCTTTTGCCGGGACACGCCATTGCTGCAATCCGTTGACACGGACGATGACCTCGGGCTCACCACATTTCAGGCGAACCTGATATACACCTCTTATCCGCGCGGGCGTGGATCTCGACGCAGACACTCGTCCTTTGTGAGAACTCCACATCGCCGACCTCTTGAAACTCATCCTCGCCCTCGATACCAGTCTCGCATGCTTCTCCCGGACGAGTCTGAAGCGCCTTCCTGCTCCTTCTCCCAGTCTCACCCGCTTCTTCGATACGGGCCTGAAGCGCCTCCTCGCTGTTGGCCCCGGTCACGCGTGCTCCTCCAGGACGAGTCTTGGCTATCCCCGTCCGCAGACGACCCGGCCCTCCGCGCAGGACTCGCCCCGGACGATTCGACTGCCGGGTACTGCTGATGGGAGTAGGAAGAGGCCGTGTAGGGGGCGTTGGTGCACTCGCTTGGCTTTGGGGCGGCGGCTGCTGCGTCTCAGGGGTGGGAGCGGGAAGGCCGAGCATCCACCATGGCGCCTCTGTTGCGGGCGTGGCCGGCAAGGGCTTCGAGATGGAGGCGTGCGGGTGTGTGCGCTTGGAATGTGTCGAGCTTTGGGGTTTCTTGGCCTTGGCTGTTGGCCCTGCTGATTGCTTGGGGGCATTTGGTCCCTGCTCGACTTGACCGGCGGGAACGGGGATCGCCTCCGTGGATCCCGGCCCGTCATAATCGTCGTCTTCGCCACTCTCGTAGTCCTCCCACCCTGACTGCGACTCGAGCGCCATCCCATGCTGCTCGCCCACCTCTCCCGTTCTCGGCTCCGCCCGCACGTACTCCATCGGCACCTTCTTCTTCTCATACACCTTCCTCGTCAGCCTCTCCGCCCACCTCAACCTTATCCTCACCCCCGTGGCCCTCTCGATACACGCCACCAGCTTCGTGCACTTCCCGCACGGCTTCCTCGAGAAATACACCTCAAAGCTCGGCCTGCTCCCGTCCTCCCACCGCGCGGCCCTCAGGCGCCGCAGGTCCCCCCTCCTCACGTCGTCAGGGTCGTGCTCGACGCCAAACACGCGCAGCAGCATGTGCACCGCGTGCACCGCCAGCTTGACCTCGACGTGCGAGCCGACGTGGATCCCCGGCACCCTGTGGCCGAGCGTCCGGGCAACGCTGCCGTCGTAGGGGTGCCGCAGGCTGCAGCCGAGGCGGCGGGCCATGGTGATGACGCGTCTGGTCCAGGTGCGGTTGGGGAGCAGGTGCGGCGCGGGGTCGAGGATGTCGCCGCGGGCGCCGCGGCCGTGGCCGCTCTGCGCGTATGCGAGGACGATGCGGCTGTTGCTGCCGCTGATAATGTCACTGCTTCCGCTGCTCCTGATCATGCTGCTTATCTTGCCATCGGGGACAGCAAGGGCGAGGAAGCCGACCGTCTTGTCGTCGAGGCGCCTCGTGATCTCGGACGAGGAGAAGAGCTGCCTGGCGCGGCCGTGGCGAAAGGTGAAGCTGAGGTTGGGGCCGAGGACCTCGACGCGGAGAGTGGCCTCGGCGGGGTCGACGGTGTGGAAGAAATATAAAGGGGCGTGGCGGAAAGCGGCGTCGAAGTCGGGGAGGGCAGGATGCGATACCTGGGCCGAATGGGCCTCTGAGATGGCAGCGAGTGAGGGCATGACGGGGAGATGGCTGGATGAGATAGCGGAGAGAGGTCGGAGGTCATTACCAGATGACTCTTTCATCGGGCCTGAGGAGGTGTCAGCTCAGCTGCAACTTTGACGCAGGGAAAGATCAGTAGAGACCTACGCAGTATAAGACAGGAAGCAAGACAATGCGAAGAAAGAGAGGAAGAATATGATAGAAGAAAGATCTGCATAGATGGATCGATGGGAGGGGTTCTGTGAGGGCATATATATTCAGGGGTGAGGTTGTGAGATCAAACTGTGAAGTGGAATGAAATGTGCTGCCCGCCTCAGAGCCGAGTCTCGCACCGCCGTCAGAGCCACCTCAGCCATGGCCATTTCCAGAAGATTGATCTTGATCTCAGATCAAATTTGCCTTTCTGCCATGATTCACGGACGCGTCGATGCAAAGTTCGGGAGAAAGATTCTCATGGAAGAAAAAAAGGGGGAAGGATGACTGCATCCGCAGATAAGATAGGATGGTACTTCAAGACTAGGAGCAGAAGACTTGAAAACACGTCCTTTCAGCACAGGAAGGCAGGTACATTCTGCCCTTCTGTGCGTCTCTCACTACTATTACTGTCCTACTACTACTACTATAGTATTTGCGTGATGCAGTCCAGCCCCGGATAAGTGAAGGTCTCCTAAGAAAGACAGAGGCCGCCCGCTACTCAGTATACCTAGTGGTCCCACGCCCCTCCCGATATATCACAAAAGCTTCCCACATCATGATAAGAACTGAGGATCATCCATTCCCAACATTGCTCTGCCCAGACGTCTCGAGTCCCCGGCGCTGCAAAGGATGGATCGAGGTCGTCGACTCCCTCTGACATCGGCGGGACGCGCACGTGCCCAGTTCGCGCAAGCTCACCTTACCCACAGGATGGAGTTCTCGAGAATGACTAAGCACAACCGCAGCTCACCTTGCGTGCGCCTGGACATCAATGATGGGAAGAGTTGGACTCCCTTCGAATCCGAATGGGCTGGGCGGCCCCTGCTGCGGCTCGCGAGTGCCGATGCCCCGCGGATTGGAGTCCAGGAGCGCATGATACATACTACTAGGTAGTAGGTACTAGTAGTAGGTACTACCTAGTAGTGAGTGTGGTCACTTTGAAAGACGTCTGACTTGTTGTCCAGGGTCACAGCAGCGAAGGCCGGGGACAGGTTCATTGGGAGTTTTGAGGAAACACAATGAGCCCACGCGCGGTGGGGGGAATCCCTCATGTGTGCAGTAGATACAGCAGTGCACCTGAAGAACGAAAGAAAACAAACTCCTGTCATGCCCCCCGCCCAGTTCCCATCCCGAGCCCATGCCTGGCCACTTCTTTCTCTTGTCCCTGGAAGGACACAGCTGCCCGGTAGGACACAGCTGCCCGGTTTCACGTTGTCCTCGTCGTAGCAGTATCACAGAGCCCGCCGGTCACAGAGCCCCGTCGGCTCCGATATCCGGCATTCACGTCGCTGAATTTGGTTGTTTCAATTTCTTTCGAACACGGCAGAGAGGCTCTACTCCTCGTCCTCCTCGTCCTCAGCCTCGACGCTGGTCTGGGCTATCCGGTCCAAGTCACGCTGGCCAGCCTGGGTGATGCGGCGGCCGCCCTTCTCCTCGTCCTGCTCGAGAACGCCAATCTTCTCGAGAGACTGCATGATCTTGCGGTCGACGGAGCCAGAGGCGTCCCTGTGGTGGCTGGGGCGGTTGCCGCGGTTCTTGGCGGTGCCGTGGACGCGGCGGAGGCGGCCGACGCCGACGGTCTTGCGGAGGTAGATGTGGCGCGCGACGGAGGCCGCGCGGACGTAGTACCAGTCAATGTTCTGGGGGGGAAGCTCCTTGGCAACACCGGTCTTGACGGTGTCGACCCAGCCTGGATGGGAGTCAGCAAATGGGCCTCATGCGGGGGGGGGGTCCATGTGCGTGATCCTGACAGGACAGGGAATGGACAGGGCGTGGGGACCAGGAAAAGACATACTAGGAATGGGCAGCTTGCCCTGACGCTTCAGGAAGGCAGCATAGGCGATGATGAACTTTTGCGCCTGGCAGTCACACAAACCTATCAGCAATGATTCCGTCGTCAGAGGTCTTTCGACCCCCTCGCGCCTGCTACCCATATTCTATATTCCATGTTCTCAGAGTTCCAGAATCGGCCGCGACGAAGAGTCTCGAGGAGTGGACGAGGAGTGAGAGTGTCGAAAGCAGATCGATCATTGGTGGTCCAAGTCCATAGCTTGTCAGTCGATGTCGTCGTGTAAACGCGCGCGCGCGCGCAACAGATCCGGTCCATCGGGCCCGCAATGTGGGATCGAGTTCGATTTGCAACACGGCGGAGACATCGTCTCGTCTCGCCTGGCTTGGCTTGTATCGTCTCGTGTTCTCGTCTCGCGTCTCGTTCTCTTTCGTCGATCTCCTCCATCCATCGGGTCGCGCGGCCGTCTGGATCTCAGGAGCGGAAGATCGCCATCTCGAGGATTATTCGTCGAGACTCCAAGTCTCACTCGTATCGATTCGATCCAATTCGATCCCGTCTCTTATTCGATAGAAAGTTCCTCCTGTCCATTTTTCCCCCTCTCTTTCATGCATGTCGGAGGCAACCTACATCAACGTCGCGAACACAGATTCCGCCGGCCATTTTTGCGATGTTGTGTGAGAGAGAGGCGAGGTCAAAGGTAGGGTGGAGGAGAGATGTGACGAGAGACCTGGCTGGGCGTGGAATGGGGGGGGGGAAACAGAACCAGGGAAAGGAGGGAAAAAAATTGGAGAGAAAGTCTGGCGATAGTGTCAGGGCGGTTTGGGCCTGCTTACGGCAGCGGGTGCCGTGCTGTAGGGCTTGTGGCCCTATCGAGACCCACTCTGACCCACGCTGGCCCAATTTTGGTTGATAAGCGGGTCACAGTGTCAAAACACGGTACGACCTTGATATTCGCACCAATGAGCACTGTGCTTGATGGGCGCCCTTTTTCCCTGAGTTGGGGCAGGGGATGACGCTCTGCTTCTGATCTTGCGAGAGGGGGGCTGGAACGAGGCGTCGACTTCTCGTCTGGACGATATCCTCGTTTGGACTTTCGTTTCGTGCATGTGGGAACGAAAGGTGAGCCGATGCTGTCACACAGAGTCGGATAGACAACCAGTGAATTCCATGCCTCGCCCTTCCATGTCTTGGATCGATTGACCGCCGGGACTATATACGGATATCTTGATATCAATACAGATTTATGCAATGACCACGCCTTACATCGGATGCTGCCACTGCCATGACATCCAAATTCGCCAACTCCGATGGACTCCATTTCTCCTCCCAAGACAAGCCGATGCAGATAGAGCCCAGAGCCACTGGTAGAGCGAAAAGACGAAAGAAGACGGCAAACAAGCAAGGAAAACAAGAAAAAGACGAGAGGAAAGAAGAGCAGAAGAAGCAGAAGAAGAAGAAGAGACATCGTGACGCAGACAGAGTTCCAAATACCTAAGCAAGAAGGAAGAAAACAAGAAAGGCGGAAAGGGGAAAAGAAAAACAGAGAGGAACAGAAACCAACGAGACGTATGAGACAACTGCGATTCTCCCATCTCACGCCCACTTGGCCAGCAGCGCCATGACCGCGACGCCCAGGCACACGCAAGCAAACGCAAACAGCTGTATCTTGAGCGGCGCCCTTCGCATGTGCGGATTGAACATGAACTCGTGCGCGAGCAGCTCCACGAGCCCCGTGTACATGAGGATCCCCGCGCTGATAGCGTCGAAGATGCCGTTGACGAGCTTCTGGACGGAGGCGTCGCGAGGCCGGGCGCCGATGCCCGCGGCGATGCCGACGGGCGAGGAGAGCGCGAAGGCGAGCCCTAGGACGTACGGCAGCCACTGCTTGTGCGCGGGCCAGGGCGCCGTGGCGAGGCGGGAGCCGAGGCCGAGGCCCTCGAAGAGCTGGTGGAAGACGAGGACGATGAGGAGGAGGACGAGGTCGTCGGTGGTGCCGAGGGTGAGGCCGATGAAGACGCTGTGGAAGACGACGCCGAACTCGAGGATGAAGAGGGCCGTCAGCTGGCCGGCGAGACCGTGGTGCTCGTCGCCGTCGCGGTGCTCGCGGCCATGGGCGAGGTGGTCCTCGCCGCCAGGGGGGTAGCTGACGTCGTCGGGGAGGCCTGGGATGGTTTTGGGGTCCGGGCAGCATAGCCCACTGGCGACACCACCACCACCACCTCCTCCTCCTCCTCCCCCTCCACCACCACCGTCACTGCCGCCGTTGCTGCCCCCATCGCTAGTCCCTCGCTCAACGTCGCGGTGCGGGCAGGCTGCCGTGGTGCTGGTGCATCGCTTCTCTGTCGCAGCCTCGTCGGCACTACTGGCGCTGCTCTTGTTCGTCGAGGGTCTCTGGCCCGTGAGGGTAAGGGCAAGAGTGAGGGCCTGGCCCGAGTCCCCGTCCCTCTCCACGTCCCTATTGTTGTCGCTGTCCCTACCCAGATCCCTGTTCCTGTTCCCGATCTCGTCCCGATCACCGCCCCTCCCCCGTCCTCTTGACCTGTCCCTGTCTGCGCTGAGAACTTCCGCGTCCGCGTCCGAGTCGACAAGATGTGAGCCGGAGCCCGAGCCGTGACTATGACCGCGGCCATGGCCATGACTGTGATCCTCTTCATCCCCGGCGAGACGAGCGGCGACGAGCTCGACGAAGAACATGACCATGACGGTCATGAGGCCGATGGCGAGCGCCCAGGGGTAGTCGCCGAGCCTCGGCTGCAGGCACGGGTCGGAGAGGTTCTGGATGGCCGGGTCGAGGAGGTGCATCCAGGCAGTGGCTATGATGACGCCCGTGCCGACGTACTTGCAGACGAAGAAGGTAAACTTGGGCACGTGCATGCGATGCTGGCGAGAGAGGAGGATGGGAAGTAGGGCGCCGAGCAGGGAGGCGGCCATGATGATGAAGATGGAGCCGATGCGCAGGCCGCGATGGGTGAGGCTGGCGGGCAGGCCGTTGCAACCGTCCGGGTCCGCCATGGCTGCGAAGAGTCGACGAGGGGCAGACGAGTGCCAGGGCGGAGCAGAAGGAGGATAAGAAGAGCAGAAGAACAGGAATAGATATCCCAACTATAGATTGGAGGCACTGAAACAGAAAAAGGAGAGGGAAGAATATAATAGATAGAGCGCAACGGGGCTCATCTGGCGCAACAAGCTCGATGCCCGGAGCGGGATACAGTATGAGGAATGGGTTGGATGTTTGGATATCGTGACATGGGAGCCCGTCCGGCTTCGGATCGACGGCTGCGGCGCAGAGAAAGAAGGGAGGAGGAGGAGGAGGAGAAGGAGGGGGAAGAGAAGAAGAGGGAGAAGAAGAAGAGAGAGAAGGGATGACAGCAGCCCGAGAAGGAGAAGGAGGAGGAGGAGGAGGAGGAGGAGGAGGAGGAGGGGAAGGCGAAGCCTGAAGTCAGAAAACTGGGATACAACCGAGGATGTATTTTCCAAAGAATTTATCCAGAAAAAAAGAGAGAAGGCAGCTGCGTGAGAACCTTGATGGGCAGGTCGTGCAGCTCCTTCCCAATCCCAGAAAAGGCCCCCAGAATGCGACCCTAACCCTGGCTCTCCTCCTCCCCTCCTCTTCTCCTCTTCTCCTCTCCCCTCCTCCTCCTCTTCTGGTTCTCTTCTCGTCTCAGCGGGTGGTGATGCCGCCGCTACCATCCTCTACGTCTTGGAGTATCGTTCTCGCACCACTGCGTACGCCCTACGAGCTAACACGTTGGCAATGCAAGGGCGTCAAAAGGAGGGAGGGGTGGGGAGGGGGGGGGGGAGAGAAAAGAAGGGGGACATGCGCATTCGTCATGCCCCCGTCGGGGAAACCCCAGCTTTTTTGGCGTCGAGCATCAACTGCCGTCAATACACCCGGCACTGGAGGCATGTCATCAGTTTACCCGATGCGTGATGGCCTCTAGCCTTGCTCGTGGGGGTACGAGTACGAGTACTTGTAACGGGGGGGGGAGGAGGGGGAGAACGCCCATGTTCGGACGACATAGATCTGTCAGGCCCCGGGGACATGGATACGGAGGACGGTAAGCACTCAAATTCCAGCGCGATGCTTTTGATGGATTAGCCCCCAGGACTCGTACTGGTACTCGTATGTAGGTGCTCGTAATCGTGCTCGTGCATGCTCGTACGAGCACGGGGTAGGCCTAGGCAGTATCCGGCAGACAAGACACTCAACATACATACTACGGAGTAGTATGTATGCATCTCCATACTCCATTCGTGCAGTCTGTCGGCGGTCAGCTTCATATGGGGATTGAGTATGGAGTAGGCATGTGGTCCATGGAGTAGCCTAGTCAATACCCGTTACTCGTCTTCGTAGGATGCGCGTTTTGAGCGAAGTGCAGTGCCATCTGTGGAGGTTGCGAGAGGCTCGCAGCCAACGATGCCACTGAAACTCCGCTGGCTGGGCCACGGTGTGAGAACGAATCCCACAGACCTGTTCACGCTCGACCTGGACATTGCCCGACGACCGCCCGCGCCCCGTGTCGAATTCGGAAGTCGGGAACGGCATCCCATGGACTGGTGCAGACTGGTGTGAAGTAGTTTGCTGTCCTGGAATGTTGCAACGCTGGAATGTCTCACATGAGGCCATCGCCTTCCCGTCCTGGCCCCAACAGTCCGGACCATCCGCCCCAGGCCCCCGCCCTGCGAGTAAAATCCGCCCCCGGATCTATGCAAGCCAATTTTGGGGGTCGGGGGAAGAGGAAGGGGAAGGGGGGGGGGGGTGGGCAAAGGGAAAAGGGGTGCCCGGATCTCACTCTCTTTCTGAGATTCGGCGCGCCATCAAGAAGAAAATTGAATCTCCAGCCCCAGAGTCCGAAACGGCTTGTCCATCCTCCGCAGATCGATCCCGCTGCCCAAGCTGAAAAGCAGGGACTTGACACGCCCCTCCCAGAGCACCCCGATACGCAGGTTCTGGTCCAGTCGCGCCTTCAGCACACCACTATACCTCTCCCCTTCATTCTCTTCCCTCTCCCCCCATTGCCCCTCCTCGATCCCCTGTTTCCCCTTCTCCACGGTAGCCGACGATAACGACTCCCCGGGGTCATCCAGCCTCCAGTCCAGCTTCGCCTGGAAGCTACGCTCTCGCGGCCTCCCCGAGAGCGAGAGGGGCACAGCGGCCTCCGCCCCCGCCGGCGCCGGCGCCGACGCAGCTTCCGAGGAGATCGCCCGCACGGCGGCGGCATCGTCGCCGCTCGCAAGTCCGGCGAAGGGATCCGTGGGCAGCGTGCCGTCTGCGGTGAGGCCCCTTGCGAACGGCTTCCTCCACAGCTCCATGCCCATCGCCCACTGGCTCTCGTAGCTGAACACGTTGAACTCCATCCGCGTCGCCAGGCTGCAGTGCCTGCCCGCCCGCACCGCGTAGCTCGCCGCGATGTTGCCCATCAGCGGATTGAGCGTCACCGTCGCCGATAGCGGCGTGCCCCTATGTTCAGGCAGCGTCGCGAAGCGCGTCCCCATGCTCACCCCGCCGGACTTGTTCAGTGTGCCGTAGTAGATCTCGCCTCCTGTGCTGAACCGCCCGTAGATGCGCTCCTTGTCCCCGCCGTTGCCATTGCCACTGATGCTGCTGCTGCTGCCGCCATTCCCGCCCGGATGGGTCTGCTGGTGCTGCTGCCAGTCGGACGAAGATGACGATGACGTTGACGTTGACGACGGCGGCGACGACGGCACAGGCGAGCCGTCCATGTCCCCGCCGAAATTGTACACGCCCCGCACACCGAGTAAGCCCCCGTCCGAAGACGCCAGCCCTTCGAGCGCATACTGGCCCACGTCGTACTGCACCAGCCCGAGCGCCGTTCCCCCGTTGCGGAGGTGCTGCCCGGAGACGGCGCTGAGCTGGACCTGGAACGCCGGGGACAGCCGTCTCACCAGCAGCGCCTCGAGCTGCGACTGCGGGAGGTACAAGCGGCCGTACAGCAGCGACTCGTGGGGCCTGTCCACTCCCTGGAATCCTCGTCGCCCTTTGCCCCGTCCGCCTTGTCCATCCCCCTCGTCCACACCCTCACTTCCCTCTCCTCCCCTCCTCGCAAGCGGCCCCAGCGGCTGAAACGACCGCAGCAGGATCGGCAGCGGGACCCTGTCAGACCGCGGCGTCATGTAGACGCGCAGCGGCACGGACGAGAAGAGGTACGAGATGGAGCCGTCGACGACGCCGACGGAGCCGAGCTGGTACGAGGTCGCGAAGTTGGAGCTGGCGAGCGACGACAGCGTCAGGCGCAGCCCGAGCGGCGTGTCGAAATCCAGCAGGGCTGTGATCCTCTTCCAAGTAAGCCGTCATATCCATTTCCCCGTATTCATCAAAGGCTCCCAGAATTCAGGAGGAGAACGCACCATCGGCGGTCGAGTTCAAGGCGGCGTAAGTGTTGTCGCGCCGCCAGCCCGTCGCCTCGTAGAATGCGCTGTGGACATAGTCCATGAATTCGCGCATCTCAGCGCGTGATGCACATGCCTATTTCCTCCTTCTTGTTGCTCCCGACCGGTCTCGAAATCAGTCGCCAATCGATCGGTCGATCGTGTCGATGGTTTGCTGCAACTTTGTCGTGTCGAGGTTGACAGCTTGGAGCCTCTCGAGCTACGATCTGCATGTACGAGTATCCATCCGTCGCTGACCGGCAAAATCCCGGAACCGCTGCGTCAAGGCACGACTCCAACAAACAACATAAACATCCATCAATATGGACTCGATGCTTCGTGGACTCGAGCTCCTTGATATTCATGTTCTCGAAGACTTCGCCCATACTCGAAGAGGTAGAGGCCGAACCAGATCTCATTGGCATTCTGGCTTCACCATTGCTTCGATTGCGAGTTAAGCAGGCATGAAAGTCACCTGGCGAGAAGCCGGACTGCACGCGCCTCCGATTGACTCCCAGAATCCATGAGAACTTCCCATGGTCCTTCGCATTCATCCAAAGAGACACAGTCAAAGCTTGCTTCAGGCAAGTAGATATGATATGAAATATGCATGCCTCCTCCACCTCATCTGCCGATTCATCGTTGCAGTAGACCCTCTCAGCCCGAACGCGCATCTCGCGATCGCATAGACAGCAGCCCCACATCCAAAGTGGTGTACCCCTCGTCTCCGTAGTAAAACATGGTATCATTCACAATTCGTCATGACTCTATCGCTTTTTTGTTGCTTCTATTCCCATTAAGCCGAGAGATTCTGGATCAACGATACATTGTCGCCCTTCAACAAGATTTGCCCTAAATTGGAGGAAGAAAAGAGATCCAGTTTGTAAGCACATGGCGCGCAAGAGGTTCAACGGACGGGCGAGGGGAGCTTGGCGGGGAAGGAATAGGGTGGAAGGGGGGGAAAGGGATAACAGGGGAAAAGGGGTAAAGAAGGAAAATGGACTTGTTTACCCAGTTGTTTCCTCGTCTCCGTCTCGTTGGTCTTTGTCACCAGCTTCACCTCGACCGCGTCGTCGATCACGAGATTCATGAACTCGTCAAACCCCTAAGATGTCGAATCGATCACGCAGTCAGTGAATGGCGTCAAGAGCTGGGCCCGCGGCAACCAGGGGAGAACTGACTCGAATCTTGCCCTCGATGCGGATCGACAGCTGCTCGTACAGCCATACGCTGACCGTGGCATTCTGCAACCAAGTCAGCCCACCTTGTTCATCCTTTCGCGCTGCGTCCTGGTCCGTCGCCTGATCCACCGATGTTTGGGTCTCTTCGTCATCGTCTCCGTCTTCGTCGTCACCAATCGATGTCGTCGTTGTCGTTCTCCACTTTCTCCTCCTCCTCCTCCTCCTCCTCCCCCTCTTCCTCCAGTCCGTCCTCGTCCTAGACTTAACGTCGTCGTCGTCGTCGTCTTCGTTATGATTTGCGCCCTTCTTCACCCCCATCTCCGCACGCAATGGCATCTCCTCGTGGTATGCAATGCCGGTGATGTCGCAAGGACGTGGAGGACGCCAACTCACGCTTTGAAGCAGCTTGAAGATCATGTTGCTAGACATTGACCCCCTCCATTAGCACAAGGACCCATCACGACATGGACCTCAATGATAATGCGCCGAGAAAGAAGCAATCCAAGCTCGTCGTTCGCGCGGCAGCAACCCGGGAAGAGCTCACATCGGGGGCAGCAAAACGCGGCGCCCGCCGCCTCCACCTCGGCCAGTCATCGTTCTTTTCGAGGGGGGATCGTGATCTGCTCGACTCGAAGGCTGGATCGTCGTTGGCGGGGAACCGAGAGAATTTTGCGACAGGTCTTTGTGTCACTGCCGTCGTCACATGGAAATCGGGCAATGGATGCTGGGCTTGCCGGGGTCGACTCGCTTCGCGGCGTCTCGAATCTCGTGGTCTTCGTGTTTGGCAGTTCGAGTTGGTGATGGGCTGATTGCGCGGGAAAGGAGAAACCTTGATCCGATCAGGGTTAGGGTCATCAATCTCGATATCCGTCGAAGTCCACCAGGGTCAGGGGTCAGGGGCAAGAGGGTTAGGGTCACGAACCCTCAACCTCGACCTCTCCTCCTGCTCCTCGTCCTCATCCTCATCCTTATCCCTCGCCCTCGAACTTCTTCTCCCGCTGATCCTCATCCTCAAACGACGCATCTAGCGAACATCTCGTATTCCATACACAATGCCACGAAGGCCTACGATTCTCTGGACCGACAGCAGTACACGCATGAGGTCCCACGCGCGCAACCAACGTCATGTCTCTTCCACCTCAGCGAGGACCGGCTCAACATCGCGACTCGAGCCTGCGTTGGGCAAGAAGACCAGGAAAGGCAGCTCACAAGGCGCACATGGCAGTTGAGCCAACGCTGGACAAACTACCTGCAGCCCCCTCAGCGCCTGGCTCCTCTCCTGTCAATGATGACGTCGAGCTCCCCGGCAACAATGACGATCGCATCGGGGGACAACATCCCCAAGGGAGTATAAAAGCCCCCAGCGATCCGTGATGGCTCCTGATACAATCCAAACAGAAAAACCAGCTCCTACCTTCTCTCTCATTACTCCTATCATTCCCCCCCTTCACAGCCCTCGACTCTCGAATCCTGCTCGTGAATTTGACATCCCGCCCTTCATCCAAGCCAACCCACAAAGCAACCTCCTACCTCATACCCCCTTCAACCACCCACCATGAAACTCCTTCCCTGTCTCCTCGCCATCGCGGCCACCCTATTCACCATAGCAGACGCATGCAAATGCATCCTCCCCCGCCCCACCAGACCGGACAACGACATGACAAAGCAGTGCTGCACGCCCGAGCACGCCGGGAAACGCGCCGTCTGGGACGCCGGGCTCCAGGACTGCGTCCACCACACCATCGACCACCTGAGCCATTTCGACTCGTGCTGCAAGAGAGCCGCGAAGGGCTGGGAGTACAGCGACTGCGGGCACGCGGACATCACGGACCCGAAGAACTGGAGCTAGGGGAGAATGGGAAGAAGCAGGTAAAGTGGCAGAGGCAGGGAAAGGGAGAGGGAAAGGGGCAGACGAGGCAACAATACTGCGAGGCAGAGGCAGGGGCAGAAAGAGAGTCAGAGGCAATCGGCGATTTATCAACAACACTCGAAGTCCATAGATCTTCTGCCAGAAGGTTATCACCTTTTATGAGCCGTATCTTTGCTATATTGCCTGCCGAGTGTGTCCAAAAACCGTCCAAATAAAACAGCTGAGCCGCCAAAAAATGGAAACCAAACAAATATCGTGTCCACGTCTTCACATTGTGCCTCATCGCTAGACGTCGAAACATAGCCAAAGTGTCCTTTTCCATGTCTCTCTCCCTCTTCCCCTTTGCGATCTTCGCACTCCTTCAAGAAATCAAAAAAAAAACTTTGATCCCTTCCAGGCTTTCCCGAGCCATCGACGCGTGCCGAACCACCCCCCCCCCCCCCCCCCTCACCCCCCCCCCCCCCCCCCCCCCCCCCCCCCACCCCCCCCCCGCACCGCCCCCCCCCCCCCCCCCGATCACGCAGTATCCCGCCAGAGGTCCAGCATCTGGCTCGTCGAGGGATACATCGCTAGCAAGCTCACAGCCATATCCGGCAAGGTCCCGTGCGGGCTCGTCCAGTGCACAATCACCGGCGCCCAAGCCAGGTTCCTCAAGAAGCTCTTCCGCCACTTGCTCGACCGCGCCGCCGCCTCCGCCTTCGTCTCCATCTTCTCTCCACTGCCGATGATGCCGCCGCGCACGCGGGCCCTCTCGACCAGCAGCCGCGCCAGCTCGATACCAACCCACCCGCCCCAGCACTTGACGCTCCACAGCGCCATCCTCGCCCTCAGCCCGGGATTAATGCTCAGCACCTTCTTTCCCCCAAGGAAGGACAGGTTCTCGAACACCTGGTAGAAGATGAGCAGGAGCACCTGCGCGTACCCCACGAGCGCGTCGAAGGCCGCCTCAGCCGCGTCCCCGGCGGTCGCCGCCTTGGCCCTCCTCGCCGTGACAAGCCTCTTCAGGCCAAAATACAGGCCCAGCAGGCCCCACAGCCGGTTCACCGTGCGCGTCTCGCTCAGCAGCGCCGACAGCGCCTTGCACTGCCCCGCGACGCGCATGGCCGCCGCCGCGGCGGGCGGCGCCTGCGCCGTGGCCAGCACGACGGAGGTCTGCGGCGGGAGCTGGAACGCCAGCGTGATGAGCTTCTGCGCCGAGTGCCGCAGAGCGGAGCGGCTCAGCGACTCGAGCGTCGAGCCGGATAGCCGGGCCGTGTAGCACGCGAACTGGAGGACGACGTCCGTGCCCGCGCGAGTCTGGAGGCATCGCAGCAGGTGGGCCAGGAAGGCGTCCGCGCGGGAGGGGACCGCGGCGAAGGCGGCGCCGAAGGAGGCCTTGCTCGGGACGGGGGCCGGCGGTGGAGGGGTGGTGGATTCGAGGACGCCTCCCGCGGGGAGGGTCGTGGTAGGGACGCCGACATCCGCGCCTTCGCTCATGGTGGCCAATTGGTGATGATGCCGCCGAGGGTTGATAAACGACGGGACAACGAAGCCAAAGGCCGAAGAGATTCTCGGGACAAAAGAGAGGACTGGACCGTCTGATGGGCGTGTCGGAATCCTTGGCTCGGCGGCTCCCTTCCTTCGCTTGCGCGGCTGTCTCAAACCAATCGATTCGCCTCTCTTTCCTTTCCGACACCAGGATCCTTCTCCAGACAGCGACTGTAGTCTTGCGGCTCTCGTGTCTCCTCGAAACCACCCAGGGAGAGGGGGGGAAAGACGATGGAGGAGGGGTGAGGTTGGGGAATCCGAGTTCCTGGTCGAAGCCGTGCAGCCCTGCAAACGAGTCGCTCCTGCCAAATGCCTCGGCTTCATCGAGCCGAGATCAGCCCACAGAAATTGATGACTCAGCGAGGGCGCGACACAGTGTCAATTGAAAGAGGCGCGCACGGCCAGCAGAACCTCAGACACGCCGTCATCAACTCTTCCGTCCATGGTAATGATGGCAATGAGGGCATGATGATCAAGTCGACCTGCGTCAATGTTCAGTCGGGCTGGGCTGTCTTCGGAGTATCATGAGTGTATGTCAACTCAGCTTGTTGTTCACCCTACTCGATGTCCATCCCCCTAGGCCTCAACAAATGACGATGTCGTCACCCCCTCCAGACCATACTAGTACCTATTGCTCTTCACTTCTCTCCATTCTCTGGTCGAGAACATTTGGATGAGCCTGTCATGCACCGCTGATAGAACACCTCGCTCTCTTCAATGAATTCTTCCCCTTTCCATTTTCCGCCAGGTGATTGTTCATTTTGATGGATACACATCCAAAGGGGGAAAAAAGGAAACCCATGGATCGTTGAGCCCCATCCGCCCGAGAGGCCCCGCCCTTTTTGGCCCTTTCTTTCAAATTAAAAAAAAAGCCCGCGTGCCACACCCCATCCCATGCGTTACATAAAAAAAGCAAGACAAGGTAAGAAAAGGTGACGAGAATGACGAGAGAGTGTGAATGTGAGTGTGAGAGTGCGAGAGCGAGGGAGAGAGGGGGGGGGGGGGGGGGAGAGATAAAAGTGGGGAAGGGAGATGGAAAGTCCGGACAGATTTTGACGCCAATTTGTCCCTCGTAAATATCATCACAGCCTCCTCAACATTTCTAACCCCGGACCGCAGCACCCAGAGCACCACCGGTGAATTGCGTGCCGCCCGCCTGCCTCTGCGCATTTCCGGGCCCTCGAGGACCGCCACGTCCGCCGCGCGCGCCTCCCCTGTGGCCTCCGCGACCCCGGCCACCTTGCCGCTCGAAGGCGTTTGAGGTGCCCTGCGTGCGCTGCTCCAGCGTGCGCTCGTTGATCTCGGTGAGCGCGCTGGCCTTGTCCGAGAGCGTCAGCGCCAGGGACTGCAGTCGGCTGAGCTCGACGCCCTTGCGGAAGATGACGTTCGACGTCACCTGGTCCAGCGAGGCGGAGAGCTCCTCGTGGCTGATCATCTTGCTGATGATGGCGGCCACCTTGATGGCGTCGAGCTCGAACATGCTGCTGAGCGTCTCGATCGCCAGGGTATCGTAGAAGGGAGCGTAGGTGAAGAGGTAGGTCCGCAGGCCCTCCTCCTGGATCTGCTTGGCGAGCATGGCCTTGATCTCCTCCGCATTGGGCATCAGATCCCAGATCTTGATGTTGTGGATGTACGTCGTCGACTTCTTCCACTCGCCCGCCGCGAGCGCCTTCGAGGCCTGCATCACGTGGTCGCGGGTGTTCTCGGGGGGGCCCGTGAAGATCTGTCGCTCGTGGTACTCGAGCATCCGGCGGTATGTCTTGCTGATGACGCGCTTCTTGACGTCGGGGGAGGAGCCCGTCTGAGCCAGTAGGGGGATCTCAAGCAGCATGCTGCATGTGAGGTAGACGCACTCGAGCAGCTCAAGGTTGATGTGCATGTGGAAGGGGAGCTGCCTCTGCTTCTCGAGACGCTCCTGCTCGGGAGACACCTGGTTGTACCGCTGCATCATGAAGCCCTGGGCGAGCAGCTCCTTTTGCCGGCCGCTTCCGCAAATCTCCTGTAGGGTGTTCTGCGCGTCGTACACGAGACCCATTCGGAAAGCGCAGAGTCCGATCTGGACAAGGGTTCGGTTGAAGAGGATCTGGCTCTGCACGTCGAAGTTGGCGACCGACTCCTGGAGATGGGACATGAGCATCATGTCACGAGCCCGGTAGTACTCGTCGTGGAGGGCCAGGAAGTAGACCTGGCACAGCAGGGCCCTGGCGCGGATAATGCCGTCGCTGTGGGTGTAGAGGTAGTTGCAGAGCACGTTGACGAGCGTCGCGGGCTCCTGGGCCTGGTTGCGGGGAGTCGTGGTCGACTCGGTCTCCTCGCTGACGGTCTTCCAGCAGTTCTCCTCGAAGGTCTTGACAACCTGGGCGGGCTGATTTTGGAGAAATATTCAGTCAGCTAAAATGGTTCCAAGATGTGTAGAGATGCCTTTCTGCAGGAAAAAAGAACATCTTCAATGAAAGGACTCATGCAAACCTTGAAGTAGATGTGCTCCAATCGTCGCATGACGATGCGGTTCACGCTCTCCTGGGGCACATCAAGGGTCTCGTCGCGCTTGAGACCCTCGTAGTAAAGAAGGCCGCGGAAGATGATGTCGTACAGGGCACCCTCGTCCTTGAGGCGGTCAATGTACTCCGAGGTGTGGGGATCGATGTTCTGGAGCGATCGGTGAAGCTCATCGTCGAGGCGCTCAAGATAGGAAACGATGCTTCCGTTGACCTTGATGTACTTCTCGCCCTCCTGGAGTGTGGGGGGCTTCTCGTCGTCTTCCCACTCCTCAGCGCTGTCCAGGACGACGTACTCCTTCTCCTGGCCAAGGATCGTCAGGAGAGCAGACAGCTCCTTCTCGGCAGCCTTCCAGTGGTCGAGGGGCATGGTGTTGGAGGTGCCGCTGCCGAGGTCAAAGCGCGCGGAAACCAGGGTGAGGAGGACGCGGATCTTCTGGTAAGGAGTGTTGGCGACCTCATGGAGCTTCTCCATCACCTTGATCTGCTCCTGTCGGTCGGTGTTCTTCTTGCCGCGAGTCTCGATGATGCCTCGCAGGTGCTTGAAGATGCTCTCGGGAGTGTACTGCAGGGTACGTCCACCCTTGCCAACGGTGGCGAAGCCATCGTCATCGCCGGCGGCAGCAGCCTCGTCCTCGGGCATCTCATCAAAGCGGATGGATTTCTTGACAGCCTTGGGAGCGGGGACCTCCTCCTCCTCCTCGTCCGAGCTCCACAGGTAGGTGTCCCTGTCCTCTCGGTAGACCGCCATTTCAGGCAGGTAGTCCTTGATGATCTTCTTGAGCTTTTGCTTGACCGCGTTGAGACCCCTGGCCTGGGTGGCGTTCATCTTCTTCGGGGTGACCTTTTGCTTGGCGATGGTGACGGTCATGAGATCCTCGAGGTCGGCGAGAACCTTGATGTAGTGCTTGGGGGTCTTTCCAGTGGCCTGGAGCTTGACGACCTGTCTGTTCAAGACATCGAATTCTGGAAATCGCGAAAAGAGAAAAAGGAAAAACGAGATGTCAGTCCTTTGTGACGACATCAACGACGCATACCCCGTCACATCGATAAGATCAAAGCGGCAAGGTGAACACCGCAGTCCCAATGATGGAATCAAGGTTGGGGGAGGGGGGGGGGAATTGAAGGAAAAATGGATTTGACTTCGTACCTCCTGAAATGACACTCCAGTCACCGTTCTTTTGGCCGTTTTCGATGATCTTGATCGAGGAGTCGAGTTCGTCCATGCGCTTCAACTTGGCGGATTTGACCTTGAGCCGCACTTCGTCATCGCTGTCGGAACTGTCTGATGCGGCATCTCGCAAGAATCTGCTGGCGCCCTGCTTCTTCTCTCCATCGTCGTCGCTCTCCTCGTTGCTCTCCTCGTCGGAGTCGTTGTCGAACGCAGAGTCGTCCTCCTCCTCGGACTCCTCGTCCTTGCTCAGACCGGCCTCGTTGTCGGGGTAGAGCTCCTCATCCTCGCTGGAGCTCTCGGAGGAACTGTCATCGCCTCCGCGGCGGAAAAACCGGGACATCTTGTCGGAGGGTGGGATCGAGCGATGATGATTTTTTTTTCCGATATCGAGATGGAGAGCCGAAAGTCGCACTCGGCTGGCAGTAAGAAAATAGGTGTCAAGGGAGGGAGGGGGGGAAGGGGGGTTGGTGGATTGCGAGGCTCGCTCCCTGCAGCGGGGTTGTCTCGACTCGAGGTTGACGGGTTCAAAAATTGATCGAGGATTTTTGGTGGGAGGTGGGGCGATTTGCCTTGGGGCTTAGCGAGAAACTCCGACTTCTACTCGTACTGCCTCGTGCTGTGTCGTACCTGACCTTTTTTGCGCTGTCCTCTTGCCTGGTTACGTCAGCAATGATTGATGGAAGATGTTGCCCAATCAACGATGATCTCCGACCCGGTGGGGCCGACTCGGAAAGGTACCTCCTCCCCCGTTCTATGAGAGACCCCGTGAACGAGATTCTATGCGTTACTTGCATGACCCGATACTGCAATACTTCCAGTCGACGAGAACTCCAACTTGGATCAAGTGAAGACGCCGCTCGCCTCCGATTTCTAATCCACAGCCATTGCCGACCGGGAAGCATCGTCAAGCATGTCCTCAAGCTCCCTTCGATGCGCGAACAGCGCCGCCCAAGCCCGGGCCTTCGTGCAGCTTGCCAAGAGGCATCTCAGCTCGACGACAACCCCCGCCCGCTCCAATGCGCCACTGGACTTCCTCCTTCCCCATGGGGGCCCCAGCCCTCCGCCAACCCCGTCGTCCATAATGCGTGATGGCCCTCTGCCCAGAGTTCGGTGGACGGCTGCGACAGGACCGCTTCGGTGGCAAGAGACCCCTCGGCGGCGTTCGCACAATGTAGGCAACGCCCGGCTGAGAAGACATCTCTCCACGACGTCTGCGCGATGCGCCACGATATGCGTTCAGAACCCGCATACGGACGAGGAGGGGAACAGCATGATCCTGGAGATCACGCCTCGAGCCGCCAAAGTACGAATGGATCGCATCTCTTTTCTTCTCCGCTTCCCCTCTCCAGATTCGTGTTTGCATGGATGCTGATGGATGCTTGTAGCGACTCTCCGAGATCATGGTCAAGGACGGGAATCCAGATCTCGCCTTGCGCATCCAAGTCGAGAGTGGAGGCTGCCACGGCTTTCAGTACCTTATGAGCCTCATCACCTTGCCAGCGAAGGATGCCACCGCAGACCCCTCTCAGTCTTCGCCATTATTCAATGAGGACGACAGCATATTCGAATACGTTCCGGACGATTCCGACGCCGCCTCTTCTTCTTGGACGAAACCGAGCCCCAGGATCATCCTCGACGAGGCTTCGCTGGACCTCCTCAAGGGAAGCAAGGTCGACTTCACCATGGAATTGATCGGGTCGCAGTTCAAAATTGTCGACAATCCTTATGCTGTCAGCAGCTGCGGATGTGGGACGAGTTTTGATATCAAGATGTAGTGGATATTCTGTTGGCAGCACCAAGGGCCTTGCGGGAAGGCCGAGCTCTAAACAAGTCAGGCACAAGGGCGACGGAGAGGATAAGCAAAAGATTGAGGAAGAGGAACAGGAGACGCAGAAAGAAACATGAAGAGCAAGAGAAAGGATGAGGCGAAAAGAGGAGGAGGCAAAAGAAGGCAACGATTCGTATATATCGGACATTCACACAGTATAGCAGTATAGTACGCAACGAGCACCAGGACGGCAACGTCCCCCAGCATACATAGATAGCACAGCAAAATCTCACGTTGATTGGCATCACGACCATGGAAGCTCTTTGTCATTTATCAGAGGATATCAATTTCCACAAAGCACTTTGACCTGATACCAACGCCGAGCGACCATGCAAAATCCTTTGTTCTGTCCAGAACAAATTCGTCAGGAAAAAAAAACACCATCATCTTCATTCATCTTTTTATGGGGGACACCCCTTAGTTCATCTGGCGGATGAGGGCGTTGATGGCCTCCTCGCGGTTGCCAAGGTCACCACCCTCGATGAAGTGCTTGAACTTGCGGGGGCGGAAGCCGCCGGTGGGGTTGCTGAGCTTGAAGGGCCAGAGGAAGTTGGCGGCCTGCTTGAAGTTGGGGCCGACGGTGAAGATCTCGTGGATGAGGTCCTCAACGCAGACGATGCCGAACTTGCCGAGGTTCTCCTCGACAATGGAGTTGTCGGTCAGGGCAATGCGCTGCTTGTTGACCTTACCGTATCCACGCTTGTAGACGAGCTCCTTGACGGACTTGAGGTTGGGGTAACCGTAGGCGATCCAGGGCTCGACAATCTTGAGCATCTCGGTGATGGCCTTGGTGACCTTGAGGAAGACGCCGTTGTTGATCTGGAGGAGACGGAGGAGCTGGAGGACCTTGCGGGGCTTGGGGGGCATCTTGTTGATACTGTGCTCAATGTGTTAGCTGTCTAGGTCTGCCGAAAGGGGACAGGGAGGAAATCCTTGCGACATACCCCTTGATACGGACGACGAAGATCAGCTTGGCCTCGGCGGGGATGTAGGCAGAGTTCTCGGTCTTGGCGACGCGGCGCAGACGGATTTGCTCACGCTCGGCAGCGCGATACTCCGCAACGTACTTCTCGGCACGCTTGAAGATGGCGACGCGCTTCTCCTTGTTGGCCTGTTACGCCTGTTAACCATTGGCCCAGACTGGGACAGAGCGAAGAACGGTGAAAACATGTGGAAGTTTCCAGGCAGTATCAGACCCGAAAGAAGGTTAATTTTCAACGACATCGACACCAGGTGTCTAGCTGAAAAGGTTTGTTGTGCATCACTATGCCCAAAGAATGGATTGGAAAGGGAAAGGGAAAGGGTGAGTAAAACCGGGGAAGAGAAGGGACAAAACGTACAGCCTTGCGGGCAGCGGTCTTCTCGGTGCGCTCAGCGCGGGCCTTCTCCTGAGACTTCCTCTTCTTGAGGATGGTCTCGGGGACCAAGATGCTTTCCTTGGTGGGGACGGAGCTGCAGCGGGACATGAACGATTAGTACGAGGTCCGTCATACCGAAGTATGGAATAGAGCGCCGATGCAAGAACTGTTGCTGAAGTGCGACATTCTCTGCTTTGGCTGACTCGAAATTGCATTTGATCGGTGAGATGCCCTCCCCGAACGCTGTCGGCCAGACGTCTTTCAGTCGTGGGACTCGGCGATCGGTTCAGGCGCTTCTCATCCGACAACAACCCCTAGACGGCCGAAGCCATCCCGGGAAGAACAGGACGCAAGCGAGCAAGATCTGACGGGAACGGTTCCTTTCACAGAGCCTATTCTCCCGCGACACAAGTTCGACATGCGCGACCATGGATTTAAGAGAGAAGAGGGCTTTATCAGCGCCACTTCATCTCCAACGCCCCGAGTAACCATCTCTCAGCCCACAAGACCGGGCATGATCCACGCCTTGGGGAGCCTGAGGGAGGTTTTTCGAGAAAGGATCGAGCTGGCAGTGCGATGTTATCTCTCTTCTCTCATCCATCCATCCCTCTGAGAGGATGGCCCCTTTCACCAGGGCCAGAATGGAATGGAAAGAGTCGAGGAAGAGCATCTTTTTGAGGCCGCGACACTCAAACACTGCCCAGCGAGAGGACCACGACAATCCGCAACGGCTCGAGACCGAGAACGCATCCAGCCATGTCGAGCGGTAGGCGATGGCATTCAGGGAGGAGGCACATACGTGACCATTTTGACGGTTTAGTGCGCTGGTGGAAGTCGATCAGTATTGGTGAGAGGCTTGCAGGAGCAAAGAGAAGAAAGAGGGAAGAAAGAGGAGGAGGAGGAGAAGAAGAAGCCTTCGATAAGCAAGGATTTTTTTTTACCGTCTCACCTTCGAATTCGAGTCTTTCCCTGTTCTGGACAATGGATTATCTCCACCCAGTGGTCGCGTTCACTTTGTGTGTGCGTAAATTAGGCAGGCCGAGCGAGAAAATCACCACCACAAAATCAGAGCACAGATCAATCATCTCGCCCTCGATTTTTTTTTTCCCCTTTCTAGGGCAGGGCTTCGTGGCCTGATGAGTCATCCAAACCCACCAATCCTGGCGCTGCTGCTGCAATTCGCGTGGAGATATCTTTGTGCCGCCCCACACCGCCCGGGGCATATTGTAGGGCCTCGTTTGAGGCAGTCGAAACACCAAAAATTGCTTCTGGCTCTGCATTCTCAACCGCCAGAGGAACGAAAGGACCAGATCCCGCCAATTTACCAGCAAAATGCCCCCCAAGAAGGCCCCCCGCGCTCCCCAGGAGAACATCTCCCTGGGCCCCTCCCACCGCGAAGGTACGTGGCAGAGTCACATTTCGTCAGCATGGACGGCTGCGTGCGCACGATGCGAGCTACGAAGTCGAGAGTGGTCGCATGGGAGTGATAAAGGGAACGGGGATGGGAGATGGGAAATGGCAGACGGGATCGATGGGGTTGAAGGAGTGAAGAAGAAGAGGTTGGGAGGACGGCATAGATGAAGGACGAGACAAAGGCGACGTGGAGGAATGGTGCCAATTGATGGCAAGGCTAACCCATACGGTTCGCAGGCGAGCTCGTCTTCGGCGTTGCCCGCATCTTCGCCTCCTTCAACGACACCTTCGTCCACGTCACCGATCTGTCCGGCCGCGAGACCATCACCCGTTCCACCGGTGGCATGAAGGTCAAGGCCGACCGTGACGAGTCCTCCCCCTACGCCGCCATGTTGGCTGCCCAGGACGTCGCCGCCCGCTGCAAGGAGCTCGGCATCAACGCCCTTCACATCAAGATCCGCGCCACCGGTGGTATGTAACAGCCTATAAACTTCATCCCAAACGAATTCCAAGAAGAACAAGAACGTCCAACTGACCACCTTCGCCCCAGGCAACGGCACCAAGACCCCCGGCCCCGGTGCCCAGTCCGCCCTCCGCGCCCTCGCCCGTGCCGGCATGAAGATCGGCCGCATCGAGGACGTCACCCCCACCCCCTCCGACTCCACCCGCAGAAAGGGCGGTCGCCGCGGTCGTCGTCTCTAATCGCATCGCCCGTCCGGGACGCGGTCATGCGGAGCAGCGGCAGCAGCAGCGGCGCAGGGGCTTTTGCTCATCTGGTTTTGTTCTTATGGCGTTGAGAATAACGAGGGGAACGGCGGTATTGCTTCGATATCTGCCTGGTCTCCATTCTGCAATGCTGTGCCGCTGGCGTCCACCAAGAAAAGGACCGCCAGGGGATTCTTCAATAGACAGCTAAGCAATTTTTCGCCCGAAGAAGGCTATGAACAAGTGCTTCCTGCCAGGGACCCCGTGCAAGACATGCGAGATGTGTGAGCTGTGATGGGAAACCTCAACCTCATTGATCGAAATCGTGAACCCCGCTATAGGCCACCAATACTCTGTTCGACTCCCTCCTTGGCAGCTCAAAATGATGATGAGAAATGCGAGAAGGTATCATTGTAGGAACATGAAGCTCAGAAGCTCATGGGGATATCAGTAGTAAATGTATAGGAATGAATGTGATCAGTTGTTGACCAACTCTCCTGTATTCCCCCAAGGGAACCCCCCTTTAAACCCAATGTAGGAGACCCCTTCAAAAAGTCCTCAACGTCCACATCCCTCTCCCCACTCCCCCAGCCTTGCTCAAAACTGCCACGCTCTCCAGCGCAGTCTTGAACTCGTCGCTCTGCCTCTTCCCAGGACAATATGGGTTGAAATGATCCACCAGCATCTTGCTCGGCACGCGCCCCCCCTGCCTCGTGATGAAGACCCGTATCATCTTCATGAAATCAGGCGCCCTCATGTTCCTGTCTATGCCCCCCCCTGGCGTGCCAGCCCTCGAGCTGCCGCTGCCACTACCATTCCCGCCGTCCAGGTCCAGGCCCTGCCGGTTCGCGAGGTTGCTCATGATACCCGCTGAGCTCGGCCCCCCTCGATTCCGACCAGCAGCCCCGGGCCGCCCCGCCGAGCCGACCTCGCCGGTCCAGGTGACCGTGCCGATGGGCACGGCGCGGGCTTCTTCGCCGGAGCGCTCGAGGTGGGCAGCGGCTTGGCGGGCGACTAGGTCAGCCTCGTGGCGCAGGATGTTCATGTCCGCGCGTGCTTTTTGCGGGCCGTTGACGATCTGCTCGTGGTCGTAGGCGCTGTTGACGGATTTCGCGAAGATGCCCTCCAGCATGCGCTTTTCCTCGTGAGCGTCCGGGTCTTCGTGGAAATCCTCCATTGCGGCGACCAAATTGAGCCTCTTCAAGGCATCGTTGTCCGCATCTTTTCTTCCGTTCTTTCCCTGATCTATCTTGGTGGGTTGGGGGGCGAGAAGTTTAGCAGGAGGAGGACGGGGAGCAACACCACCAGCACCCGGGTTTCGCTTCTTCGCCAGGCTGACCTCTGCACCCTTGAAGACCTCGCTCCGCGATGCGGCTGCGTCTTCGTCCTTGTGGAAGCTGAAAAGATCATAGAGGTCCGATAAGTCATACGAGCTCCGCTGCTTTGGATCCTTAAGGACCTTGTTCGTCATGAACTGCTTGAAGATCTGCCGATGATAGATCTTCTCCTCGATGGTGCCCTCTGTCATCAGCCTGTAAATCTTGACCGGCTTGCTCTGCCCCAGTCTCCACGCTCGCTCTCGAGCCTGCAGATCGGTCGACGGGTTCCAGTCCGGGTCGAAGATGATGATCCGGTCGGCGCCGGTCAGGTTCGTCCCCAGACCTCCCGTGCGGGTCGTCATCAGGAAGACGTGGATGTCCGGGTCGGTATTGAACCTGTCGATCATGGGCTGGCGAACGTCGACAGGCGTCTCGCCGTCCATCCTGACATGAGAGATCTCGCATTCCCGCATGCACTTCTCGATGATGTTGAGCATCTGCTTGCCCTGCGAGAAGAGCAGCGTCTTGTGCCCGTTCGGGATCATGACCTTTTGCAGGAGATCCTTGGTGAGCTGCAGCTTCGCGGACAATCGCGGGTTTCCGAAGTCGTAGCCAGGCTTCTTGGCGAGGCTCTTGTCCAGGAGGTCCGGGTGGTTGCAGATCTTGCGCAGGATGTCGATCCCGTACAGCGACTGCCGTCTCCTGTTCAGAATGGCGGAGACCTCGTCCGACCCGAGGAACGTCTCGTAGGCCCTGCGCTGACCCTCGGTAAGCTTGCAGAAGAGTACCTGCTCGGTCTTCTCGGGGAGGTCTGCGGCGACATCCATTTTCAGGCGCTGCAGTAGGTACTCGCTGATGGTTTCCTTGAGCGCCTCGGCACACTTCTCGGCGGTCATGACCTGCAGATTGGAGGCGTTGGCGTAGCCTCCCTGTCTGATCGGTATCTCGAATTGCGTTCTGAAGTTGACCAGGGTGCCGAGCCGCATCGGGTAGATGAAGTCGAAGAGGGACCATAGCTCGGTCAGGTTGTTCTGGACCGGCGTTCCGGACAGGATCACGCGATTCGGCGTATTGAGTTCTTTGCAGGTGACCGTGATCTCGGCGTTCGGGTTGCGGATCTTGTGGCCCTCGTCAAGAACGGCGTACTCCCACTCGATGGGCAGCAGCTGCTCGGCGTAGGTCTGGAGCCCCGTGTAGGTCGTGACGAGGACGCCTCCCTTTCGACGAACGCCGTCCACGATCCTTCTGGCGGCCTTTTCGGACTTGCTGGCGACCGGGCGGAAATGTTCCAGGTCGTACTCGTCCTCGTACCTTGTGTCCAGCATCCCGCTGCCCGAGGAATGCAGGATCGCGACTCTCAGGGGCGGCCACCAGCGGTGGAACTCGCTGACCCATTGGCGGAGCAGGGTCGCCGGCGCGACGACAATGACGGGCTTCGTCAACCTCTTGCTGTAGTGCAGGGCGGCGAGGAACGCGATCAGCTGCACGGTCTTGCCGAGGCCCATTTCGTCGCCGACTATCCCGCCGACATTCTGCTTGTACAACTCGGCCAGCCACTGGACGCCCGTCTTCTGGTACCCGAAAAGGGACGGGTGGATGTCGCCCGGCAGCCTCAGATCGTCGGTGAATCGATAGTCGGGGATTCTGGGCGCGGGCTTGAACCATTCCGGCTCATCCTCATCACTCTCGTCTGCTGCCGCAGCGGCTGCTGCGGCAGATCCAGCAGCGAACGACCTCTTGTTGCGCCTCGCCCGACTCCGCCGATCGACCCAATACCTCAACCGCTTCTTATAATGTGCCTCGTTTCCGTCGTCGATCTTACTGAGATCGATCTGGTCCTGATCGGCGGCTGTCTCAGCCTTGGCCTTCCTGGCCTTGCGTCTTCGCCGTTCTTCGCGGACCAGATCGTCCTCTGTGCCTTGCTGCCAGATGCCAGAGCCGCCAACGTCTGAGCTGGAGCTCTCTGGCTGATAGTCCGCGGATGGACTGCGCTCTCTCTGCGCTCGTCGTCTCTTTCTAGGACGCAGAGAAAACTCACCCGTCACTACGGCTTGTAGAGGCGTCTCTGCTGACGGCTGGTCCTCGTCTGGTTCCTGTTCCTGCTCCGCGAATCCAGGTCGGCGGAGTAGTTTGTGGGACAAGATATCCTTGTCGATTTCCTCGCCGAGTTGCTCTGCAGCAGCCTCCTCCTCGGCGTCCAATATGATGTCTGCCAGCTGCCCCTGGATGCCAGCCGGCCGCGGCCCTCCTATCTTGGCAAACGGGGTGATCTTGCCCGTTCGAATGAGGTACTCACGCTGTCCTTCGCCGGGCAATCTCTTAGACTGGGCGCGGTCGAGCTTCTCATTAGAGTCTTTTTCCTTGCCCTCCCCGTCCTCCTGCCGCTGCTGCTGCTGCTGCTTCTCGTCATCGTGCCGCTTCTTAATGCGAGCCTGAAAGTCCACGATGTCCCCAGTGACATGGCGGATCTCCTTTTCTAGTCTTATGATCTCGTTGCGGAGGTTTCGCGCTTGAGAAACGTTGTGCGTGGCCTGCTCTATCTTGGCGCTCGCTTTATCTAACTGTTGCTGCAGACGATGCCGGGAGAGCATCAACTTGTCGATCCGAGCTTCATCCTTCTTGTCCTCCGTCTCCATTAAAGCTGCGCTGGCCTGCGTCGTGATGTCCCTCGCCAGGTCGTCCTGGTCCCTGACGGTGCCGGCAAGCTGCTTCAGTGCCTCGTCCTCGTCCATCTCGGCCGTTTCACAGGCTTTCGGATCTGGGTCCGGTGGGGAAGACGCGAAGCCCTTCTCCTCATGGCTCGCTGCAGCGCCACCTAGTTGCATCGTATGACCAGCGTTCGCGAAATTCTCCCTCGCTTCTTCATATTCAGGGGCCATGATGCGCGAGCAACTCCTTTGACCACCCAGCACAGAGTCAAATTGACTTAACTGGCCACTCTCTCGAGAAGATCAGGCACTTTGCCACGTGTCTTGGCAGGAGGCGATGGATTCTCGAGTCATCGACATGGGAAAGAAAAAGAGAGATGAAGCAAAGCCCCTTGTGAGGCACGTCAGGCGACAAGTGACAGCTTCTTCTCGTTGGCGATCCCAAGGGCGGAACCTCAGGCAGGGCGGCTTCCACGGGGATCACGAGTCGTCCAGGCAGTCCCCCATTTCGAGAGCCTTGAGACCCGCAACACGCTTGTTTGGCTGATCAGAGAAGTGATATCGAATGCAGGTCGAGCAATGAATCACCGATCCGGCGATGACTCACTGACGATGTCGACGTCGACAAAGAGAGCTCGATGCGGTTCCGAGTCAAGAAGAAGCTCGGAAGTTGGGGGATAATTCGAGGCGCGTTGCATAATTCGAACAAGGTAATGCAAGAGTGGCGAAGCATCTCGCACCTGATTGGCTGCATAAAACAGTTGCCTCGGGTCACGTGAATTGTCATCATGCACACCCCCCCTAGAAGATCAACGGATCTTCATGGTGATGGCTTCACTTCTCGCGGATGCTCCTATTCTCGCAACATTAGTAGTAGATTACAAGCTTAGAGACCTCTTCTTGTTTGCAAAATTTGTGGTCCAGGATATTCCTGCCCTGACCAGTCGATGTTCATGTTCAGGCCGACCCTCTCCTAGAAAGCCGAGATCCGGAGGAGACGGTGCGGGCACCTGCGCCGGAACAAGACGAAGACGACGCATTGGGAATCTCGAGAGTCTGCGGGGGGCGACTCCAGAAGGTATGCAGTTTCATTCAGGCGATCTTCTTAATTTGAGAGCCTATAAACCAGGTTTTGTGACTGCATTGGTTGACGACCCCCAAGCTGACCAGAAGTCCATATTAATGCGGCCCAATCTGTACTCTCTCTCCCCCCAGACTACATATCTTGCGGTAGAGTAGTGATTGGGACCTCCCCTCCATTTGAGCTTCGGGCTCGGTCAACTTCGCGAGTCAGCAAGCACCATGTTGTGGAAGCACCAGGCTCGCCTCGCCGCCATCAAACCGCTCATCAAGATGGGCCCTGCTCCGAGATTCGCCTCCAGGGCACCATGGCTAGACTCCCTCCTACGAGAAGGAAAGCAACCCCCCCTTCCAACGCTCTACGCATGGAGCGCGGCCAACATCCCCAACGGCGCGGCGGCCCGCTCCACCTCCCCGCCATCCAACGAGGACACGCTCGACCTCGACAAGAGGGTCTATATCCTCGGCGCCGGCAACATGGGCCGCCTCTACGCAGATTCCCTGAGGGACCACCCAGACCAACCCCCCGTCACGCTGGTCGTGCACCGAAGAGAGCTCCTCTCGCAGTGGCTCGACAGCGGCGGCGGCATCTCCATCCAGCGCGGCGGCATCACGCACACGCATAGGGACCTCGACCTGGAGTGGTGGACCGAGGAGCCCCCCACGCATGGCCCCGTCCGAGAGGCCGCCCTCGGCGACAAGGCGCGCAACCTCGTCATCGCCACCAAGGCCTCCGCCGTCATGCCCCAGATCGATCGCCTGCGCCGCTACCTCGACGAGTCCAGCACCGTCGCCCTGCTGCAGAACGGGATGTCTCCGCTCTGGCCGCCCTCCGGCCTGGAGTACGTCTTGCAGCGCTTCGAGCCGATCCACGCGCCCAACTTCATAGCCTGCATGAACAACCACGGCGTCTACTCCCTCGGGACCTTCAGCAGCGTCCACGCCTCCCCCGCGGACACCGCCGTCGGCCCGGTCCTGCTCAACGCCAGCGCGGGGTCCCCAGCGCCCAGCATCGGCTATCTCTCCGGCTTGTTATCCACGGGGCCGCACCTCAGCGCGAGGGCGGTAGGCGGGCCCGACCTCTGGGTGCTGCAGTTGAAGAAACTGGTGGTCAACAGCACGATCAACTCCCTCACGGCCGTCCTGCGCTGCAAAAACGGCGACGTCATAGACGACAAGAGCGCTCCCGTGCGTCCGGTCATCGATAGGCTGATCGTAGAGATGAGCCAGACATTGCAGGCCCTGATCCACTCCAAGAGCGTCGACTGCATTCTCGACCCGCCGACGCTGCCTGGCCCGGCATCACAGGCGCATGACATTCCCAAGGGGGCGAAGAAGCCGCTGGCTGCACTCCGAAGCGATCTGACCACTCTCTTCTCCTTTTCCGAACTGCGGGATCATGTTCTCCGGGTCTGGGAACTTGTCAGGGAGAACAATAGCTCTATGTTCCAGGACATCCGTGCAGGGAAGACAACAGAGATCCGCGATCTCAACGGCTGGATCGTGGCAACGGCATCGTTCCTGGAGCAAGAGGCCCGAGAAGACGGGAAGACCTTGACCCTCGACGTTTCTACCAACCAGCGCCTCATTGACCTGGTCGAGGCTGGGACTGCGATGAACGCAGTCCAGCTTGCGAAGCATCTCCTGAGTCCGCCGTAGCACAATGAACGTATCAAGATTCTTCTGACTGATCTGATTGCAAGCGACTAGATACATTCTTGAATCATACACCGTTTGTTCGTTCTCCTCGACCCGCTAGAACAGAAAAGTTGGAATAAAACAGTGACGTAAAAATAGACAGAAAACACAAAGATGCCCGTATTTTCTTTTCTCTTGGTCCCTTTTCGCAGCCAGGGGCGCTTCATTATACATGTCATCACCGGTCATATCTGCTCATCACCTCCCTCAAATCCCCTTTCCTTTTTTTTCTTCTTCTCCTCCTCCTCCATTGCAGCTCTATGCAAAGTTGTCCGTCCTGTCCACCCAGATGTCCTCCAGCTCCGCGAAGCTGTGGAAGTGCACCGGCCGGTGCTGGTCGCTGTAGAACGGCAGGGGCGTGTCCAGCTTGACGTGGACGGGCTTCTTCTCCATGCCCGCGAACGCGCTGCCCATGAAGCTGTAATTCCACCGCCCGTCATCCGGCACGAGGAAGAAGCCGCGGAACCGCGGGCTGAGCAGCAGCTTACGCTTCTCGCCCATGGTCGTCGTGAACCCTTGCGGCTGGTCGCTCTGCCGGTCCCGGTTTTCGGCGCCCCACTTGTAGCCTTGCGGCGTGAGGCCCCAGGCGGACAGCGAGACGCTGCCGGGCGTGAAGGACACGGACACGGTGACCGTGTTGGACTTGTCCCACTCCTCGTGCGCGTCGAGCAGTCGCGCGTGTTCGGTCACGTCCGGCGCGGACATGTACGGCAGCTCGCTGCTGGACATGGTGTGGATGACGCCCAAGGGCTCCATGCCATCGAGGAAGTCGCTCTTCGGCAGCTGCTGCGGCAGCTGGACGTTGCGCAACCCGCCCATCTGCGGAATCATGACGATGCACTTGATCTCCTTGACGTCGTCGTTATCCGGTGCCGACACTCCGTACAGGTAGCCCGCGACCTGCACACGCAGATCGGCAATCGTAATGAACTTCTTGAGGATGTTGTTGGGCATCACGTACGTGATGTCGTCCAGGTCGTTGTCCATCGATGAGACGTACACGTTCTTGGCCCGCGTCCGCAGGTTCGACGTGGCGATGGCGCGCGTACGCCATTCCGTCTTGGAGGCAAACGTCTGCTGCTCGAATTGAGACGTCGTCGTGACGATGATGTCCTCTCCGTGAACGTTTTGCGTCTTCGTCGTCACCGCCGTCAGCTGCTTCTGCTCCTCCTGCTGCTTCTCGATCTCGGCAGCCTGCTGTCTCTGCATCGACGGCGCAGAGATCTCCATGCCCAGGATGATGTCCCGCACTTCCGTGCTGGTCAAACTGGAAACGTTGACATTGTTCTTCTTTCCGTAATCGTTGAGGATCAGGTCTCGCAGCTGCGTCTCTACCTTGATCCAGTCCTCATCGGTCAGTGAAGGCCAGATGTGGTGGTCGTGCGTGATGACAGTCTTGTCTGGTCTGAGGATCAGCTTGCTCTTGTCGGGGTTGATATGAAGAGCTCGGAGAATGAGGATGAGACGCGAGAAGGCTGTGTAGGAGGAGATGCTCTTGAGCCACTCGTCGTAGAGGTTGAACAAAACCATCTGAGGCTCAGTGGCCCTCAAAATCATGTCTCCCAGCTTCTCGACCTTCATGGCAGCCTGGAATGGAAGCTGCAGCTCAGACGCGCGGATCGAGATGTTGGGGAAGTCGACGAGCTGGACCTCAAGAGGATCCAAAAGACCCTTTCGGGTGACAATCAGTTGCTTCGGCTGCTCCTCCACCGGCAACGACCGAATCAGGGCTGCCACTTCTTCGGCTGTCTTCCACTTCGCAAGCTGGCCCAGACGCTTCTGACCAGCCCACACGCTGGTGTGGATGATCTTCAAGAACAATTGACCAGTGCGCGGATTGAAGATGAAGATGGCACCGTTGATGGGCTTGGTGGTCAGATTGCCCTCAAAGGTCTTGTGAATCGTCACACGGTACACGTTCGTGTCGTCGATGAAGAGCTGCGTCTGGTTGCTGAACAGCTCCGAGTAGTTCTGGGAGTTCAAGAACTCCTGCTGAGACTCCGAGGCATACAGCTGCAGACCCTTGCGAATTCGCTCGCGAAGGACGTACAGGGCCGGGTTTGCCTTCATGATCTTGGCCATGGCCTGCTGGATGAGAACCTTGAGACCCGGGAAGTACATGCCGTAGGCCGAGTACAGATTGTAAGCCAGGTCGATGCCTATCATGAGACCGGTGGCAGACGGGTAGATACTGGAGCTGTCGGTCGTGTAGTCGAGGTACTTGGCACGCGTGTATCGCTCAATGTCGTGAGAGTCGTAGTCACCATAGCGCAGCTGAATGTCGATCCAGAACTTGTTCGTCGTCGTGGGCTCGAGAACATCCTTGGTGTCGTAGAGAAGCGAAGGCCGGCTCACGTTCCACTTGTGGCTCGCGAAGAGGAGAATGTCGGCGCAGGAGCTGTTCATCTTGTAGGACTTTCGGGGATGGATCGTCTCCTTCTGCACGGTCTCGATGCCGAGAGACTCGAGCTCCTGGTCAAGGACCTGGCAGATATCCATGACAACGGACTCGTGGATCTTCTGCCACAAGTGAGCTCGGAAGATCTGAATGAGGGAGATCTTGAGCGTCGGGATCTTGCCGTGGAGGAAAATGCCCGTCAGATCGAGCTGGACCTGGAAACCGACGTAGACGTTGGCTCGGTTGATGGTGGGCGACCACCAGAGCGTGAAACGACGGTTAGGGATCTGGTTCAGACCAGAACGCTGGGCGTTGGTCAACTTCTTGAACTTCATTGACTCCTCGAATCCGGACGCCTTCTCCCAGAAAAGACCCTCCCAAGACGGGAAGCCGGTGGCCTTGAAAAGCGTGTGCTCCAGAATTGTCTCAACACCGCCGAGGGCCTGGATGACGTCCGTTCGGTAGGCGTTCAGGTTCCAGAGCTTGCCGTCGTGGCGCTGACTTGTCCACCAGAAGGGATTGCCCTTCATCAACTGGTATATCTTGAACTCGGATCGGGCGCGGAAGCCCTTGTCGAAGCTGAGCGTGCTTCGATCCTTCTGGAAGAGGGTGTTGATCCTGGGTAGACCACGATCCCAGCTGTCCTCGAGATCCTCAAGGGTCAGACGACGATTTTGCTGGTTGGCTTCCAGACGCTTCTGGGAGTACTCGGTCCACACTCGCTGCGAGTCGATGAATTCGGCCTCCCACGGGATGATGTAGCGGAAGATGTTGGGGATGAGCGTCTCCTCGTCATGCGTCATGCCGGCTCGGTAGTGGGTGACGCCAGTGTCGGTCTGCTTGGACCAGCGCTTGTCGCTCGCCGGGATGAGGATGTGGGATCCCGAGATCATACCCAGACCACCAAGCTCCTTGGGCGTGTAGAAGACGGCGGGCGGGAAACGAGACGGCATCTTGGAGTTGAGGCCGATCTTGACGCGCGTCTGGATCTTGGTCTCACACTTGACGATGGTGTCGAGAAGGTCAATGGTGGAGACGGCGGCCTCGCGGTAGTACGTGAAGAGGGCGATCAAGGCCGTGTTCCACTTGTTGGCTATCTTGGTGAACGTGGTCGAGCCCGAAGACATGAGGATCTGTCGGATGCGATTGTTGAACTTCTGAATGTCCGCCTCCGTCACCTGCAGGAAGGCATGCGCCGTCCTCTCCTTGGTGGTGTTGTCGACCAAGGACCAGACGCTGTCCTTGACTGGGAATTCGTCATTTTGATTCCTGATCTTGGGCAGGATCCGGACCTCAAATCCACACATCGAGAAGAGCAGATTCGGGTTGTCGCGACTGTAGACGCTGACGAAGCTGTCCTCCCAGTCAATCGTGGTCACGGATCGTGGCAGGCGGTTCTTGAGATCCCAGAAGACGGCGCGACCGAGGTTGACATCGTGCCGCATCAGGCGCATGCGAGAGTCCCTCGGCCAGCACTTCTTGCTCTTGTACCCGATGACGTTCTCGAAGTTGGGATCGGGCTGCTCGGTGAGGAATCGCTGGATCAGGTCTCGAGACTCCTCAGCCGTGAATCGCAGGAAGACCCAAATCTTGTCGATGTATCGGCTGTAAAGGCGGATTGGATGCCTCGACTCTGTTTCGCGGTCCCTGAATTGCAGGAAGTCGTTGGGGCTCTGCGGCGGGCCCGCAATCTCGCTGGCTCTCTGGGGACCAAGCAGGAGCAGATCGAGAACAAGACCGTAGTACTGGAAGACAAAGGCCGAGAACTGCAGACCACGGATCATGCCGTAGCTGTTGACGTGGTTCATGTCCTTGTATGTAAGCTGGACGTTGTTCTTCGCCGTGATGTAGTCGGCCAGATTGTGGTCCATGATCAGTCGAAGGAGCGAGTTCAGCAGCGTCAGCTCCATCTTCTCGTAGACCTTGGACAGCTCCGTCTCGATCATGACGTTGCATTCGCCGTCTTCCGTCACCCAAACCTTGTTGAGATTGTTGATGCCCTGGGCCCACTTGTAGACCAGCAGAGGCGGGACCTCGGAGTCGGAGGGCTTGATCCAGGCCGGGAAGAGGTGTCGCTGATCCGCCTGGTACCACAGATACTGATCAAGGTAGGCGTCGCTGATCTTCTCGATCGGCTCAATGTCGTAGACCGGGTTGATGGTGCTGTAGTTGTCATTCATGTCGATGTTGACCTCCTTGAAGGCGCGCTGGGTCAAGAGGAAACGCTTGATCCGCTCCAAGGTTGTACCAGGGCTGTCGTACGCCTGCTCGATGAGGGCAAGCTCCTCGCGCTGGCTCTGGTTGAGACGGCCCTTGACGGAGTAAGCCTCCCTCAGGCGCTCGAGAGCGAGAATGAGGATCTTGGTGTCGTGCTTGTAGGAGACGCTGGGAAACGGGATCGGGGAGAACTTGCGAGACTCCAACCAGTGGACGGTGGTCGTGTAGATGGCGACGGCCTCCTCGGACGAGACATAGGGACCGTCCTTCATGTGGTTGTGCTGTCTCTCCTGCTCGGCCTTGAGCCACAGACGAGTCAGGCGGCCGACGTTCTTCTTTGCCACGGTCTTGTCGACGGTCGCGCCCCTTCGAATACGCTCTCGATTGTAGTGAGCGACCGAGATCCACCAATCGGCCTTCGACTTGACATATCGCAGGATGATATTCTCGATGGGAGCAGGCAGACCCGGGACCTTCCAGGGAATATTGCTCTTCCAGCACCTCCATGCCTCCGAAAGATGCTGAAGCACGGTATTGACCTTGTTCTGCTTGATTCCCTCAGGCATCATATCCATCAAGTCGGCCATGACAGAAGCTCTTAGCTCCAGATCGAAATGAGACTCGACACGCTGCTTCGTCACTGTCTTGGCCACGCCCTTGCTGTGGCGGCCCTCGAACTGGCGAGAAAGGAGGTTGCCCAGCCATCGCTCCAGAAGAGGGATAATGCCACGCATGAAGAAGAGCCAGACCCTCCACGCGGGGGCCCAGAAACCGCAGCCGGGGCCCTTGCCGACGGGACCAGAGTTGAAGCGATAGTAGATTAGATGCTTCAGGTCCTTGCAGGTTCGGATTTGGTGCATCAACTTGTACTTGTATCGGTACATACCCGTCAGCTGACCGACGTGGTTGAAGGCGTACAAGATGCCATCGGCGAGCTGAAAGGCATCGATGTTGCCGAGCCGATATTGCACTTGGGCGTCGACAATCAACTTTGTAAGGCGCAGAATCTCACGCATCAGGTGGAACGCGTTACCGAAGCGAGACTTCTTTCGCTCCTTGGTCGTGAGGGTCTTGACGGGCTTGAGATTGAAGTTGTAGTCGAGATGGAGATACGTGAGATTCTTGCGGTGGATGAGGAGATTGAGCATGTTGAAGCCCTGGCGGCAGACCTGGAGACCAGCCTCGACCCAGTCAATGGTCGTCTGCTGGAAAAATTTGGTCTGCTTGAGCGAGCGAAGCAGATTTTGGTTGTTCTGGGCCTTGGGCTTCTTCTTGTGAAGCTCGTTGAGAACGAAGTTCTTGAGTAGCTTCTGGTACGAGACTCGGACCTTGACGGGCGGTCGATCCGCAGGGGGGTGCTCGAGGTACCACTGCTTGATGAGGGGCACATCTTGCGCGCGGACCATCTTTCCGGAGCGTCGGTTGAAGGGGAAAGGAGCCCACCAGAGCTCAATAGCCGACGACGTGTCCGAGTTCTCGAGGTCCTCATCGCTGAGGAAAGGCTCGACGCCCATGGGCAGCTCAAGGGCATCCTCCTCCGGTTCTTCGATGTTGCCGGGGCCGAAGAGCTCGTCTTCGTGGAGGACATCGACGTTCTTGGGCGCGACAGTCCGCGACGAGATCGGGTTGATGCGGCGGTCGAAGTGGAACGTGGGCAGATCTGGGTCATCAACACGATTGTAGACGATCTGCGGGTGCGAATGCCACGCCAGATGGACGCTCCTCGGGAGGGAGTTGTAAAGATAGGGGAAGGCGACGCGAAACTCGGTTCGAATGGGACTTCGAAAAATGATGCGGTCGATGGCATTGAACTCGCCGAAATCCTCGTCATTGGGGTTGATGTCCTTGTATAGAGGCTCGAATCGGGGACCTCCGGGAAGCGCGACATTGAGTGCCTTGGCGGTCAACAAGCTCTTGAGGTCGAAGAGGTAGAAGTAGTTCTGGTCGACGACATCGGATATGAGGGGTCGACTGAGGCGGAAGAGCGCCGCCATCTGGGGTAACGTCAAGTTCCACGTCTTGTAGCTGGGACCGTTGACGTGTGATGTGTCGAGCAGGGGGCGATGGTCGTAGAACCATTCGTAAACGGCCTCGTCCTCGTCCTCGTTGAGTTCCATCTGGATGGGCTCCAGGGGCTCGACGTCTTCGATGTTCTCGGACCAGGACAGCGGGGGCTCCTCGTCGTCGAAGGGCGGGAATCGCATGCGTTTGAAGAGTCTTCGGTCGGCTTTTTCCTTGCGCATGAAGGTCCACATCATGGCCCACTGGGCGAAGAAGACGGGCTCAATGACCCGTGGAATCTCGTTGACCAGGGTCAGGCAGCCGTTGACGTGGTAGAGGACCTTGACCTCGCGCGCAGACTCCCAAGGCATGGGCATGTTCTCGAGCAGCTTCATGACGGCGTGGGGCATGAACTTGAGAGCTCCGAGGTAGCTCCTCTTGTCGTTTGTGTACTTCTTCTGCGAGACATCGCCGATGTCCTTGACGATCTTTCGAAGGTGCTCGGGCGGCATGTCGGCCTTTTGCGTCTGCACGAAGCCCGCCTTGCGCTTCTCGCCAAAGCGATTGTGTCTGCTCCGAAGCCATTCCTTCTTCTTCTGGGCGAACTTGGCGATGTGAGAGTCGGCTGGCGGTCGGTATCCTGGCGGAGGCGGCGCAGGAACGGAAGGGGGTGCGGGAGGAGCTGGAGTCGAGGGCGGCGGAGGAGGTCCCCAGCCCGGGGGAGGGGGCGGCGGCGGCGGGAACTGAGACATGGCGGCTTCACGAAGACGATGCGCTCGTCAAGCGGGAAATCATGGATGAAGATGCCCTGGTATTCCCAATGGCCTCAATCCGCGGCGCGTGTCTCGGCGCCTGACTCTGTGAGATGTTCTCGATCGTGTCGTGTCGTGTCGTGTCGTATCCGGGAGTGGCGACGCTGACGATGACGGTGAGGACGATTAATCGGGACTATTTCCCGATGAATATCCCCGTTGAAAACTCGACAATTCGTTCACCGGCAGAATGGTTGATGGTCTCGCAATGACACGGGGCGACGACCAGGACGGCGTTGATGGAAAAGTTGATGGCTCAGAATCGCCTTCGAGCATCGCGGGCGACGTTGAAGCTTGAGTCGGGAGCAAGGCTGCGGTATCACGTGATTGGAGACATCGTCTCGCCATAGAAAAGAGCGATTGGCCAATTAAAGGGGCTCATGATCCCGGGCTAGTCCAATTTTGGAGATGGCGTGTTCTCGCCTTTTGCCATCGTCAAAGTCTGCAGGGTAGCCGGACTCGAGGATGGACTTCATCCAGAATGGTGGAGACGACATTGATCTAGAGCGTCATGAGAGGACGTGGATTGAGCACATGCAGTGGAAGTCGCAGCAGACCGGAGCATTTTCTCCATGGCAATTCTGAATGGGAATATTTCAGTTTCACTCATCAATTCCATTGCATATTTGGGACAAATGGGATGAACCATTGAGAACATGACATTGCATGACGTGGATATCGACTCTGGAGTACATGTACAGATTGAGTGGGAGTACGAGACAGCAGTGTCTGGCCAATCAGCAGGGTAAAGCCAGGTTACCTAATCATCATTGAGCCTGCGGCAACATCGCGAACTCGTTCTGCGACAATCAGCGACGACATCCCTCCCATCACCAGATCTACGCATCGAGATTTGAAGTCGCCATCGCTCAATAACCATGGCGCACCTCCGTGAGGCTCTCCTCCAAGACTTCCATACATTGCGCAGAGCTGACCTTGTTTTGCCGTAGACTTCCGGCCGGATCCGGCGTTCCTCAAGCTGCAGGGTGCGTGGCTTGCGAGCGGTCCAACATGAACCCCCCCCTTCCCACTTTCCCCCCCTCCCCCTCCTCCTAAGGGGACGACTCTGGTCGAAATGCGCACGGCTGACTCGATGGCCATGTACAGCGATGCAGAAGAATCGTCACCAGTACTTTCGATGGACTCCGCGAACCGCTAGACTCAGCTTCCTTTACATTGCCGTCATCCCCTCCATCTTCGGATACGTTGCCTACAAGACCGATGTGAGCCGCCCTCTCCTCTCCTTCCTTGGCCGGGACCCATTCCTAGGAAGGATGTTTCATGACGACCACGAGACTGACAGCCATTAGGGACTCTGGGACCTCAAGGCGAAGCGGAAGGGCGACACGATGTACGAGAAATAGATGACTTGGTAATGCAAGGGGCGCCGGGCTGTACATACAAAGGGAAGCCGCTGTCGAGAGTCCAATCAAGCCAAAAAATTCTTTCAATACTTTGACGACGCCATTTGCAGCCGTTGGTTTGGGTATACATGTAACACTACGCTCCTCCTCCTTCTCCTTCTCCTCCGTGCCGAACCTTGGTGTCTGTTCCGCATTGAGACCGCATCACCATCGGCCCCTCGTCCGCGGTCTCCCCGGGGGGCCCTCAGGCAATTTTTCCCCCCTCCTCCATTCGCCCATCGGAAATCCGCCGCCGCCACCCTCCCGCCGCCCCACCTCCTTCGCAGGACGACCGTTACCGCGCCCGAAATCGGCATCACGAGCCCCCCCACCGACCCGAAACCCGCCCCGAGCTACCCGCGCGCCCACCGAGCCCCTCCTCGCGCCCGTCGCGGGCGCCACCGAGCCGTCCGCCAGCGGGGGCAGCACGGCGCAGGAGAGATAGTCTCCGACCACGAATCGCGCGTCCGCCAGGGTCTTGCTGCTCGCGTCCTCGTCTCGCAGGGGTCCACCCTCGAGGCCCGCGTCCTCGACGTCGTCGTCGACGCCGGGCCCGCCGCCGCCGATGATGACGCTCCCGAGGTCCTTGACCATGAATCGCGGATGCGCTGCATTCGTGGCGCTCGTGCCGCGCAGGTCAGGGCACACAAGCTGGAAGGCAAGCCTGGTGCCGATGGCGGGGTGGGGGAGGGCGGACGGCTCGCTGGCGGCGAGCTCAAGGGCCAGCTCGTTGAGTGTGCAGTTGGCCCATGTGTAGAATGAGATGTGAGAGGGTGGGAGGGAGGACGCAAACTCCTCCGGCCTGCAGATGCGGTCAGTCGGCCCCGCGTCATTGAGGGAGTCGAGGTAATCCACTGTGTGGTCGTGCCTTGCTTATAGGCATTTCATACCTGTGAAAAGCGCCGCTTCGATGGAAGAGCTTCACGAGAAATGGTACAGTGCCATCGCGGTAGCTCTTGTCTGGCGCAGTTGACATTGTGACTGTCGTGCTCATGGCGAGATTGTGACGACGGCCAGACAAGGTCTGGCGCCCATGAACAGCCGTTGGATGCGACGACTCGCGTGAAATGATGTTCAGTCGATTTCAATCGTCCTCGGATGTCGAAGCTGCAACCACGGGGCCAGCACAGTCTCACAATCTCATTGTTCCACAGTCTCGCAGTCTCGCAGTCTCATAGTCTCAGTCTCAGTCTCATTCAGTCGGCATGGATTCGCTGTTGAATTGAGGCTCGCCAACGATATGCCGAGGATCAGCCTATCGTTATCGTGATGGGAGCATCTAATCGATAAGAACCCCGTATCTCGCATCTCTCCGGATCTTCGATTTCGGTATACAGGCATTAAACGTACGTTCACTCTTCATGCTTCATCTTCATGTTTGTTCATCACCACATGCCATCGCATCCATTGCGCATTTCAGTCATCCGAAAGACCAAGAATCCAATCATCTTTCTCAACTCTATCATATATCTCTCTAGATTTGTCTTCGCGGCATATTGGGAATTTTCTGCCTCGCGAGCCTCTGCGCCGCCGCCGGCAAGATGGACTTCGCAGCCCTCATGAACAAGGAGCTCTCCAAGTCCAAGCAACCCGCCACCAAGGACATCAAGGACACCGCCCCCGCCCCCGCCAAGAAGTACGAGCGCCGCTCCGAGATCGAAGCCGAGCGCAAGCGCCAGTACCTCGCCGACCAGGCCGCCCTCGAGGCCGAAAAAGCAGCCAGAGCCGACGCCAAGCGCAAGCGCGAGGAGGACGCCGCCGCCGAGACAGCCCTTCGCGAAGAGAAACGCCGCCGCCTCGCCGAGGAGTCGCGCCGCCGCCGCGAAGACCAAGAGTGGGACGAGGAGCAGGCGCGGCGGAGACGCCTCGGCCTGCCCGAGCAGAGCAGGAACAAGAAGAACGGGCAGGACGGCGACGGCGACGACGACGAGGCCGCAGCAGCAGCAGCCGCCAACGGCAGCGACATCCCCGATCAGGAGCTCGTCGCGAAGCTGCGCGAGATGGGCCAGCCAGCGGTGCTGTTCGCGGAGGGACACGCGGCCCGGCTGAGGCGTTACCGACGGTCGATGCTGCTGGCGTCGGACCTGCCCATCCCGACGACGCTGGAGCTCGTGGACGAGAAGGACATGCGCGTGGATGGGGCACTGCCGAGGGATGGGCAGGGGAGGCAGTGGCTGTTCAGGCAGCTGGCGAGCTACTTCACGATGGTTCTGACGGCGTATCAGAACGCGATCGAGGAGGAGAAGAGGGATACGAACGCGAGCAAGATGGCCTACAGCGCCATGGTCCAGACCCGCGAGAACATGAAGCCGGTAAGGTCCTCCCCACCTAGCCCCCCC